>VZTF01006880.1:192754-225586 GCA_013397755.1 Cnemophilus loriae | reverse complement strand
GGCAGCACGGAGTGCAGGGCGGGGGCGGGGCCGGGGCCGCCCCTCAGGGTGAGGCCGAGCCCGCCCTCACGGCGGGGCCGGGGCCGCCCCTCACGGCCCTCCCCGCCCGCCGCGCTGGCGCCACCTGCCGGTCCGGCCCCTGCCGGCACCCGCATGTCGCGACATAAATCCATCTCGCGCGCGACAGACGGCGTGGCTGCCGTGGCTCACCAGCGGCGTATCCCNATGCATTACTTTGAACTCTCCGCAGGAACAACATGGCACCCACCAACGCAACCCTTGGGGTGAGGTTCTCCTCTTTCAGGGTGCTGTTTGCATATTTATTCTGCTTTCTGATTAGGATTTGCATGTATTTATCAATACTAGATGTAAGAGAGGCAGACATCTCTGGAGGAGGAGGAGGAGGAGGAGGAGGAGGAGGGAGGTTATACACAGCTGTGAGCCCAGTGGGAACAGCGCTGAGCATCCCCTTCACCAGTCAGTGCTCAGAGAGACCCTGAGGAGCACAGGGCGCTCCTCAGAAACACAGAAACACACAGTTCGCCTTTGCAAAACGCAATAATTACCAGAAATACAGTTAAATACACGGGCAAGGGGGAGCCAGGGAGCCGCCCTTTTACCTGGGCGGGGAGGGCGCTCCCCCCACGGCGCCTCGCCCAGGGCCTCTCTCGTCTTTTCTCTCTTTTAGCTCACTTTCTTATTTTAAAATACTTTGTTTTTTAAAAAACAGCATCACAACCGCCCTCCCGGGCAGCACGGAGCGCAGGGCGGGGGCGGGGCCGGGGCCGCCCCTCAGGGTGAGGCCGAGCCCGCCCTCANGTATCCCCGTCCGGACCCGGGATATCAGAGCCGGCTGGTTGTCCCCCGTCCCCACCGCACGGCAGGTCCGTCCCGTGTTTCCGCGCGGACAAGTCCCGGTGTTTGGCGCAGAAAAGGGAACGGAGCCGCACTGGGGAGGCTGTTACATAAGGAGCTGTTACCGAAGGCTGAGTGCGAGTGTTCAACCTTCACGAAAGGTGGGAAGGAATCGCTTTAGTCATGGGAAGCTGCCAACAGAGCGAAGGAACTCGAGAACTGGCTCTGGGGAAGGTCGTGGGGACGATGCTCCCGCGGTGCAGACCGCAGGAGCTGGGGATGGATCAGCCGCTCCGGCCGGAACGTGCCGCTAGGAACAAACAAAAGCATGGAGCAAAGACAGGGGGAAGGATTAAATGCCACTCGCAGCGTTTCTGCACAGCACTCACCAGCTGATCCTCACCGAGCATCAGGCCTAGACAAAAACCTCCCATTGATCCCTGTACACAGGCTGAAATCAGGGTTAATTCCAATTAAATCCACGGAGCAACCAGGGTATAAACAACGAGTGGGAACAGGCTGGTCAACAGTATCGTTTTCCATCTTTTCTATATTCACCAGTGCTCAAGGAAGAGAAAATGTGCCACTGGAAAAGCTGCAGCTCCAACCATAAAAATAAAAGCAGTGACCCCAAAATCGGCATGCAGTGACATGTAATTTAATATAGATGGAACAAGCCATGGGATTTAATTTATTTCTCTGTCACTCCTGTTTAGAAACACACACAACTCGATCCAGAATAAATTCAACTCTAACTTGTGCTTTATCACTTCTCCCACCCTGAGCATCACACAAGCAAAATCTATCCCAGATAAAGCTAAATTGAGCATGAAATGGCCTGTTATCCCACACCTATAGGGCTGGAAAACCTGCATCCTTGTTCTGATTCTAATAAAAGCAGTACCTCGCTCCCTGACATCAGGCTCCCTTTTCCGGGATGCGGCTCCCCGCCACAGGGACAGCAGAGCCGGGGCGCAGGAAAACGCTGCAGGGATAAAAATAAGCACCTTGCAGCAAAGCGAGGTGAGAACACAACGGAATCCCGATTCCAGAGACAGACCCAGCTACAGAGCGTGCAGCCACCACCTTCAGCCCCTGCCGGAAAACAGCTTTTCTTGAGTCCTGCTGCAGCTCTGATCCAGCACAACCTACCGGTGCCTCTGGCAACAGGGAGGGAAGATAAACACGAGACCCGGCAGAAACCTCCAGGCTTCTGACTGCAGGGATGGAGGTCCTGCAGCTGGGACAAGCTACAGCAGCACATCTTGTGTCTGTGTTAAGGGTGTCCTGATCTGACATGAACAACACCAGCAACTGCCCAGGGAGTAACGGGAGAAAATGGTTCAGAATTTTCCTGGAGCCCTTAATGTAGCTGAGTTCACTGTTAATGACCTTGAATGTAATCCACCCATGAAATCAGCCCTGCACTTGAAGGACCATGCTGAAAACCTTCTGTGTGTGTGTGTGTAGCACACACATACATGTAACACATGTATATTTACAGATTTATTTTAAGTCTCTGCACAAAACGCCAACCAACACCCACAGAGAGATCACCACAGAGCACGGGGACAGAGGGAAGCCCATTTTCCAGCAGGAACAATCTTTGTCACTTAAACATCCTGGCCTGGCTTTAAGCTGAAATACCCCTCTAATAAAGGAATGATGTTTTCTGCAGAGAGCCAGAGGTAACAGGAATTTCAGCTGCCAACATCCCCAGCAGCATCCTGCAAGCCAACCCACTCTCAGGATTAGATAAACGTACTGGGAACAAGGCATTTCAGAAATGGCAGGTCACAGTTCCTTTATTATTCACAATTCAGAGTGACTCTAGGATGTTATATAGGGCTTAAAACCAGAGAAAGGAGGCACTGGGGTTTCTCAGTTAGTCCACGCCTTCCTAAACTCACCTGCCAGCACTGCATGCACCTGGCTCCGAGATGTTAGCAGGCAATTCCAGGGATAAGCAGGCACAGGAGTGAACTAATAAAGAGCATGGAACTGCTCCAGGCCCTGAATCCACAGGCCCACCACGATGGGTAGAAAAAGATCTGCAAATTCCCAAACTTCTTCCTCATTCATGAAATATAACTCTGTTGCCTTCTGCCATGGGTACCATGCTACACGGCCTCATGACACAAAAGAGATCAAACCATTTCATTTCAAAGCATTCTTTAAAACCTATTACATAATCTGAGGGCGGGGGGTTGGCATTATCTTCAAAAAGAAGAAATGGCTTGAAGAAAAAAATCAGCTACCAGGAAGAGCATTTTCTCAGACAGTTTTCAAATGCCACATCCAGGGGTCAGACCTTTTGTATTTACTTTCATAAATAGACCAGATTCTGCTCTGTTTGCTTCTCAGATAATAGAAAATGAACAGTTTTATTCAGCCCATCTGAAGAATGAATTCATTTTTAAAAAATTCATTGGCTACTCTTAAATGCAGTCATGTAATTCACTAAACAGGCTATGACTACAACCCCTGAAATTCTGCCATAACCACACATCTGGAATTACTTCCTAATAGTTACATTTATCTTTAAAGTAAACATTGTTTTTTCAAGAGTTACTATTCTTCCAGGAAACATGCTACGCTGTAGTTAGATTCATGTTACTCTTACTAAGGATTGTCAAGAGGTTTTTATGGTGTTGTACTTGAAGAAAGTATAGTTTGAACAGCAATCCCCAAATGGTCTCATGGCTTATGCAAACGGATTGTTCCCTGGCTAACACACAGCCCAACCTATTGCAGCTTTCTTGGCATTAAAGATAAATTGTAAATTCATCTTTAATTCCCACTGAATGTGTGACAGGATTGAAAAGGGGACACAGACACTCCCATCTCCAGGTCACCGGAGCACATGGATCTGGTCACAAGCACAGACACAACGACCGTGACAAAGAGAATGCTGTCCTGATCCCACAGATTAGATATGTACCTCCAAGAAACCAAAATTACACACTGCCTCCTTTCTGGTAGCCCTCTGAAACCAAGGCTAGACGAGCACAGAAAGCAATTCCATTACCCTCTCTGCAGGATACTTTCCCTCCCAGTCGGTCCTTCTCCCCTACTGACGGCTCAGACAATCTCACCAGTCCAGCTCTTCACTTTAGAGCAATGATTATTACTAAAAGGAGGGAAAATTAGATAGAATGTAACCAAACTTTGCATTTATTCTGAGCAACATTCAGCTCCCTCCTAACAGCAGCACAGCAGACATTTAATAATTTTTAAAATATCATTTTAAGCCAATATTTAAACTGGAGAATGGAAGTTCCTCTAAACTCTCAGGGTCCACCCACATCTTGCCACCCCAACAGGGTGAGATTCTCACCCTAAGCTTCCACACAGAGGAAAGTGGCCTGGTCAGAGGTCAACAGGGGCAGCTTGGGAGAGGCTCAGGGCTGGATGCCAAATGAACATACACATCAAACATCCCCACAGGTCAAACTCTGCAAGTATTTACAAAACACTATGTAGAAACTCAAGAGTTGTACAGAACCATTGGATTGAGAAACTGAAGTCCTGAGCATAAAGCGTAGAAAGACTGGAAAATGTATGTCCCAATTCCAGCCATTTCTCAGCCTGAAGCCCAAGGAGGTGTTTCCAGCCTCTCTCTCTGCTCAGCCCCCATGCTGCTGAACTGCAGCACATTTCCAGGGACAGGAGCTCCCCTGTCCTGACAGAGCAGAGAGGACAGCACACTCACTTATGTCCTGGCTTGTTGTTTCAGCTGCTGAACCAACCCCAAAATAATAAAGGCAGTAACTCAGCAAGGCTGTAACTCCCTTGACCTCCAATATCCCGTCTCCCCCTTTGCCAATCCCATCTTTGCTTCCACAAACAGAACCACACTGTTTCTGCATTTTTCAACCCAAGAGTGCTCCTTGTCTTTGTCTTTGCTTCCCAAGCCAACCCACTTTGGGTGCTGACTCCTCTGGCTGTCCATGCTCCGAGACATGGAGCCCAACAGCCCAAAGCACCCTGAAAGGTCACAGCAAAGGGGGGGCAGACTGTGCTACCAAATGCCACAATCAGCTTGTGGGGCACTTTAGGAATGCACAAACAAGGCAAGACTGAAGCCTCTTTATTCCCAATACAGGCTGGAAAAGCGTGCAAAGGTCACTAAAATCAGGCAGCCCATCCTTCACAAGGGAGGTCTGCTTCCCACATCTCAGATAGCCCATCACTCCAAAGACCAGGCAGTTAAGAGTGGATTCCAGGCTCTTGTTTTCCTTCTGAGGTCCCCAGGGTATCACACTCTAGCTGGGAGACAGGTACATAATTAAATAAGCACTGAAACAACTTCAGAAAGTGTTTGTGCTGCTTCCCGAACTCAGACACAGCCTCACTGTACTGGAGCCCCCAGTCAGCTGTCAGCAGGGGTGACGAGTGCACACCCAGCACCACATGCCCCACATGGGACAAGGATTCCAACAACCAAGCACAGTCAAGGGCACTAAGGGCACAGAGAAACTCAAAATTACTGAAAATAGGTTATTTAGAAACACAAATCTCTATTTCAAACCTTCCAGTTCCAGCACAGACCATTAAAACCTTCTGGTCTGAGTCTCTCTACACTTGGAGCAACAAAGTTTCACGCAGTTTCTCATCCCTCTCCCAGCAGATCTGGACTCCAACATCTTATCCTGAAGCCTCCAGAATAACTTAAGTGATATAAGTGGTCCAAATTTGCCCTCTGTAATCTGAGGTAGCCCCATCCAGCTGAGGATACAACCCAAGATGTGCCAACATTATGTGAAGAGCCTCGTAAAAACACACGGGGCAGGGGAAGGCTTCATACAGATTTCATCTGAGGTCAGACACATAACAGGAGTTGTGGGGTGAGACTCTCCAGGCTTCTGTATTTCCCTTTGGAACATCCCAGAATAGGCATTGCCTGTGAACCATCCTCTAAAGAAGGCCACGCCCCGCCACCAACTCTATACAAATCACGAACAGACTAAATCAGAAAAAACCTGAGACATTTTAGGTAGAAAGTGGCTGGTTTTGGAAAGAAGTTAATAAAGAGGACTACAAAGATGAAGCAGAACTGAACTTACCACACACAACACTTCAGGGTGGAACAAGCACTGAATTCCTTCTGGGACTGCCCTTCCTTTTGCCCTCATCACTTGAAGAATGTAAAACGCATTTTGCCAAGCTGCTAAGGGGAGGGCTCTGTCTCAGCCATCAGCAGCTCCTAGGGAGTGGCATTCCTGCATCCCTACTGAAAGGGAAAGTCTACGGGGATCCAGCAGGGCCTGGAGTTACACACAGAGCATGAACACCCACGAGGGCTGTGAGAATAAAACTCCACATACTGGGCCCAGCTCAAAGAATGCTCCAAGAACTAAACTCCTTATTTAGTTTTTAAGCAAAACACAGAGTACTCAACCTCTTTGCTCGTGTGTTTGTGGTTTTCCCTAAACAAGCATTGCTGGGCAAGGTTAGTAGTATTTAAGCAGTAAGAGCTCGGTTCAACTCCAATAAGTACATCATGAGATAGTCTGTGGCTGCTCCAGTGAGATCCATGGGTTAGATACGGCTTCACTCCAACTCACAAATCACCTCTGTACCCAACACAGCCAAAAGAGATGTAACTCAGGATCCAAAAAATCTTATGAACCATCAGCTGGGCATTTTCTAAACCCGCCATCCTGTTTTCTGCTTCTAAGTAAGTCAGTAAAGAAATTCCCATAGACTGAAATTCATGCAGCTCTTGGTCATTTGCCTTTAAAAAACACTTTCATCATTCTCTTAGTCTTTCCTGTGTCAGTGAAAGACAGACCTCGAAATTATTAGGATATCTGGGAATGTCCTGCCATGCATATTGCTTAGCTGGAAAAAACCTGGGGGACCAGCTCAGCTCGGCAGTTTCTCTCTCTGCTCCCATTCTTGCATTATTTATAACTTCTACATCTCAATTATTAGATTTCCCACCCATTTTCACAAAGAGCTGCATTTCTGAGTAGGCTAACACATCCAGAAGGTGCCTTTTCCAAAGCCTAGGCCAAGGGAGGATGTTCCCATGGAGGAAAATTCAAGTGCCAGTTCATGAGTTTTAATTGAATCTGCTCTTCAGACTTTGCAGACTTGTTCTGGTGCAAACGCAGCTGGTCACTTTGAAAAGTGAGGAATGAGCAGCAAACCAGGTATTATGTTCTAGTCGGGACTGGAATAGCATCCTGAATGTTGTGAGGGCTTTACAAGACAACCAATACGTGCTGGTGCACCTGTGTGCTCTGATCTGTGGGGTCAGCAGCTGGCATGCCAGCCCGTTTTCTGAGGAATATGACTGTCAGCAGGCCAAGAGCCCTTCAGCTCTTACAGCTCATGCACTTATTTTACTATAGATTCTTAGACAGGAAATTTTGACCATAGAATTGCCTGAACCTTTTTTATAAATAAAAGAAAGTAATAGTAAAAACATTCTGATGGTGGCAAATTAATATAAAGTGATTAAAAATCGGATTAACAGTATGTTGTCTGTATAGATCATAAAGGGTGCTGTGGGTTGTAACCCCAATGAAATCCACAAGAGGAAATGAACTGGAGCTGGAATCAAAAAGGCTCCAGGTCAGCTGAATCCCTTCTGGAAGGTCCTTCCCTACAGGAAGGACTTTTCCGACGTAGGCTCTCACTCAAGATGATAACTTTTACTCTGATCCATCCCTCAGCTTTAGCACGACTCAGATGTTTCACAGCTACCACAGCTACCAGGAGTCTTCACAGAGACCTGCCATGGAGATGTGACCTTGTTTCACCAAACCACCTTGTAAAGATGTTAGAAGCCTCTGCATTTCACCCTTCTCCATCCTGATCACTAAGCAAGGCAAAGATCCACTTTCCAAACATCTCTAAGAAGTATTTGTGGATGGACTGGTGGAGGACACCAGGGACAACTTGTCTGGCAGGAAGAAAAACTGATGAATTTCACTACTTATCAACACATTTCCAAAGAAACTACCCAAAAAATTCCTTCCACAGTCACTGAGCATTTAAAGGACAGTATTTAGTACTACCGTGTTCTAGAAGCTATCTGTGGGCTGACCTTCACCAAAAGAATGTGAAAATACAGGGCAATTGTCTACAGTGGTATTTACCTTTTTCTTTAGCAGAACAAAACAAAAAAGTCTTTTTTAGTATTTTTCAAGTGCTCACGCAGAGCAGAGTTCCAATAAAAACCAAGTGCCCTCGGAAAGGAGTTTCCCATTTTCTGGTCTCACTCTCTCACGACCCAGCTTACAAGAAACAGAGCTCTGAGCTTTGGGAACCCACTGTGTGTCAGGAAAGGACTGAAAGCGGAGACGCTCCCGCTGCCTCTGGCCTGCCAGACAGTCGGCTCTCCTTTGGATGAGGGCACTGCTGTTGGTGCAGGAAAAGCTTCACATCTTGACCCTGGCCATGACCCTCACTTGGCAGGAAGTCCCAGGCAACCTGAATGCCCTAGTTGACATCCCTGTTTACTTGCACAGCAAAGTGGCAGTGCCAGGTGGCACCCGGCTGAGGGGCATCATGGAGACAGTGCCTTAGTTTGCAACCTACAAGGAAACTTTCCTCAAGAAAAGATTGGTAACTCAGATATCACCGGGTCTTTCAAGAAATGCTGTGATTGCCTCTGTGTGACCACATAATTTATCAATATCAGTTTACATCTGTTGTATTAATTCAAATGAAGAGAGCCACAGCCAAGTCTCTGGGGGTGGGAGAGGGACCGGAGGTACTGTGCCATGGCTCTGGGACTGGAGTTTCTGCCCTACTTCCCGCTCCTAGCAAGGGGGTCTCAAACAGAAACAATGGCCCTGGATTACATTTAGAAGGAGAGCACCCCCGAGCCTGCCCTTGCTACAGAACTGACTCCAGGCACTGACACACTTCCATCCGGAGCACATTCCTGCTCCCGCAGTCCGTCTCCGGAGCCGAGACGCGATAGCTCTGACCTCCTTACAGGAGGAGGGCTGCCAAGTAAACAGGCCCAGCTTACCGGTCAGCCAACTGCTGTCTCCTCTGCCCTTCTATTTGCCATCTCCACTTCCACATCTCACCCTTCCAAAAGGTCCCAGCCCTATCAACAGGCTTTCAACCTGTGGATGAGTGGGAGTGAGGCAGAGCTTTTGCCCATCTTCCCTTCCCGGCACCCCTGTGAGCTCCCGTTTCCTTCCCACAGGGAGGAGGCTGCGACGCCCACCTGGGTCATGCCGCAGTGCTGAGCTGAGGCACAGCCAGAACAAGATGCAGCCGTGGGAGGCTGAGCACGCTCATGGCTTGGCAATCCTGGAGTGTCCCTGAGGGAGAGGGCACAAAACCAGGGAGTAATGTCAAGCTACCTTGATCTACGCCTAGGCAAACCTCCTCCGTGTTGGAGGGTTTTATGTAAGGGCAGGGGAAGGCTCCATCACTCCCAGCCAAGGAGGAGAGATGGAGGACAGGCTGTGCACAGGCACCTCCTCCCTGCTCGGAGCTGCTGGTCGGGGGAGGCTGCCTGGTGACAGCTTCCAGGGAGGAAGAATGAGACTGAGCTGCTTTGGCTCTGCCCCCAAACTGCAGAGCAGCGGTGGGAAACCGCACCCAGGGAGACGCCCAGGGAGAAAAGGATGTTTTGTTGTGGAGGCTTTTGTTCTGGACTCTGTTTATTAGCGATACTTCACAGCCAGGCAGGCAGAGCAGGGAAGCAATTTAAAGGGCCAGCCTAGAAGAAATAACCTGCTGCGCAGTCGCCAGGTTTGGACTCAGCAAACAAACAAACAACAAAAACCGGATTCTGGAGGCAGGAATGGGGAAGGATTTGCTGACACCCTCCACAAGGCAACAGAGCTGAAGCAACAGCTGGTTTCAGCAACTCCAGCACCAACCCAGGCAGGAGCAGCCCCGAGTCCAGACACGCAGAGACTGTCATTAAGAGGAGACAAAAGACAGCACTAATTACCCCCACAGCAATGCCGAGATGATCCACCTGCTTCCACACAGCTACTGGCTCCAGGTACCAGAGATTCCCGAGACCTCCCTCGCTGAGTGAGCTCCGCTATAGTCAGAGATGTTCAATCAGCTCCTGAGATCTGGACAAAGAGCTGGCCTAGTAAAGAAGAATTTAAAAAAGAACTCCGATTTGGACAGTGTGGTGGTCCCAGAAGAGGCACATCAAAGCCTGCTCCAGAACAAGCACCTCCTTCAGATACTGGAGCCCAAGTCACAGCCAGGGTCACACAAAGCTTTGTCTCTTGCACTGCAATATGTTATAGGTACCACACGGATTCCAACTGTTCTCTCTTGAATGAAAATAAACCCAGAATTACCAACAGAATGGGACAACTTTTGCTCTGGGCAGATGAAGACAGCACTTGACTGTGGGTGAGGGAATGCCAGCATTTCTCTGGATTAGAGCTGGTTGGGAAGTGAACTGAGAAATGGAGCAGTTTGATACTAAATACCCACTTGAAAACAGGGGTGTTAAGAATTGTCCAGCAAATCAGCACTGCCTGCAGCAGCAATGAGTGCACATGCACATCTTTGGCTAGGCTAAACCAGAAACATGGCTGAAAGCTGTCTAGAAAAGGATCCTTCCCCACAAAAAGAGGGAAATGTCAGATGTCACACAAGTAAATCACCAAGTCAGACAGTGTAAGGCACGATTCTATCAGGCCTACAGGATTCCTTGTTCAAATGGCAGCTTGAGCCACTGCTTCCCAAAGAGCAGGAAATGTGTCTCATCCTCCCCAGGGGACACACAACACACATCATCCACTTCTTGGCAGGGGAATCAAGAGCACCACATCCAAACTGGTATCCTCACCTCTAAACTAAACGTTTTAACGGGTTAGTGGGCACTGACCAGACGAAGACAACAGGTAAAACTAAGCAGGCTGCCTGCATTTGCCCATATGGAAGTTTTAAATGGACACCAGCTGTTAATTCCTTTCTACATTCTTCACATTTTCTTTGGCCAACTCCCGACAAGACTAACAGAAACCTTTCCCCTCCAGCTTTCATCTGATGCATAGATAAAATAGTCAGGCAAGGAAAAGAAATCTATCTCATTATTGCCTTAGTTTAAATGCATGCTTGTAGGTCATCAGTGCATCTCTGCCCTTTGAGATGGGTTGAAGAGCCTTAATGCCATCTAAATTAAGTCAATTTGTTATTCAGAACATTTGTGAGCAAACAATTTGAGACACATCCTGGGAGGAGAAAGCACATGGGCCAGAATGTAAAACCCTGGGAAATAAGATGATAGATGGGAAGAAAAAGCCCAAAAAAAGTGACGTCTTAAGTAACTCAGATCAGTATTTTGGTTCTTTGATGTTTCCACTATGGTTGAGTCTTCTTTTTTTGTATAAATATTTTAGTGCACATCCTTGTGTGCTGATTCATGTGAGGTAAGAGATATTTATCACTTTATATATGATATAGTGATGACTCTTTCCAGGTTTCAATGTCAGTTTGCTAATCCTTGGAGTGCTGTCTTGTCCACCATCCCCAAGATGTTACTCCCAGTGAGTCCAGCCAGGACACAAACCCTGGCTAGCCCTGATGCCTCCAGCCTGGACCTTGGCCACACAGCCAGCCAAAGGCCTTTTCCAGGAGCCAGGGCCAGGAGAAGGGCTCCTCAGCTCCCTGGGGCCACGAGAGGAACCCAGAGCACATGGCACCGTCCTCCGAAGCGCGTGTTATTCACAGTATTGGATTCTCCAAGTAAAACAGGCAAATAAACACGCCAATGACATTGCCTCCTTCAAAGTATCCAACTATTGTTATTGGCACTTGGATCCAAACAGCTTCTGGCCACGCGTAAACACAGCCTGGCTTGCACAGAACCCGCCCCATGCACCCTGTGAAGGGGAACGGGAATGGGGACAAAACAACAGCCAAAGGATCCAAAAGCTTTATGGTCTTTTGCATTGACCTCCCAGGGAAATTGTACCAAGCATTGTCACACCAAGGGCTCCAACCCAGCTCCTGGAACAGGAGGAACCACAAGGAAACACCCCGGAACTGCGTGATCAGTCCGGGTGCAAAGCCAAAAACCTGCCCAGAGACCCCACTGGGTCCAAGGAAAAACCTGCATAAGGCAGTGATACATAAAATATCTGATTCTTGTTTCATTCTGATCTGAGGTTTTTGTCTGGGAAATGGATCCTCAGCTGGCACAGCCCCAGCCCAACAGCTGCATTGCTTTTCTACTTCCACAAATGCTCGGAAAGTTCGCCAAAGCCCTGTTTGCGCTGGCAGACAGCCAGCACTTTATTATTATGTACTATTAGTTCATAGTGAGAAATGTGCACTACAGGAAAAAAAAAGCCCCGAGAAGCTCAGTAATTGGGTACAGATGTTGAAGATTTATGGAGCTCTCCCCAGTGGACAGGATCTTACAGATTGTTTCTATCACCTGTTTGCTTTTGGAGTTTTTAATAAGATAACTATGTGTGCTATCCTGGAAGAATATTCCAGAATTCCTCCTTCAAAAACCAATAACATTTGATCTCCACTTGTCTCCTCTCCGTAACAATCTCTCCTCAGAGTTCCATAAATGCCACTTGATATTCATTTCATATTTAAATATGATCTTGGCTGTTGTTTTCATTACCCAGCAACTTTCAAATGCAATCAGACAATTTCATTCTTACTTCATGGCCCAGAAAATAAACCTGACACATCATGCCAAGTCCCCAGCAGTTAGAATCCATGATTAAATCTCTCAGTGTTCAAAATACCTGATAATTTTCACCTTTTCTCCTATTTTCTGGCAAACAACATCTGCTCAGCGTTTTTGGGAACTGCTGCTTGCCCAGTGCATGGAGCCCAAACCTCACTCAGCTTAAGCTGCCTGCAAAAGCAGCCCCGTTCCCATCCAGATTTCTGAACCTTGGCCCATTAAATTAATTCTACAAAATATTCAAAATGTGCAAAGCTCTGCAGCTGATAGCAAACACCGTGAAAGTGAAAACACAAGGAAGTCACTGGCATTTTTCATAACTGACCTGTAATGGTTTTGCCATTTCAAATTACATCAGGAATGATTTCTTTCCACCAGCACAAAACGGCAAAACAAGGTGAATTTCACTCGGAAATTGTTTTTCCAAGCATTTATAAAGGAGGATAAATCACCAAAAAAGGTTGCATCTCTGCAAACCAGCATGTGGGACCACTGAGTTTCTGCTCTGGCACCCATGAAGGAGCACCTATGCTCTCTCCCTCCTCAAGGCACACCTCAGTTTGGTTGGATAACCTGACATTGCCCTCCACCCTTCCCACAAGTCACAGCTGCTGATAAATTCTTCCTGAAAAATGATTTCATCCTTCCCGACAACGTGGCTTACACAGCACAGATCCTATAAAGGTCAGGACCTCCTTACAGATTTAGACACTCAGTTCTCATCCGAGAAACAGTCAATCTGGTAAATTTGGAGGGTTGGAAACAAATCTACGGAGATTACATTTTTCCCACAGCTCTGAAATCGACTTTATAAGTCACAATTGTACTTTTAGCTCAAAAAAAGTTTTAAAATGTTTTACTATTCCTGTTTACATGAGTTCATACAAGATGACTACAGCCGCTACACTGAACGTGGGTAAAGAGATATTGAAGAGAGCACACAGGTGGGGTGTGTCCGCCTCCCCTTCCTGAAGGGAATTCAGATGGCAAAAAGCACCATTAGGAAAGGACAAGTAGAGAAGTAGAGAAAAGCAGAGAAAAGCTCCACACCATGTTCTGTCACGGCCACCAAGCCAACATCTGCCACAGAAAATAACTGCCCGTTCTCTCTGGTTTCTTGTGTCACACTCCCTTCATTCAAGGCTTTCTATGGAAACCTCCACCTTTCACTGAATTACAGAAGACTAAGGTCTGGAATTGTCTTGGCTTATGGAAATATATGAAGTAATTCCCATACGAGGAGAAAGAGACATCTTTCACTTGCCATGATCGCTTGCCTTGGATCCTGAACAGATTGGGCCTTATGTCAATATTATTTTATTTCATGTAACTAAATGATTCTTTAATTTAATAACAATTAAAACATTACCCGCGGAGAATAAGTACAACAGAAGTGATATGGTCATGAAGGAATGCTTGCAAACAAGTGGTAGAACCTCCTTTAGCTTTTACTTTTAAAAAGCTCATATTCTCACAAATTTCAGATATACACCTGTAGATTTACAGTAAAAAAAAACCCAACAACCCAACAAAACCCAGAACAGCCCTGGAGCCATTTAGAAAGCGCTAATCCTGATCATTTTCCACCTAATGACTGTTTACTACACAGTCCTTTTAAAAGCTTGGCAGCTCTCCAGATCTTCCTGCTTTTCCTTTCTCCCACACATCCCTCCTGACAGCCATCTTGGGCGAGGACAAACCTCCGGAGGAGAAAGCTCTTCACCGCCTTTTCAGCCTCTAAAAGCTCCGCTTCTCGGGGGAAATCCTGAGCCTTGTTTCACTTTCAAGGTGAAAACAAAATCTCCAAGCTTCCAAAGCCTTGCCAAATGAGAGCATGGAGCAGAAAAATTAAAACCAACCAACCAGAAAGCTTGCGTTTTTTCAAGGATTTCAAAACCAACACTGGTTTTAAATGAAGTGGGACCAGTTCTGTAATTCTCTGACCCCTACCAGGAACAGATTTGAGCAGACCCCACCACTTGTTTCAAATGCTGTCACTTGGCATTTCAAGCTGGAACAATTATTTGTGGTCAGATGCTCTCCCTGCTCCCGACCAGCTGTGCTTTGATCTCCCCCTCATAGCTCCCATGAGTCTGGAGGAAGCCCAGCTTCTCTCCTCACCAAAAATGCAGCATAACAGTTCCTTGGGGAAAGTGCAGCCCCACTGCAGCTCCCAGACCTCACACACGTCTGGGATGGGACCAGATGTCTCCTGGAGCCCTGACCACCATCCTCTCCGTGGCTTCCACCCACGCGCCAGACTCCAGAACCCCTGGTGAAAGTGAGGAATGAGACGTAAAAGCACAATGGGACTTTTAACTGAAAGGATCAGGTCAGTGCTGCATCCCTTTGTGACGAAAATTGGGATAAGACAGGACCTCAACACACAGATTTGAGCGAGGATGGTGGCTGCTCCAGGAATAAAGCAAAAGCATAACCAATCCAATGGGCTATGATCAATATTCTAAATGAAATCAGTTCAGCCCATATTCAAATCAGGTCACCACTAATTAAAGCATCCTTATTTGGAATGGTAAACCCAGAGAATGCCTGGATCAGAGCATTTCTCAAAGAGAATATATTAATGGGAGTGTTTGGAAATGCGTGATGCACTCATAAGAGGCTTTAATATAAACCTCAGGATTACACTATGCCAGCTTTTCAATTATTATACTCTCCATGAAAAGCCAGGCACTGGCAGCAAGAGGTTAAAGCAGACCTCGGAGCATGGCTTTGCCCTTTCTCTTCCAGAGGATCCCCCTGTTGGTTCCTGCTTCTGCACCACATGCAGCTGAACAGAAGCACTGAAGGTGGGATTTTAAATAAAACATCTCTATTAGTGATGCCATCAATGCCAACACAACACACAGGCAGAAGCCTCATAACTTCACCAGGGACAGCAAAATCAGCCCCTGTAGTTTCTAGAATGATCTGCTCGGTTGACTCCATCTTAACACTCACCACATTCCGACTCAGCCATTTTAGTTCCTCATTGGCTGGAGTTTGCTTTCCCTTCGCATGGCACTGCACAGCAGGCTCAGCTGTCTGGAGACCAGGGATCTCTCCCTGTAAAGCACATGCAAGTGAAGGCTGGAGACGAAAAAAATCTGAGTGAGGCTGAGGGGAGGTGGTGAGCAGCAGAGCAAAGTAATGCGACTGAATAAGTAAAAATGCAAGATTTTTAGATCGTTCTTGTTCCAAACAGGCATCTCAGGAAAAGCTCCACGCTCTGGTTCTCTCCAGAGGGTAATGATGAATGCAGGCTGTGTCTGTGCTGCTTTAACAGCAGCCCCAGAGAGAAAACTCCCATTCCCAAGCTGTAGGAGTGGGCTGGCACCCACTGGAGCCTGGTGTGCAGACACTCAGAGGCAGTGCAGGAGCAGCAGAGTCGAGCCTTTTCCATCAGAACGTGGGAACCACGTGGATGCACAGGTCCCACTGCCCCCCGACCATCCCTCCTGCAGGCCCACCTGCCCTGGAGCCCCTCTGGGATCTCTGGACCCTGCAAATGTCCCTATTCTCCAAAACCAGGTATCCCCCGTGCAGAAGAGGGAGTAAAACCCAAGTCACCACAACCGAAGCCACACATCCACGCCCACAGCCCCCAGCTCTGCTCCAAAAGGAGCTTCCTTCTCTCCAACAGCAGCTCCCAGTGCAGCAACCTCTGTAATCCACAAAGACACAGGGCACTGCACCAGCTTTGGAAAAACATTCAAAGAAAAGGTTACCTGCAAATCCCAGAGTTTATTTTTGCCCCACTGCAATGCTGTTCCTTGCACTCTCCCAGCACTTCCAGCTCACACAGACTGGCACAACGGAGCAGAAAGGAAACCAAGTCCTTTTCAATATTCCTTTCTGACATTCCACCATCCTAATGCAAGTTCCAGGCAAACAGAGCCTTCCCAGAGTAGCAGAGAACAAACAGAAAACAAGCTCTGAGCAATAGATGAATCTACAGGATCCACTTTGGTGCTTGTCACCCTGCAAGTGCCTGAAGGACGATCCTTTCCCTCAGCTCTTCCACAGGAATTGCTGGAAAGGTGCTGGAGCTGTAAAATCCCTCTGGTCAAACATGACAAAAAGACATTTGTGCTGACCACCACATACTTTTTTACCAAATACATTACAAAAACTAGCACCAAACCTATGTTTGTTACCTGAGCTAGAAACATCAAGAGAAAAGTATTCCCCTTACCAGAAATTTTAATTTAATCTACCCAGAACAGCCTGTGGAAAGACAGACCCAAACAAGCCATATTTGACACAGATAGATTAGACAGATGGTGCAGTGTGGTATAAAGGGGATTTGTGCTTGCTTGACTTTGGCATGGCTGAATTACTTATTAATTGCAGATACACAAGAGTTGTACTGGGTATTTTACAAAGATTTAATACCTATTGAAACTTCATACCATTCAAAATTATCATAGGTTCTGTACAACATCAGAGGGGTTGTTTTGCAGCTCAGTTCTGCTGCACACTCTTCAGAGCCTATTGTGATGTATTTTGATACAATGTGGGTATAAGCAGCAGAATTACCAGTGCTACACTGTTCCAGAAGCTTTGAGCTACCCGTGAATTTAGGGAAATTAGCTGAAAGATGAAAAGAAACCCTGATGTAAAATAAAACATCTGAATTCCTGAAGGCTGCTGAAAATCTCAAACATCACAAGGAAGGCATCTTCCTCTGTATTCCTCTGCTCCCTTCCCCACTGGCTGCTATCGGATTCTTGCAGGATCCTGGTGAAGCACAAGATTTAAAGATGTTGTTGCAGGGAATACGGGGGGGGGCAAAATCCAGAACTGAGAACCATTCAAGCCTGAGTTAACACCAGGAGCCCACACATATGGCAGGAACACTGCAACAGCAGTGTTCAGCAACACTGAACACTGATTTAAACCAGGCCATTTTCCCTAGAGCTTCTTATCCCTCGGGATCAGCGTTTCTGGGACCTACTGACACCACCCCAGCCCATCCAGCATTGGAATTCCACAGTCCGGAGCATGCTGAGACCCAGTGGGTTTGTTGTCCTGAGAGCTGCAACACAGCAAGGCACCTCTCCAAGCTGGCCAAACCCAGAACAAAGCAGGGTGTGGGTTCCAGGCAGGAGGGGGATCTAGAAAGCAGGAAATTACGGAGAGCCTCAGACATTCTGTTCAGAGCAAGGGCTGCCAGCTCCCGCCTCCCCTCCGAGACAGACCCAGCCAGGCACCAGGGCTGGCATTTCACAGGACAAAAATGACTCCTTACTCACAGCCTCCTCCCAGGCCAAAGCAGGCATCCATGACCTCACCTCCCACCGGCACAAGGGGAGAGTCTGGGCTCCTGTGTGGAAGTGTCAGTCAGGAGTAACCCAACCACAGACAAATTATCAGCTAAAATAGAACAGCCACTCTCAACTGTCCGACAGGAGAGTCGGTTGTACAGGAGAATAAATAAACCAGCAAGGGGACAGACTGTGGGTTTGGGGAAATGGATCCTCACATTTGCAGTTTACCTCTCTGATGTTAAACCTTTCCCACTGATTCGTGACTCTGAGCGAGCACAAACAACACATTCATTAACCACTTCTACTGAGGGGTTCAAATTTAGCCTCACCATCACTCCCTTTAGCAACAAAACCGGCAGAAAGTATGAAAAGCAACATTTTACCCCCAAAGTAACAACTTCTTTAACTCTGTAGGTCTCGTTTAAAACAAAACAGCACCAAGATCCCAACCCAGAGCCACTTCCTTATCTGCAGCATGATGCTGGAAGCTTCATTTTCACAGGCGTTGGACACCAACAACTCCCATCAAAATTAATTTGGGCTCCAATGCTCCAATGCAAAGTCTGGGGCAAAACTCTGATCTCCCCCCTTTCATTATCCCAAACAGCCTACAGCAGCTGTGTCTCTAGCAGAGGGATTTCAAGATGCCTCACCCTGGCCAGGCTTTGGGAAGGCTCACAAGGTCGGAGCAGGGAAAAGGGAGTCATCATCTGCTGTGCAAGTCCGGGGAATACCCACAAAAATTTCAGCCAAGAAAGAAATCACACCCGTCAGTACACTTAATTCAGTGCAAGTGAAACAGGAAAGTGGACACGCCACAAAGCATCCTGGGTGGAGCCCTGAGAGCAGCAGGTGGTCACAGGGCTAAGCAGGAATTCTCTAGCCCCCGGAATACTGCTACAGGGCTTTGTCTCTACCTCAGCCCTCACTGCTTTACTCTGACAAATGAAGACGTGGACAAATTCTCCTGCAGGTATCCATGCCAAGATTAGGAGAAAAGAGGTTCTCGAATCAGCAAAATTAGGGCCATGTTTGAAGCTCTGCAGGAATTACAGCCTGGATTTGCCTGCTCCTCGGGGAGATTTTCTTTCATCAAGACTAGCACAGCTCCCTCTCCTTCCTCCCACTTGGATCTGCTACTAAATTAATCGAGGATGGTTTATGAGCAAGCTGAGGACAAGGGATCTGCAATTCAGCCCTCCTGAAAACAGCCAGCCATAAGTCTGAACAACTTCTTTTTCTTTCCCTTCCAGAACAACGTTCAGCATTCTTCTTGACATATCTTTCAATTTTGCTCACCTTTCCAAAGTTGGTCTGGATTTTGTCAATGAAAAATGAGCACTGAAGCCAAGGTCCCTCAAGATATTCCAGATCCTTTTACTTTCATATCCTCCAAAAGTTATCTGAGAAAACCCAAGACATGGCTGCAGCAACCTGGGTATGGGCTGGCAGGTTCATGAGGACACTGTGATTTGAAAATGAAAATGACTGAATAAAACAGAAGGAGACAAAATATGTGGGGATGTCAGATAGAAAGGTGAAGGTGATACCTGGCTGGAAGCATCTGGATCACTGACACCAGTGGGCAGTGCCATCACAGCCATGGAAATGCACAACCTGCATACCTGGACTACCCAGAGCGGACACTGCTCACCTATCTTTTTCATCCATAACTCAAATGTAACCGAGGAGAATAAAAATTAACTTATTTGGGAGGCCTGGTAACCTCTGTTATCTCCTGTGAGTGTGCTCTGCCCAGGAAACAATGCCAGTGTGCAGAATTTAATCCTTCCAGGATGTTACGGAATTAAAATAACGCACTTAACTGCTCACCCAAGCACCAACATGGTGTAAGAAGTGCGTCAACATCTCTGTATGTAAAGTGGTTAATAGGACTCAGGTAAAGATATTAGGTGGACACTGGTGGCCTGAAGGGCAGCTCCTTGCACAGCACACACAGACATTTCACCACGTCAGCACTGCCCTCCAAAGACAAGTTGCTCAATTCTCCCCGGACTGCTAAAGGAAGAGGAACTAAAACTCATTTCTGTCCAGATCTGAGCTAAGACAGCTGCCTTTGGTGTGACAACAGGCACAAGTACCACACCTGAGGGACCTGATACAAATCTAAGCCCAGGAATCCTGGCTCCACTTACAGCAACAAGTGACCTGGACAAGGAAAAAATCACTGGCTAATTGAGAGACCCTCAGCAGCAGCCAGAGGCCACTGCAAACCAGGACCAAATTGTGACCAGCCATGCCGTGCCCTCTCCACAGCATGGTTTTTTTCTGGGTGTTTCATCTGTGACTGAAATTTGTGCCCTTTTGGGTTTCCAAGATTTGGGCTTTGTGACCAGAGCAGGGTGGCTGGGTGCCAGGAGAGGCAGGAGAACACACAGGGACCGTCTCTTTCTTAGAGCACCTCCTAAAGGAGGGAAGAGCTCCAAAGGCGGCTGCCGGGGCACAGAGGGGGAGCATTAGGGCGCAATCTCAAAGTGATTCCAGACACAGCGACGACACGGAGATTTATCAAGCTCTTCCCTCACTGCCAGCCCTCTGGCAGCACATGTCCCCACAGCCAAAATGGTATTCCTGCTGGGGGAAATCCAGGACAAGCCTGTTAGGCCACGGATAACACTGTCAGAGACAAAAAGCATTCTGGTTTTGTCTTGTGGGATCCACCTGCTCCAGGATTCTCTCCCAAGAAGACTCCAGCTGTGATGGACGATCATCAGAGCGGTTTCCAGCTAAAAGCAACTGCTTGAACCCAACTTAAGCTGACAAATGTTAGTGCTGGTCTGCTCGCTATGGAATGGGAGAAAGGATCTCCTTTCCCTTGGAACTTCAAAGGCAAAGAGAGCAGTCCTGCCATCACTCACCTGGACCAACAGGTCAAATATATATAGTCAAATTAGATTTTCCTTCACCCTTATTTTTGGCTAAACAGTGTTTGCTGAAAGCCTTTCTGGCCTTCATTTCCATGATAAAAGGTGGGCATTGTTTGGTTCCTTCCTTGCTTCATAATATCATTAAGATGACGTTCAAGCCACATGATAAATCCATTTTTTCCCCATTAAATCTACAATGGTCATTTCTGTTTTCTCGTCCTTTATTTCACCCTAGAGTAAATTCTCTTTTCCAATACGTCTTTTGTTGATGGCAAATTGAAGGAAATTATTTTGCTGAAATGGTATTTTATTATTAAATTTTGCATTAGTTAATGCGCAAGAGCATTGGAAGTGGGAGAAAAATAAACACCTGCCTTCCAATTTGTGCATTCTTGGAGCGTGTAAGCTGAGGGTATCAGCACTCGGAGCACACACCCCAACTTGCCAAGCCCTTTATCTTCCCACTGAGCTCAGTGCTTGGGATGCTCCCACCCTTGTAAGTGGCCTCCCAAAGGCAATTAGTGGCTTGCTGCAATTTTCAGTGCTCCTGCCACAGACACGGAGGGCTGTACCCACAGCCCAGGGTGAGAGGCAGGTCTGCCTCACACCCTCTGTCAGCTGCTCCCCAAATCCCCGTCTGGCAGCCATCGGGATTGGAGCCTTGTTCTGACTAAATGCTCTCAACACAGTTTTCTACCTTAAACCCCGATTTTTCTTCTCGCTTTGCTTCCACTCTTATTTTCTCCATTTCATTTCGGCTACTCCTCACTTTCGTTCCATCCACTTCCTGCTCATTTCTCTCTCCCACCTGCTTGTCCTGTGTTCAACAACAACAACAGCAGGTGAGGGGTGAAGAAACAGGGGGGAAGAAGCCTCAGCTCTTCCCCCCACAGCTCCAGCCTTGGGAGCAAACCTTTGACTTGCTCAATATTCAACTCCTCAGCTAAGAATAAGGAAAGGATTTCTCTGTGCACAGCTATTTTTAACACTGCAGAGAAAGTTTAATATTTGAATATCAGAATCGTAATAGCATTTGCAAGAGGAATGGCCTATTTTTAGCGAAGCACTGGCTTTATGGATAGCTCACAATCACAGCACTGTAATAGGGAGAGGCGACCAAAGAGGAGATTGTGACACAGCTCTGTGCAAAGGCTTGTGCTTCCCATGCCATTTTGAATTCTGCATGGAAACAGAGCTGGGGAGACTTATCATAGTCACCAACAGAAACCATTGCGCACAAAAGCATAAAAATACTAATTATGAAAGTTTTCCAACATCCAGCTGCTAAACCCAGCCAGGTGTCACAGCTAAAACCAGGGCTGAGAGGTCGGCACACACACACAACATCCTTTCTTCCCCATATCTCAACAGCCCTTGAAATTAAAAGCCATTAAAAAAAACCTACATCCCAAACTCCCAGCTAAAATTAACCATAGGCTTGTATAAAAATTCCCTTAGCTGCATTTCTTCTGGCCTTTATCGGGTTTCTGTTTGCTGCAACACTCAAATTACAAAGCCTCCTCCCCTTTGTTGACACCACAAGACAGCCCCTGGCCTTCCTTCTAAACCCAGCAACTCGGGAAGAAGCCCACGAAGTTTGGGTTGTTTGGATTCCCCCACCACAAAATGCAACTTTTAAACAACACACTTCCAAACACAATGCTAATCCTGCTCCAATCCATCCCATCTGACCCCATGGAGGATCCCCTGGCTTCCATGGCTACCTGCCAACATTAGGAACAGGTCAGAGCAAAATAACTCGACACCAACAGAGCCAGGAAAAATCCTTATTATCCCTGAGGATACCTGGGTTCCCTAGAAATAAATCTAGGAAAATGTGCCAAGTACCAGTCACCAAACACAGGGCACATCATCTCCCCAAACATGTCACTTCGTCTGCGAATTGCCTCATCAGTCCCTGTAGGAGAAACCCAAACCCCAGGCAAGGCTGACACGGTCATTCCACTGATGGAGGAGCTGTTAACAGTACTTCACAGGACTATCATCATCATCATCATCATCATCATCATTATTATTATTATTAAGAAAAAAGGCTGCAGTTAATTTGGAGCCTCCCATCATAACACCCTGATTCCCAAACCACCACCCCAGGGAATAGGGAGCTCTCTATTGAAAGTCACATCCAAGACTTCTCCGAGGAGTAGCAAAGGGTTTTCCAAGTGATTCTTGGGGAACAGATCCCTGAGGTGCAATATTCAAGGACCACGTATCAGCACAAAATCCAAGAGCACTTGGAGGCAGAACCCAGCATCCATCCAGCCTCTGATTCCTGATCCACTCTGAGATCCAACCATTAACCCAACAAGGCCTCCACTGACTATGTCCCAAAGTGCCACATCCACATGGCTTTTAAATCCCTCCAGGGCAGCTGTGCCAGGGCTGGACAACCCTTTCCGCAGAGAAATTTTCCCTAATATCCAACCTAAACCTCTCCTGGTACAAACTGAGGCGGTTTCCTCTCTGCAGAGACATATCCAGGCAGCAGGTGATATCAATCAAATCCAGAATGGACAGATTTTTAAAAGGAACAAAGATTTATTGCTCCTGATGACAGCCCAAATGGAAAATCTTCTTAAATTTTAACTTAATCACGGAAGGAAATTATGTACCAAACATTCCAGTCTGCTACTGTACACTGAGGCCAATTCAGAGAAAGAGGAATTGAGTGCTATATTCCAATTACTACACAGGTAATTTCAGTGCTTTTTGTTTGGGGAAAACAAGATTATCATCTGGAACACTGGGACAAGTCACTTGGCCATTTGCAAGACACAAAGTAAATTCAAAATCTGCTTTGTTGCTCCAGTAATATTTGCATAATAGTTATTTATATGTATGATGAGCATAAGCACAGTTTCAGGACAGTTAGCCAAGGTGAGTCGCCCAGCTCTTTAATCCTCTAATAACATGCTTGGGATGCAATTTGGGAATTCATTCCCCTCTGATGGAGCAGCTGTGCTGCTGCATAGTGACCATTTCTCAATGCTCATCCCCATCAAATTGCACTGTTTTGATCAATCCACAAAGCAGAGCATTAAAAATGCATACAAGGATATTTTTGTCCCTTGTTTTATGTATCTGCATGCCCTCCTAGCTCTCCTTTAGATATGATGGCCAAGCTACTAAATACCAGCAAGGGACAGCATTTATCCCAAAATACACATAAAATTGTAGTGGTAAGTCTGCTATGGGTGCCGATCTAATCGAGTTGGCTGAAAATTAATTTCAGGCCCAGGGCTCTTCCATGGCTCCCTGGATTCCTGCCACAGCTTACGACAACCACAAGTTAAAACTGCAAACAGCTGTCCTCCTGTTAGAGGCATCCTGGAATAACATGGATGCTCTGCTCAGAAAACTGCCCTAAAGGTGGCGTGGGGGTTCATCGCCCCATACCAGGAATCCAAGGAACTTTGGGACTCTCTGAACTCTGCAGCAACCCTGCTGTGCCACTGCAACTCCAAGTGATTCATGTTATTTTCTGCTGGTCAGCAGCAGCTGTAGAAACATCCCTCAGCGCTCCGCCTTGCCCTGGAATGTCCATGTGCTCCTCACCTGTCAGCCCTGCTGCAGCCAACACATCATTTGTCTTCACTGGGCTTCTTCTCCACTCCTTCAGAGGAAGATCCTACAAAGCCTCCAGAGTTCTGGTTCGCCTCAGTGAATATCCAAGCAGGCATCTCCAGATCTCACTCTAGCCCTGCAGCTGATCTTTGCTGCACTCGCTGCAGCAGCATAATCTCACTCAGGATTTACTACCTGATTAGGATTACTCAGACTAAAAACACAGCTAGATAAGAGCTGTGTGCTCCCTGTTACCTGCCCACAGAGAGGGAGCACCATGCCTGACTCCAACATTTTGGGATCTTGTCACGTTTTTTTACAGTCTTTACATTTCTAATACAGTTCTGAAACATAACTGAGCAATACAACATCATCTCAGATATAGGTTGGACTCAAGGATCTCAAAGATCTTTTCCAACCTAGTTAATTTTGTGATTCTGAGATGTTCTTGTGCATATTTCTCTAAGAAGAGGATTAAAAACCTCAAGCCCCAGACTGTAATGATGTAAATGGACACAACCTCCCATGCTGGGATGTAGTTGTGTAACTTGGCACAAGTGGGGACTCAGATCCTTCATTCTCAAGCTTTGCAGAGCAAGAAGAATCACAGTACTGCAATGAAAACGAGCATGGAAGGTCAGTTTTTTCTTACTAAACAGTGAAGAAGCAGTTTTGAGTCTGATTCCTAAGCTGGCAGATAGTACAGACCATTACTGCACCATGGGGACCTGTCTGGGGAAAATATCTTTACTTCTTTGTGGTATATGTTTAACGCAAAGTCACCTTATTCTTGTTTGTCTAGCATACAATGAGAATAGATCTCTAAAAATAACCTACTTCCCCCCTCTTCCAGCTCCTCACGGCAATTTCACTTATTATTAGCCATTATTCACATCTCTTACATAAACTGCAATTTCTGGAAATTTTTATGCCTCCTGATAAAAAACCTGAAAGTGAGCGAGACTGGAGAAGGCAGAGCTCAGTGAAACTCCATTGGATTGCAGTTTTTTACCTCTCTTTCCCTTTTACCTGGGTTTGATGTCATCATGTCCCTCCTTGGAGCCGCAATAAAGCTCCTTTACACAACCGGGCGCTGGGAAGCTGCAAAGCTGGATCAATGGGGCACCTGGGGTCAGGGAATCCCCCCGGGGGGCACAGGGGTGGGGCTGCTGTGCCACATCCTCCTCCCCAGCCAAGCTCGGAGCGCAACCACAGCGCCCCACTTCATCATGAGTGCCACAGCTTTCCTGTCCCCAGGGATTGTGAAGCCGGGTAACAGAGAGCCTGGAAGCTGCTGCTAAGTGAGTGTCCTCCCCATGGAGAACCTCAGCGGCATGGGGATGTGACACCGCTCTGCTCCAAGCACAATCCACGTGGATCTGATTCCCGGGGCCAGGGATGTCAGTTCTAGTCCGGGCTTGTTGGGAGTCACATCTCGTGAGGCTCGGGAGCTGAACCGACACCAGGCTGGCAGTGCGCACCAGAAGCTCAGGGATATTTTCCACAAATGACCTCTAATCCATTTGCCGTTCCAAGAGCGCAGCTCGTCCTCAAATCTGCAGGCACTAAAAGGTCATGACTCACAGCACTCCAGGCTTTTTGTTCTCAATCTTATGATTCCCTGACAATCCCACTTTTATTTTCCCGTTCACATAGCTCCTTGTGCAGGTCCCTGTAGCAGTGCTAACACACATCCAGGGAATGGTTATTCGGATCCATACTTTCTTCGGGCAGCCTCTCACCGGGGCTAAACAACCATCCGCTGACTCAGGATCTCCCAACCTTGCTCCCAACCCGGCCACCCCCGCACTTTCCTCACACTATCCCATTTAGCAGCCAACTCATCCTCTTTCTGTAAGAAACTAATTCAGGCACCCCAGGTTTTAAGTTTAACTGGCTTATGCCAGCCACTAAAGCTGCACAATCAGATTCTTCCTTCGACAAATTTGACATGGGGCCGAAAATCAAATTTGCTTCTTTTTCCCCTTAAACAAAACCATCTACAGTTTGCAGTGGTAAACCACTGCTCATTTGAATATCCAAACACTGGTTGTTGGCATCCAGGGGCTGGTGCCAAAATCCTGTCACCCACAGCCAGCTCAGGCATGTCTGAGGCCGCTGAACTGATTCATCTTTGCCTTGATACTTCCAGACCGTTCAAGACGAATTTGAAGAGGCTCCTACTGGCCTACACTGAGGTAAAACCCATTTCATTTCTCATTCAGGTGATGATGAGGATGATACAAATGGCTTTTCCTGTGCTAGGACCTGTGTGGTCTTACCACAGCTTTTTCCCCTCTTACCTGCAGCCAAAGACTTAAGAGGGACATGACTGGTCTCAAAATGCAAATGGAATATATTACCAAAAAAACCCGCCTGAACCCTCAGTCAATAATCCATTTTTAGGAAAGAATTTGTGCGAAAATGAGGTAAGTGATAACTTTGCAGATCTCCTGTTATCCACAGTGCTATTTTAGGGAGAGTGTGACTGCATTGGGCTTGTCGCAGAGTCCTGCTTCCAATCTCCTGGCAGGTTCCCAGCACATTCCAGTATTTAACGCACAAGGCTCGTTGGGATGCAGTCCCACTTATCTCCCAGACACATTGACTAAGACTTTCCCACATAAACTGACCCACCCTTTAGTAGCAAGAGGTCACTCAGTACAATCAGCCTTCAAATGAGGAAAACAATCAGGAAAAGCTTCTCCGATGCCAAAAACACCAACAGAATAAAACACAACGGGCTCCAGTGTTTGTTTTATGAAAACTTGAAGACTGCAAGACAGATTTTTCAACTTGTGATAATCAGTGTAGCCCCACCAAAGTCAACCAGATTTCTTTCAGGCTCAGGACCTGGCCTCCTAAAAGCATCTAAAATTGCTATAAAAATACATTACTCTAAAAATAGGTTAAAAATAAAAAGGTAGCAATTAATCCATTCATCTCCTACTACGATGAAATTGTAGAGTTATTCATGGCATTATGCTCTAAAAAAGGTTACAATATTTTACATTACAAAAAATAAAGGAAATGTTAAACTAACCAGGTTATCTTTATCCCACATGCATCCTACCTGACAAGGAATTCCTGTTAACTCATGGAGAACTGTCCTGACTTCCTCACTAGACTCCTGCATGATCCAGGCTCTAGCAAAGGGTGCTCTACTGGATGATCCTCCTGTATCAAACACCCAGACTTCTATAAGGCAGATCTAGGCCCAAAGTCCCTTTCCAAAAGTTAGCTCCTAGCCGCATTCTAGTGTTGCTATAAATGTGTGTGCCACTGGCACCCCGGGGCCACGAGCCATCCACCCCATCTGCAGGGACTGGTGCAGATCACCCTGAAACATCTTCATTAAATATTTGTTTACTAAGAGAAAAGTCAGTGGAAGCCCTTGGCAAGAAAATCTCACCATTGGTTTAGCTCCTGACAAAAACCAACACCTGGAATGCCCAAACCCAAAACCTGTGGGTGTTCAAATAAATGTATCTACGTTAAATTAGTTTACATACAGTAGGCAGCACCTTTTCCCTTCTAAGCCAAAAAACCAGAGGAGCTACTTGCTATAATTAGCTGGAGCATTTGTGGTGTCTAGGCACTAAGCAAAATTGATTTAATGAGTGGGAAAAATCAGCTTTTGGTCCTGGTGCACAATCCCAGAGTGATCAGCTCCACTGTACCCTGGGCTCTGCCCACACTGCCAGAGCTCACCATGCACAGTTTCCTCACCCTTCCAAACACAAGGCTCCCTTTTATCATGTAGGAACCAAAAGCAGACACCCCGTGTCATTCTATAATATATCAATCCATAGAGAAATAGGATTAATTCAGAACAAAAGGCAGGAACTTACAAAACCAAAAGCTGCAGATCTGGATTACTGCTGGATGGCAGAAAATCCCCACAACTCCTTGTATAAGACCTCGACCACGTTCTTGGGACACTACTGGGGCTGAATCCCACAGCGAAAACTAAAGACTTCCCAAAGATGCCTGTAGTCTGGCTTGGGAAAAATGTCTGCCCAGGATAAACTGGGCAATCAGTATAACCTTAAAATGTCAGAGCCAG
Organism: Cnemophilus loriae; assembly: GCA_013397755.1. Taxonomy (NCBI): domain Eukaryota; kingdom Metazoa; phylum Chordata; class Aves; order Passeriformes; family Corvidae; genus Cnemophilus; species Cnemophilus loriae. The sequence goes on along the minus strand of VZTF01006880.1, from coordinate 197,269 downwards.
GCTTGGAGAGGAATCTCTGCGTCACCTCGGAGCACCTCCCACCCAGGCCCAGCCACTGACACTTCCAAGATCGGGGGAAAATGGAAAATGCAACTCCACAATTTCAGAGTGGGGCATGATCCTCCCTGATCCATGCAGGCACCACTGCAGCCCTGGCCAGGAGATTTTAGCACAGGCATGACCTCAATGTGATGCTGCTTTACAAAACCTCGAGGCAAACTGAAAAAACAAAAGCCAGAACTAAAGGTATCTGAGTCCCCACGGAGTGAGGGCAGGAAGGACCACAACAGCCACTCCAGCACTTCCTACAGGGAGACTGAACACATGAAGCATAAATGACTTATTCATTAAGTTGGCTACTTCAAACCCATTAACTCCGTGCCAGTCGCTCACATGGGCAGTGGGGCACGGCTGGGTGGCTCCAAGTCTGCATCTCTTCCTCTCTGGTCATATCCTAAAATCTGTGTCTGCAACTATATCTCTTCCCAGACCCCACATCTCGTGCAGAGTATCAACTGCCCATTCCAGGAATCATTCCGCCTTGCACTGAGCCATGATTAACAAAACCGAACTCAGTGGTCACACCAATCAAACCGAGCTATCAGTCAATCCCTATTCCTGTCTTAAAAAGAAAATACAAACACTTTGCTTCTCAAGGTAAGCCCACAGCTTCTCCGATGACTTGCAGAAGCATCTGTGTTTCATATTCTCACAGAGAAGGAGGAATGGTTTCCTCTTGTGCACAGCTCTGGACACGTGAACAAAACCCGAGACAAAATCCAAGAACATCATTCTTGAACGTGTTTCACAGATCACAGGCTAATTGCTCAGCAGGTGTAACTTCAGGCCTGGCTACTTCTCCCAAAAAGGGAACAGCCCATGTTTGGAATCCCAGTAAACAGAAAAACTGCTAAATTTGGAACATTTACCTGTGAACAGTTTGGTGGCAGAGTATTTTTAGCTCTCAGGACAGAGTGTTAATGGCACACCTCTCCTGTTCCAAGGGCACGGCTGGTATGACCAGCGAGGCTATTCCCAGTATCCAACAGGTGTGGGTCAGCATCTGCTGCCATGAGGGCTTCAAATGCAGTGCCTCTTTTGTTCAGTCCCCACTGCCCTCTTGACGTGAGGGGCTGCTGAACAAATCAAACCAACTCACCATTTCTTTCTAAAGTTCTAACACTCAGCACATTGTGGAATAAAAGTGGCTGCACAGCAGCGTGAATGTGTTTCTCTGGTGGCAGTGGTGACACATCAAAGTGGTTTCTGGTAGGCTAAAACACATGCAGCTTAAAACCAAATATGAGTTTGTGCAATGTAATAGGAGAGTAAATATATTAAAAAATCAAATAATATATTAAGAGAATAGTAAGAAAGTGATGAGACATGACAAAGTAAGAGCATCCTGAAATTTTCACCGTTCAGCAAGAAAAAACCTCACAGAGAAAGTGATGAGAAAAATGTTAACAGTGATGAAAAACAATAGCTCAATATAATCCTCAACTTTAATCTGTCCTTGGCCATAGGAAGATGTACACAATCCCTGAGTACAACCTTTATACATTGGTGCATATCTTTTTACAATCACATACATTTCACTGCAGGCAGAAATAACACTTCCAGATGCAGCCCCTCTAGCCATAAAATCTGTTATGAACTCAACCCTCACCTAACAATACACATCAAAGCTTTTTCCATGCAAAACTGGCCTTTTTTAATGAGGAACGGACAGTAAAAAATGTGTCTGAGATTAACAATGTATAAAAAAGAAATAAAGTTGGACAAAATAGAAAAAAAGCTGCCTGCTTAAATATATATAGAATTGCTCTATATCACTCTCATCAAGCTGTTAAATAAGTTGGGGTCTACTGGACACAAGAAGAATTTTTCTTATGTCTTTCTTTTTTTAAAAAAACATGTAATCTCTCCGAAACTCTTTTTTCGTTACAGGAAAAGCCTCCAAAGGTCCAGCTGTAACTGCTGCAACGTTGTATTCATGTTCATCAGAAAAATTAATTTGCAACGGATCATTTTAAGAGTAATAATAAAAGACTGACAAACGAAAACCACATGTAGGTGGGGGAAAAGAACCCAGCAGTAGGGGAAGCAGGCTCCAAACCAGGCTCTGCAGGACACAGATCCCAGTGGATCACACTCCCCTTGGTGAGGAGCTGCAACTCCAACACTTGCTTCTCCACACAAGTGGTATCTGGTCAGAACAATCCAACACGAGATGGTTTCTCAGGTTTAAAGCAAGAGAAGGCAACTGGATTTTCCCATTTCACACCTCTAGGCCAGATTCCTGCTGGTTTCACTTGGGAAAGCTGCCATGAGCCTCGGCAGAGGTAAGGGTCCAACGTGCTGGCAAACTCCCCAGCTCCATCAGCTGGGAACAGGAGCAGCCCACGGCAGGAGCTGATATGCCAGGAAAGCCCTTATGGCTCCACACAGTTCCTACCACGGAGCACAGGCCCGGTCTCATCAGGAGCTTCCAGGCACTACAGGAAAGAGCCTGCACTGCTCTCCTGCACAAGCTCAGCTGAGCCACAGAGATCGGATGGGAGCTGATGGCTCCTTGCCCTGACATCACCTGTCCGGCCCCTGAGGCTTTCCCTAATATCCAGGTATTCCGTCCAGAGGTATTCCGAGACCCGAGAAAGGGCAATCAGGAAGCCTGTGGCCACAGACACTAGCCTGGGCAGGATTTAGGAGCTGACTCATGGCTAATGGGCAATGATAAACTATTGTACTGGTTGTTCACTTGTGCCCAGATCAGATGACTAAGGAATTTAGGTGCCTATAGAGATTAACAGTCTAAATAACTTTTGCAGTCTGACCCTTAAACATCTGCATAAACAGACTTTCTCCTCTGTGTTCCACAAAAGATGTCCATGCACTCCTCACTAATGAAATGCAATTATTTTGCAAGCAATCCAACTACAAATATTAAATCCCGTAACTGATCCACATGAAAAATAAATCCTTAGTCAGGTGACGTAATGCAAACGAGCAATCCAGGCCCATCCAATAAAGGTGGTTTAACTGATTCCATTTTATAGATGATGAAGGAAAAATAAAACATCTTTCATAAAATGGTTTGTACTCCCACTCCCCATAGGCTCTGGGAGCAGCACACAGCAGTATCCTGGTCTCCGTATATGCAGCAGGAGGGTTTTGCCCCTCTCTGCCCCACTCCTGTGTGCAGGCAGGGTTCAGTGACACACAGCAATTCCAAAAGCTGCAGGATCAGTGCCACCACAGAGATGAAACAGCATCTCTAACGCTTTTTGCCACATGGCTGCTGCAAGCTCCTATTTTATCCCAAAATGCTGCATCCTGCTTTAGTGAGTGTCATTTGCTGCACTTAACCTGCATTACAAAAAAACCCAAAGCGGGTTCTGTTCCAAAACCCAACCTCCTGATTCCACATTCATAATTCCACGGTTATGCTCCTGCATGAAGTAACAAAATATTCCCTGTTTTCTTGTCTCTCCAGCACTGGTTGTGACACATGAGCCAGCCCCTTGTCCCTCCCCACAGCCCTACAACCACTGCTAAGTCATGGAGGCATCACTACAGCCATTTCTGTTCTCCCCAGAAACACGGAGGAAAAAAAAAACCTAAAGGATAAGAACAATTCTTTAGAAATCACATCCTGCTGCCATCACCCACCTTCCCAGCCCTTTATCCCACTCCATTTTCACTCCCGTCTCTCTCTCCAGAGCCTTCTGAGCATATGGAAGTCCTTCCTCCAGCGGAGTTTTCCTGCAATGGCCTGAGGAGTCACAGCCTCCCCTGACATTTTCACACGGCTGCTATCTCTCAGAATAAATTCCTCTCCGTGCCCTGCCTCTCTAACCCCGGCTCCGGGGAGCATTGTTCCCCAAGATGCCTGTCAGCACGATGCCGGGCTGCGGGAATTCCAGCCCTTTTCCCGAACTGTTCCATAAGCAGGTTTCATAATGCTGGTATCCTGTCAATAAAGGTCGAAGGATGAGCTGAACGCTCCGGATCTTGACAGTTTGTGTTTATTCCCTCTCCCTGCAATCCTGATCTCGAACATTTAGCGTTTATACCTACGGACAATGCGGAGCACAACGTAGAAACACAGATCACTACTCACCTTTAAACAAGAATGCAATTTCACTCACGATTAAGACATCAACATCATAAATTCAATGCTCATTCTGGTTCTGTATCATCACTCCAAAAGGAAAAACATCAGCTACTGAATGAAACGTCAGCCCCGGTGCCATGAACAAGGCTTTTTCAGAGCTGCTGCAGTCTCACAGTCTCTAGAACAAGTCTGCCATATTTTTTTTTGTTAAATCAGGCCTGTACCCACCTAACAGCCAGAGCCAGCCCCGAGACAACCGAACCAAGCCCACGCACTGTGCCGCTCACTGCGGGCACAGCGGCATTCGCGGCGGCGGGCGATGGCCGCGCCCGGACCGCAGCCCCGCGCCCGGAGCGCGGCGGGGTCAGCGCGGCGCTGCCGCACACAAAGCCCCGCAG
>VZTF01006880.1:51450-192431 GCA_013397755.1 Cnemophilus loriae | reverse complement strand
GCGGGAGGAGCCCCCGCCCCGCGTCCCTGCCCTGCGGCGGCCCTGCGGCGCGGGGGGCTCGGCACGGCCCGCAGCCCGCACCGCCCGGGGCGCATCCTCACCTGCTCCTGCTGCTGCTGCTTCTGCTGCTCGGGCCTGCCCTCTGCTCACGCCAGGTCTTTCCCCTCCGCCGGCCCTCGCTCCCAGCCTCCCGTGGATTTATCCAGCCGCTCCCGGCTCCCCTTCCCTTCTCTTACATTTATTTGGTTATTGGGTCTCTCCAGCCTCCTCGCTCCTCCTCCTCTGACACCCTCTCCTATCGCAAAGACAATGTTGGCTCGCCCCCAGCATCCATTTCCTCTAGTGCTGCTCTCCCTCCCGTTGCTCTGTCATTCCTAGTGGAAACCTCATCTCGGGTTTGACTTCCTCCACTGCAGTCATCCTCTCTTGCTTCAGTCCTGCCACCTTCCCACTTAAACAGCCTCTCTTTGCCAGTGCAACCCAACCCCTGGAGCCCAGGTCCAGCTGCCCTTGTGCCACATTTTTCCTTTTCCTCCTTTCCTGGGCAGGATTTTGCCTGTCTTTCCAGAGAAAACTGCTGTCCCACAGCCAGTGTGCCTTTCCTCCTTTCCCCTCTTCCACAGCCAAGGTCAGAGGCAGACATTGCTGCTTCAGGTTTCCTTTGCTAATCCTGGCCTCCCTGCTTGCCTCCCTGTCCTCACCCTCCTCATGCCCATGCTCCTTCCCTCCTGTCCACTCTCCCTCACCTCTCGCCTGCAATAAAGCTATGGACCAGTGCTATCCATGTCTTTTATTAAAAAATCAACAAACCACTCTTGGATTCATTTGGCTCCTTAGTTATCACTCCATTTTCTCCTGCTCTTGATTCACACACTCACTGCTATTTAACTGCTGTCTGGAGTTCCTCTCCTCTGCCTATCTTAAAACTCCCTCTTATCTGGCTCCTGACCCTTTACACTCAGCTGCTTTGCCAAAATTTCCAACATCCACTTCCTGGCGTGATCTCTGTAATATTGCTTCATTTCCAGCGTGTCAAAATTATCAGCCTGGCTCTTTTGGATATTTCGTTCTCCTTTGTTTTCCAAGACTGCCCTGCCAGAGCCACCTCCTTACAGCTCCTGCAGTGCATCCTCCTTCCAGTTTCCAGTGAGACCCCAAAGCGACTAAGTCCCTTAAACTTGGGAAAAGCTCCTCTGGCATTCAGAAAGTCTCTTTAAAAGGTTCTGTCACTGCAAAGCCTACGAGATTCTTGATTAGATCTAAAAACATACTTTCATATTTGTCACTTGTGCTGGTTCATATCCAGACCTCGGGATGCAGTAAAAATGTGTGTATGTAGATACAAATTTTTAAAAATATATTCAAATACTACGATGTTAAGAAATATCCTAAAAAAATCACCCTTCACTCAATTATTAATATCCATCAAGCAAGTTGGCAGGGACAAAAGTCTGCAATGTCTGGGAGTGAGCAAGAGCACACAGCATATTTTAGGACTCCTTGGCCCCCATAGCTCAGTGATGGGTGGGCCATGGATTCCCATAGAAATAACTGGGTAGGAATGAATGCCTGGAGAAGCAAGAACCAGAATAGCAGAGGACACTGTGGGCTCCAACTAGCTATCCCAGTTACTGACAGTCATTTTCTTCTTTTTAAAGAGCCGGCATTTGGTAAAGAACAGGGCAGGTACGAGTGTTTCGCTGCTGATAGTTCACAGCAGCATCTCCGGGTTTGACAGATAGGATGCTTGTTTAATTTTAAAAACTACTGCACCTACTGCACCTATTTATATTTTCAGCATGAACCTTCCACTTGCAGAGTTAGAAAGCCAAAGCCTACAACCTGGTGACAATTCAGCACAGAATACTCACAAGGTAAACTAGCAGCACTTTCTAATATCAGTGAGTAAACCCAGTCAGACAAACAGGTTTTTCCCACTGATGTCCACGTTCCCACTCCTTTAATCAAACTGAAAGGACTGGAATGAACGGCCATGACAGGAACTGTTGTTAAACGAAGTGGAAAGGGGCAGAAACAATGTTGGGCAAAGTCACTCCACTTCAGCCCTGTTACTTTGTAGTTAGTTTTGGCTTTTTCCGTCACACATTTTGCCCAGGCAAACATAGATTTCTTCACGGTTGAAGCAATATTTAATCTTGGGGTTTTTTTCCTTTTGAAAATCTACCAAGCTACCACACTCAATATTATTGTTTGATGGTCATCCCACAGAAATAGGTCCATGTGTATACTGACACTTTCACCAAGGGGAAAACACTGCATAGGCATGTACAGGTAATCACATTCCAACCTCTCTGAAAGATAATTTTAAAATAAATCCTAGTTTAAATAACCTAATGCATTGTTAAAAATAAAATTAATCAAAATTGGAAGCATAGAATGGATCAGGTCGGAAAAGTCCTCTAAGATCCTTGAGTCCAATCGTTAACCCAGCACTGCCAAGACCACCAGTAAACCATGTCCCCAAGGCCCACATCTGAATTTGTATAAGGGTACTTCCAAGCAGATACAAAAGCAGCACACGTAGATGAGATATTAAGAGCCACAATTGTTAAAGCAATACTAAAACTCAAAAAAAACCTACTGAAGGATGGTGGCAATTTCCAAGAACACAATAAAAATGCACACCAAGAAATTCACACTGTAATAAAAAACTCCCTCACCGTTCCATTAGACTGGAAAAGCCTCCTGTTATCAGCCAATTCCAGTTCCACAGGTTCCCAGCATGACTGAGATCCATTCCCCCCAGCAGACACTTTTCCTCCACCTGTAACTCCTAGTTGCAGACACACAGCGGGGCTCCGAGGCACAAATCCAGACTGGAGCTTTGTCTCATGGCAGACTTAGCCAAGCTCTTGAGAGGAAAATTAAAGATGGGCAATGATCTGCCCAGAGGAAAAACTCAGCTCCCTCACTGTGTGCACAGCGTGTCTGGAAGCAGGATGGCTCCTCTTCACAAACATTTCCTCACAGAACCCTCTTTCTCCTCAGCATCTTAGTTACACCCAGCTCGGGGTTATACCCTTACCTTCAGGAACACTTCGTAGCAATGCATTTCCCAGGATGGATTTACTGGGATATTTCTGTTTCCCAACAGTCATTGAAAACACAAATGTGTCTGATCTTCAGTCCTTAGTTTGCCTTCTCTCTACAGGCAGCTCAGGAGGCTGACCAGCCCAAAATTCTGCATCAGCAAATAAACACTCATCCAGGTATGTCCATGCAGTACCCACAGGTAAAGGTGTGTGTGACACAGGAAAGGGCTTAATTGTGGGAGAAACAAAGAGCAGGGACATGCAGACCATTTGTAACTCTACAGTCAGGTTGCACCTCAGAGGTCTGGCAATACTCTTTTGTTGAGAAAGTCATATTTTTCCAAGTGCTCCCCAACTCTCTGTGCCTACCCTGTCCCCAGAGCATCCATTCTCAGCTGTTTTCTCTCCACCATCAGCTCCTGTGAGCTCCAGGCCTATTTCTCCACATGCCCAACATCCCCAGTCCTGGAAAATGACTCAAGCACAGGGCACTTACAGAAGTTTGGCCTTGGCCTCAGCCAGCTGCTGTCTCCTTCCCACGCCACCGGAGTCAGCAGTGGAAATGCTGACAGTGTGAAGACAAGATGGCTTTCCTGCTCTCCCTGCCAGCATCACGGCAATCTCCAGGGGCCAGGAGGAGTCCTGGCAGGAATCCCTCTGGAAGGACAGGAAGCATTAGTGAGAGCTGGCAGGGGCTCGGGGCCAGTGTACCACAACATCCCCTGCAGACGTTCCCATTGTGTTCAAGGCAGTATATTAAAAAACGAAATAAATGTCTTGGGACTCGCTCTTGTGTCCTGCAGGCTCCACATGGAAGAAATCCAATCACAGAGGATGTCTACAACTGCAAAGGAAGTTTCTTGGCCCTTCAAAGCCCCTTTTGTGGTGCAGCAGTTTGAGGCCCAGTGCCTCAAAGGTGTTGATAAAGTAAGGTTCCCTCACCTAAAGAGAAATGGGGAGGAAAGCTGACCAAAATCCTCAGCATTTATCTGTCCCACAAAAACCTGAACAATTCTCTGCAAAAAGCTTTGCCCTTTGTTGCCGAACATTATTCTCTTTCCTTGAGTTTCACCATAGTTTTACTCCTCCATTTCCTCTAGATGCGTCAGAAATGCACCTAATTAGAAATTCAATGGCTTTAAGCTGAAAAAGAATAGTTTTAGATTAGATATTAGGGAGAAATTCTGTGAGGGTGGTGAGGCCTGGTACAGGTTGCCCAGAGAAGCTGTGGCTGCCCCATCCCTGGAAATGTCCAAGGCCAGGTTGGACGGGGCTTGGAGCAACCTGAGATAGTGGAAGGTGTCCCTGCCCATGGCAGGGGGTGGGACTGGATGGGTTTTAAGGTCCCTTCCAAACCCAACCATTGCATGATTCTATGAAAAATACACACCAGCCTGTGTAATTTGACAAAAAAAAAGTTGTCAGATGCAGCTGCTCCATTAACCACTACAGGATAAAAAAGTTAAATTCTTAGCCCTCTCCCAAATTTTATTCATTTTTCTGACAACCTGCTTACTTTTCCTACAGAAACTGAAGCTTTCAGGTCAGGTTAAGACATCAGCACATACTTCAAGAACCCACCAGCATAAACAAATTTTTAAATGCTTTCTGTGGAGATTACTTTGCTTTGGTGATGCTGGGCTTTAACTGCTGAGGCTGTGATTTCTTGTTCAGTTCCATGCAGCTGGACCATGTGCAGGGATGTGTCTGACATCAGGGGAGCCTCATCCAGGTGCAGTCATCTGCTCTCCCTGCCTTAATGCTGCCACACAGATGGATGAAATGATCCTCAGAGAGGCACATTAACAGGAATTATTTACCAGGAGGCTGCTCTATCATTCAGAGCTCCAGGGTGGAGCTGCTCCCTCCCTTGCTCACCCTGGAGCTGCTCCCTCCCTTGCTCACAACTTCCACGTCAGATCCTGGACACGCTCCACACCGGGGCTGTTGCTCAGGTGCAGGTCTGGAAGCACAAGCTGGTAACTTTTAACTCTGTAGCAAGCTTCAAGAAGATTCCCCTTTCCTCATTTATCTGAGATCTCTCACCTGCCTTCATACAGGACTGCTTATTCTAAAAGTGCTCGGGCCTGTAACAGCCACTGCCTTAGTGAGGAACTCTCCACACGAATCCCAGGAACAAGGCGTTTAAGTGTGACTCCCCCGTGCTCTGGTGGGCAAAGAGCACCCAGTGCCATGATTCTGCCTTACAAAGGATCTGGCCAAATTTTAAAAAGTCAAAAGCAGCCAAGCACAGCAGATTTTAAGGGCTTGAGGCATGGCCTGCAGGATTTCCTCAGAATCTCACACAGTAGACACCTTTTCTCAAAATCTGACTTTCAAACTGCAGTCAGAAGTTCTGCAGTGACTTTGAAGCCCCAAGTTTCATCTCCAAGTGTCATCAGAGTCTTGTCTGTGTGCGGGCAATAGAACCTACATTCCCACATCACTCCCAAAGCAGGATTGGATCCATGCAGGATTTGCTAACAAGGAAGGGGAATCTATTGGTGAATCCAATTTTATCAGCCCCCACCACTGCCCTGTTTGTCCACAAACCACCAGTAGTGTTCAGCACGACAAGGGAAGCATGAAACTGCAGTTGGGAAAATTCTGGCAGAGAAGGGAAACGTAGGCTCAGCTATTTATAAATGAAGTCTGGAGTCAGCTTCAGTGATCACCCTATAAATAGTGGCTCGCCTGAAATCCAAGGCAGAGGATCTGGTATTTCATACACTCCTGCTTCTTGTTCTAGAGCAGCAGGTTTCTGCAGAATGTCATTTTCCCCCTCTTGCTGTGGTACTATTTAAAAGCTTTGCAAAGTTTACTCCTACACGCTTCAGTTCAAGGTCCAAACATCTTTATTCCACAAGGGGAAAAAAATTATGAGCATTATTTAGCCCTTTGCAGAAAGGATACGAAGGGAAATCTTCTTCCAAGGCCATACCTACAACATTTCCTTCAACATTTTCACTAGTTTCTAGCAAAGTCCCTTTTGCAGGAGCAAAGCCTGCGGCAAACCCTGGAGGGGAGATGGGAGCCTCATTAGCACAGCAGCTAAGGTAGGAGGAAGGTTTAAAAGCCTGCTAATATTCAGATAAAAACAGTTTCTCCATGCCTCGAGGATCCCAGCCATCTGTTGGAAATTTCATCACAAAGCAGGATCAGTGGATGGCTGAGGGGGGAATGGTGAATTGCAGAATTAAATCTTAATTGTGGGCTAGTTTCCTTGGAAAACTCTCAACTTTTATCTTTATTGTGGTTAGCCAGAGGTCACAATGTCTAAATACCTGTCTTTCAGTGTGTATGTTATTCCCAATACTGCCAAAGCCTAGAACAAGTTAGAGGACTATTGTTTAACACACTCTCCCTCTAGGAACAAAAACAAAGTGAGAAAAAACAGAGCAAAACTCACACAGCAGGTGATGCTTCTTGCATCCTTCCTCTCCAGGAATCCTGTCTCCTGGAAGGCAGCTTTGTTTCCAGTTAACCGAGTGGTCACCTCATCTTCAGAGGTTATGACTTTTTATCCAGAGTATTTTCATGAGGAAAAATGTAAATTTTACGGAGCCAAACAAACTGATATTTCCCTGTGAGCCATAGGGATGAACCCGGCACACTTATTCCTACCGAGAAAACACCAGGTAAATATCATGCTCTGGTCCTGGGGAAGCAGCAGTTCCAAACCCACATGGGATCCTTTGGCACCAAAACTGGGGTTTGGATTTCACAAAAAAACAAAACAAAAACAAAACCCAGAGGTTTCTGCATTTGCAGGCAATCCAGTTTCGTATAAAAGACTGTTATTTGGGGAAAAAAACCTCCAAATGGCTATTCGGAAAGTCTGAAAAGTGGGAAGCTGATGGGAGAGGCCCTGCAAAATCAGACTGTCTTTGCTGCTTTTCCCAATCCCCAAGAGTTTTGAGAGCCTCTGTGCTACTCATGGAAAATGGCATGAACTCAGGGGACAGCACAGTGATTTTCTCAGCCAAGAGATGAACTTTTTAAAGCATCTGACAGACCAGAATTTAATTTTTTTTTCCTGCAGTCCCATTCAAGGTACCACAAAGCACTTTCCAACTCAATGCTTTGATCTTCTCTAGCCAATGGAAGCCTAGAATGGAAAACTTGCTTTTAATATATGACAAGAGAGTCTGATGTCAGAATTTCAAGATGAAATACACATGGAATGGTAAAGGTTTGTGATGCACCTTTCCCCTCAAGTGCCTGGAACTCACTGTTTTATGTATATAGTTATTCAAAATCCATATGCACAATGTTGAATAAAAACAAATGTGGGTTACATAAAACAGGTTTTGTGGTACAAGGAACCAGAACTTGTGAAACCCACACAAGAAGAATGCCCCCAAAGTTTGCAAAGAAAATAAAGGGTAAGAATTTTGGGACAGCATACCCCACACTAGTTGTGGTGTTTCCCCAACCTTATAAACACAGCTCCACACTACAGAAACAAACTGGAGCTGTGTTTACCCGGGAGGAAGTTGTAGCTTGTCAGGATACAGTTGTATAAATAATTTAAAAAATAACCCAGTACATACTGCATGTCCTTTTAAAAAGGAAAATAATAGAATGGAAAATTCTATTTTCCCACCGTGCACAGAAAGTCATTCAAGTGCCTATGACACACAGGCCAACGCCTGCTGGAAGTTTCCTTCCTTGAGCTTTGGATCAGGTCCATGGTGAAAACAGGGAAAGTCATCTACACCTTTCCAATTAAGGTGGAAAAATTCAGCGTGCACTTATCACTTGGAATAAAAGTTCTGTGTTTATAATGCGAAACAGGGAAGGTAAGTGAGGGTTAAATGTAGCAGCAAAGCAATACAGCATGAAAATGCAGATTCCTTTTGTGACCTTCAGGTGTTTTTGTTTCATTTTAGAATAAGAGATTCACAGAGAGCTACAGGAAAAAATAATAATTGAAAAACACCCAGTGGTGATAGGGGTAACTTTGGATATCCCTGTTTGCCCTCAGAGTTTTGGTCTCATCTCACCCATTTTTCTCCTATGTTTTGCCACTTCCACAGCGGCTGATGTTCCCTGACTTAGAACCTTGAGCTGCTGGACACAGGAAACCAGCCTGGAGCTTTCCCTTCTTGGAACAGTTGTTCCTGAAGAGGCCAAGATGGAAATGAGATCCAGATTCAGATCCATGCTTAAAAGAACGGCAATTTTCCTTAAATTCCTTTGTCCAGATGAACCCATATGGGCAAACTGCTCTCTGCAGAGTGTTCCCATGGAGCAGGGAGTGCCCAGGGACAGCAGCCTGGAGAGTGCCAAGGCTGCAGCTGTGCAAGGGAAGGGTCATTCCACGAGCCCAAGCTCCCCGAGCTGCCATCCCCACGTCGCTCCACAGGTCACCACGAGGCACTGCCGGCCCTGCCCATCCCAATCCACACTCCAGACGCTGCCAGGTCTTTGGTAGAAGGGTTTCAATGTGATTTCAAGGGACCCACTCAAAACCAGGCTGGCACTTTCTGTGCTGGCTGAGGAGAAAGCTGCACACAGCAGGAATGTGCCGAGGACATCCCGGATCGCCCGGAGCAGGGAGAACACCCAGGACTGGGATTCTTCATTATTTATTTATTTCACAACATTTCTACTATTTATTGTGACTGATGGGTGTTGGGTCAGGGGAGAAGAGAAAGATGCCTGACGTTTTCATATTCCAAGAAGCAGCACACTGAAAGGTGTGGAATTTGCTGTGTCTTTTTGCTCAGAAGGCTTTTCTACAACTCATTTCTGTCCTAGGATAGACTAAAATATTTTATCACAGGAGGCTCAACTCACTACTAACACAAAGATCACTGAAATGTGTTTTATCAGGGTTTTCCTTATAGATTTTAGAAGAGTAATTTAAAATTTTACATGTTCCGATATCTTCATAACTGACTTTGACATTATGACAAGCAGAGATTCTGGGTCAACTCTTGGTCCCACTTCCCATTGTTTTCCAGGAAAAAAGGATGGCACTACTTTTGTTGTTACTAGGAATGCTGCTGGAATGTTGCACCTGCTATTGAGGGCTAGTCTTGAAAAAAAGTTTAGTACAGGGAAAGGATCAGAAAGGAAACAAGTTTCCTTTTAGGATATATGTAAAAAGTTAATTATTGTTAAAAATCCAAATGTTGTGTTCAGACAGCAACTCCAAGAGATATTGGGGAAGAGGAAGACACAGGTGTGTAATTCCATGTGAAACCAGGCTAAAAATCACTGTAAAATAGTCCAGGTTTGTTGTTGCTCTTATTCCCTCTGTTTCAGTGGAGTCAAACTAACAGCTGAAGGAAGGAAGCTGGAGAAGCCTTCTCTGCCTCTGTGTACCCCTGGATAGCTGTGCAAGTCCTTCCCTAGACGGAAAGGCCTCTTCGCATCCCTTAGTCCAGAGACCGAAATGTCAGCGCTGCCTCTTTAACTCACAGCTGGAAGTTCGTGATAAGGAAAAGCAGGAAACAATCTCACAAATAAACAAAGACATGTTCAGGGTGGATCCACATCCACCTAAAAAGGGAGACTTTCCATTATGGAATGTACCTAGCAATAATCCATATCTGCTTTTCACAGTAAAGCCATATTCACTCAATATATTTTTGCATTAAAGTTCATCAAAGCTCCCAGTCAGATCTTTGCTACAACCCAGAAAGGCAAAGGATAATCTCAGTTTCCATTCCAGGGCTGTGTTTTGGAAATGTCTTATTATGTCTCCATTAATTAAGCTAAAATAAAGGTATGACTAATATACTTTGGTTGTTCATATAATGACAAAAAGGAAAAAGTAAGTTTATTTTCTTTTTTAGCCATTGAAAAATGCTTTAAGATGCATCTGAGACCTCTGAAAGGCAAATATAAAAAATCACCCACTTTCTTTTTTTCTTTAATCTCATGAGATTTTAATCTACCTCCTCTACAGGAGGATCTGGTTTGGGGGATTTGGAACTGTGAGGTGGCAGTGCAACGAGGGGGTGGTGCAATACAAGAGGAGGACGTTCACCTTCTCCCCTAATTCCACAAATCAACAGCACTTTGGGAAGCCAAGGAGAAATCCACTAGTCTATGTTGCAAAATGCCTGGTGTTATCTGGCTACTTAGGCTTTCGGAATTCAGATCTTCACACAAAGTGGAGAACAAAACAACGTGCCAAAGAGGAAACTCTTGTTAGGAGAGAGGACACGCAAACGGAGCTCTCCACCTCTGCGACGAACCCTTCAGGTCGTGGTTGAAGCACAGCAACACAGGAGAGTGGAGAATCCTGCAAAGCCAGGCCTGGGGTTGTATCTGCACTGTGCATAAACACAGAGCTTCACTTTGCTTCCATACTTAGGATTTTCCATAAGGCATTGATTTCATTTTAAAATATGACTTTTACATAACCAGTACATTCTGTGCAAAATTGGTTAACTCCGTGCCCTCAAAAAATCATGCACTTTCCAGCATATAAATCCCAGACCTTGACATCTAAAGAATGCTTGGCAGATCCAGCAAGAAGCGCAGCCAAGGGAGAAGTCAAAGGTATTTGTTAGGTTTCCAGCCAGCCAAGAATATTAACACCTTGCTCAAACTTAAAAGGAATAAGATTGTTGCGGTGCATGTGAAGAAGTGATTTTAAGACAGTTTTTATGCATTTTGCAAAAGATTTGTGTGCTAGGTTGGCTTTGAATGCACTGTTATGGGGAGAACCCTCCAAGCGCTGCAAATATTCATTCAGAGCCCTGGCTGGACTTGGTAACCTCATCTTAGGACAGAACACTTTTCATTTGTGCATATAATGGAATTATCTGGAAGCCAGGAGAGCTGAAAGGGAGAGAGATGCTCCCAGGTGACAGCCTGCCTTATCTCAGCTGCATTTCACTAACTGTCTCTTCAGAAAACTGTCACTGACAAAAACCTTTCCAGTGCCTTGAACTAGAGGAAAATGGGAGTGGAAGGGATCCCAGAGGACTGCTATTCCTAGGGCACACCCATACCTGTGTTTGAGATCCTTCTTTTGACAGGCCTTCGGTCACAGCCTCAGCAGTGCTCCCTCCCTTCTCTATGCACCTCTTCAGCTTTTCCAATTCTAGAAGTTTGCCCTAAAATCCAGCCCAAATGGTGGCACATCCTAAAGCAGGACAGTGGGATTTTCATACTGGATTGGCATCCCCCAGATTTTTTACTGGCATTACTTCAGAGTGGTTTTGCACCAGCTGGGGGGCTCAGCCATGGGCAAGCAGGGTGCTGCAGAATATCCACTCAGCTTTGGCAGAAATCAGGACATCTTTTCCTACAAGTTCAGTGAGGATCTCTCAAAATCCAGGTGAGATTTGAGTGGATTTTGCAAGCAAACACTCCGGGAGCAGTGAGGGAGCAGCGCGTCGGCTGCAGGGCTGGGAGGAGCGGAGGCCTCTGTGCCAGGAGATAGCAGAGGCCACGGGGCTGGCCCCGGCCCACTGGCCTCCTTCCCACTCCTCAGAGCCAACAGGTCTCCACCCAGGACACAGCCTGGGACTTTCCACCCTTTTCCAAAAGTCCAGCAGGCTCTGGGTTTTATGCTGAAGCCCCAGAAAAATCCTTGTTTCATCTGTGCCACTGCTCAGAGTCCACAGCATAGCATTGCCTCCACAGCAGATTTTCCAGTGGTTTCACAAATTATTTAATGGATTATGGCATATTTCAAGGCATCAACATAATTCTCACATTTGGAGGAAAAACGAGATTTCCTTCTCTTCCCCCTGCCTCCCTTCCTGTGTCACATCATTGCTGCCTATGTCCAGGCTGCAGGACAAATTCCTGAAGATCAGGATCAGCTTCCTCTCAGCAGCCAATTCACACAGGGAAGGCTGCAAATGGGAGCAAGCAGGCAGAGTCAAAAGCACCTTCTAGAATCATCTGGTCCCCGACAACCTTGGAACTCCAGGAGAGATTTGGGGCCTACAAAGATGATCCCTCCTGCAGCTTTTCCAATGATGCTCACGTTGCCAGGTCAGGCTTGTGCAGCAGAGAGGAGCCAACGGAACTGATTCAGCTGCCACCAAGTCAGGGAAAGCCTGTCTGCTCCTTCTTGCAGTTCCACATGCTCATGGAAAGCTGACTCTCTAAGGAACAGCATTCAAGTGGCGGTCAAGCAGAGCAAATGTAGAAATGCCAGGACTGAAGGAACAAGGACTTCACAATTAGGAATAATTGCCTGAAAGTTCCTCTTCCATAGGCCACAACATCCTCTATCATGATTTCCTTCCCCAGCAATAAATCCTGGGCAAACTGGATTACATCTTGGTTAGGTTTGGCTTCCTTAGAGATTTGGAGGTTCCAAAGGGAAGAGAATTCATTACTCATTCATTATGCAGCCTATTACATTTTTGCAGTGATTACTTACCCTCCTTGTTGAAAACAAAAAACCCCTCAGAACAAATAAAAAATACCAAACCACGCCTCTGACTAATGCAACTTTCCAGTGCTCTCCCACCTCCGCAGATGAAGAGCTGCTTGTGCAATTTTAATTCAGCCCTCCCTGTGTTATGAACTATTACACATTATTTTTCCCACTGGGCCCCAGCCTTCTTTCTGTCTCCAGGAAAAATGATCCCTAATAGCAACAAGTAGACACTCTGTTTTCTCCTCATTTTTCTACATGTTATTTGATGCCTAGCTTTCTGCTCTTAACTCTGATTTCTCATCTCTGTGCTGGTTTTTGGGTTGGTTTTGTTTTTCCTGGTGCTCATGACTAACACCCTGCCACTTCCTAGCCCTCCCTGTCAATCCTCAGTATGTGGCTTCCAATCTTTACCTCTGTTTATCTAGTCAGACTCAGGCTCCATGAAACCTGTTTCATTCATGCTGATCTACTAAATTCCACTCCACCAGACCTCACCCTTGCACCGATACATCCCAGAAAGCGTTGTCTCCTCCCTCCTCTGTCAGCGTCAGGCTGCCTTGCCTTGCTGGCTGCCTTCAGGAACATCTTTCAGCAGCCTGTAGAGCAGCAGCCCCTTGGAAGTGCCTCTGTGGCCTCAGTTTGGCTTCCTAGCCATCCGTCACCCCTGGACCAGGCCATTCCTTGCTCAGTGTTCAACCCAGTTTCACTCAGAGGCTCACCCAAGACCTGTTCCACCACACAGACTCTTCCCTGACAAACTCCAACAAGCCTCTCCCTGGTAGAAGGTGGTGTTACTGAGGATTTATAATGTCTAAATTTGGGTTACTTTCACAGATGTGGAAAATCACACATCTGTGGTAACCACCTTCCTAAAGAGCAAGTTAATAAAGTTTAACCAATCTATAAAAAACCAAATCATATAATGTGGGACACACTTGGTTATGAAGAAGAGCTGAAGTGCTTTTGTTGAAAGTTAAAAATCCGCAGCAAAAGCAAGTTCAACCTGAGCCTGACAATGAGGGCAGGATACTTCGGTCTGAAAAGTTCAAATCTGACATTCACAAGCTACTGGAAAAGGGGAATTGGAACTCTCAGACAATGTGTCTATGTCACTTATTGGCACAGGCACCTGAATTTTCTGTAATATGTTTTTTCAGCAGCTGAGGCTTTTGGGACATGTCAGTGTGTTAAGACACTCTCCGCATGCAGCTTTTCCTTTTGAGATACTCTGGCAGATACGATTTTTGTGAAAAAACAAAACCACCCTTCTGATCTCAGCTGAGTGGGAATGGCTGCAGCAGAGCAACCGTCTCCAGAAAATTACAGGCAATTAATTCCACCAGATGCTCCCCTCTCCTGCAGCTCTGTTTAGGAAACACTCAGCCATGTCAAGCTCTTTTGGGTATTTTTTCACTGCTCAGAGCCAGGGTCTGTGGCTCTCACACCAACCTGTTCTTCTGCCCACCTCCAGTGATGCTAGAAAGGATTTTCATTAACCAAAACCAAATGTCCAGCCTTTCCTCTTCTGGAGAGAACAAATGTAAATGGATTGCTAAGCCTAAAAGCCCATCTCTGATGTTTCCTAGGATGGGAACATTTATTTATCTTCTCCTGAAATCACAGCTCACCTGTAAACAAGGAACACTTCTGAGCAAGCTGATAAACCTGCAAGTAATACCCAGGAATTATCTAAGGGAGCAGACTGAGTTATTCTTACAGTCATAAGAGAAGATAGAAGTATAAATTATATTTAACCCCCACACCGCCCGTTGAGCAAAAAAGAGTTATGGCTATGCTAAGGAACAGCAAAGCTGGGAGAAGAATGGCCTAGCAATTGAAAACAGGCCTCGTGATCCCAAATTAATGTTGGAACAATACGTGGGCTCACACAACGTGGATATCCTCTGTGGATCTGGATGTATCTGTGACTCCAATCTGGCATGCAAAGCTCTGAGATCCTCCACCGTCCACTTCAGTTCAGGCACAATAAATCAGTCACAGTCATGCACCAAACACTGAGGAAATGGTTAAGAGGTCTCCACACCCTATTTTTTCTGTCCTTTTCCTGACTGTTTGGAGCCTCCCAAGTCCCTCTTAGTCCCTCAAACTAATTGCAATAAGATGTCCTGTCATCACAGAGAAATCTGCGTGTTAAGCATCTGCAGGGTTTCTGCTCTGAATTCCAGAAGGAGTTCCATGGCAGTACAGGCTCTGCAGCACTTCTAGGGATGAAGTGAGCCTTCACTCATCAGAGACAGCACCACTGGTCCATAGGCTTTGAGGGTTATGGATGTTGGGATGGACAGACAGCTCATTTAAGCCTAGCAAAGGCCTGGCCAAGTGTTGAAATTAATTTGCTTTAAGTTAGCCGCGAGCTCTAGTGATCGATCCATCATCTCAATTCCATAAAGTTTTGCCAGTCTTAGCATTCCCACTTCTTGCATGGGAACCTCTGCTCATTACTAACTGGTATCATATATATCTATATCCATATTCTGATATTATTAAGACTGAGATTCAGCACAAATCTACCAGACTATTCACAGTCTGGTCAAGTCAGATGCTCCTTTGCAGTGGCACTGGAGGCTGGACCACTGAGACTGGACACACACACATTTTACTCCAAGGAATAAAGTGTACATGGAAATTGGAGAGCAGGGCAAAGCAGCAAGGCTGGCAGTGCTGAGCTCCTCTGAAGTTTCACAGCTCTGAAGAGAAGGTTTTCAAGGGTCCTACGTAATTCAAAGTGATGTGATTTTTTAATTGCTGCAGAAAGAGCTCAGCGCACAGACATACGCCTTCAGATCCGTGCTTTGTTCCTGGTCCCCAGATATCATCAACAATGCCATGAAAGAGCTGTGAACTGGAAGAGCAATGCAGACATTGAAATGGAAATGAGGATACAATCATCTTGCCTGGCTCCAGGAGCTATTACTTACCCCCAGTGACTCCTGAACCGGTGGAGGGCTTAATAAAGCAGGGCAGAAGCATTCGATTCTTACGGACATGTGTTTACCCCGCAGATGTATCAGGATGCCTCCAACTGGTGTGGTAGGAAGGATGTGGGATAATTTACAATAACAAAGTCAAGTGTGTGTTGTTCCTCTAAACTCTGCTCATTTGCCTCAGATCCTGCTCTCCTCGATGCTCAAGAGCCCTGCCTTACCCTCACGGATGCTGGAGTGCCTCGAACTCAGCTGGCATTGTGGGAATCTCAAGAGTGGGAACAAGAGCCTTCTTGCAATGAAAAACACTCCTTGGGCAAGGAGAGATGCTCTCACTGGTGTCCTGGAAAATGGCTCATGCTAAATTGGCCCAGCTCTGCATGACTCCGAGAAGCTTCACTCCCGCCAAATTCCACATGAGTCACTCCCACCTGTTCCAGGTTTGGGTTTTCTCCGTGTCTCTGCCCCAGCACTCCCAGGAATGTGCTGTCCTTCCCTGCACGTGTCAGTCCCGCTTGGATTGGCTCCACTGCTGCCCAGAATTCCCGATTCACCACTGGCTGTGCCTGCCCTTGCCCCCCCAGCGTTCACCTCCCCAGCCTGCCTCCCCGCTGCACTGCACCAGGAGCATTCAGAGGTTCTCCTGCCTGGCTCAGACACACATCCTGGGGACATGCTTCCGCCCCAGTGACACTTGCTGAGAACAAAAAGACTCCGACTGACTCTGACAGTCATTTCCTTTCAGGTCCAGGACAGCTACCTCCCCATTTCACTGGTGTCAGTCTGGTTCAGCTTTTATTCTGAATTCAAACCAGAAGTGCACTCTACCCAAACAGTTAAATCCCAGCCATATTCACCTTTGCTTTGACTGATAAGGCTTCACATCATTCTAATCCGTAAGATGCTGCTCCAGAGATGGATCCATTCCATACAGGCTTTTCTTTTAATTTACCCAGGTGCCCTTTGATCTTGTGGATCTCTGTATTTAATTATGGGAGCTGAACGAGGTTCATATCGTATCTCCTGGTGCACTTTATTCAGGTCTGGCTTTTCTTTTTCTGTTTAGGGAAGGAGAGTGGAATTCTTGGAAGCGCAGCTCTTTAATTTTAATATACTACAAGTGCAAGAGTAAGCTCACCTTCAATTGCCCCTCATTGTAGATGCATGAATAAACAACTGGCAGGGGAGGGAGAACATTGCAAAAAGGTGCTTCTAGATGGATATGCTCAGCAGCCATAAAGGACCTCAGTGATTTCCTGGGGCACGAAGGCCTTGGTGGTACTGCTCTGCCACTTCCAATCAGCATAAATGTAGTACTTGACAATTCTCGACTGCTGAAAAGTAATAATAAAAAGACTAAAACCAAAACAGAACTAGGAGAAAGAGAAGTTTATGTTACATCCCAAATTTGCAGTCCAGAGCATGGAAGAACTGTCACTTTGCAGTGAGCAGAACAGGTAAAGAAGTGGGATACAACAGAAAATGAAGCTGGGAAAAATTCCTCTTATTGCATTTCTGCCTCTCTGTCTGGTCTGACTGAGAGTTTGACCTCTCCTATTGGTAGCCCAGAACACTGTAGGGTGCACTGACAGCAATGTGATCACAACAGACTTAAATCGTCGCACAGGCAGGTCAGGACTTGGATCATGGATCTTCAGTGAAACTGAAACACTCCTTGGGATCCCAGGCCAGCTTCATGCACGCTTTGTACCACCAGAACAGTAGGGATTGAGGATTTGGCCAAAGAGGTTGGATCCTGAGATGGAGAGCTTCTCATTTCAGCACAGCAGCTGCAGTGTGGAGTTCACCTTTGGGCAGGATCTTCCTGATCCTTGTGGGCAGTGCCAGGCACTGGAACAAGGAAGCCAGACACTGTTATCAGTGCAGCAGTGAGTACTCTGCTCCTTGGCTAATTAGCTGAGCTAGTACACCTCTCAGATGATTTATTTTTAGTCCTTGCCTGCAGGGAACTGAGCCTTTAAGAGGCTCTGGAATGGGTCAGCTGGACCATACATACATACATTATTTATGTAGCAGCTGTTCTTGGCAAAATCCACAGGCTGGGACTGAGGCACCTGCAGGACCACCTTCACCTGTGCCTCTTACCTGGTGGTTCCAAGCCACCACTGAACAGCACCCTCCTTGTGCCATCCTAACTCACCACAGGGGTTTACAGGGTTCCCTAATGGATAAAACCAAAATCTGTGTCTAAAATTAAGTTTCTGCATTAGCTATGCATGGTATAGCTCATTAAAAATGGATCCTCCTTTCAAGCTCTGACACATACGTCAGGAAATATACTGCTCCATACACACAAAGCACTGGAATAAAATATCCATTACCTGCATGTCCCTGTTTCAGCACAGGACTACGGAATGTGGTGGTGGTTACAACAGCAGATTTGGCTGTCCTGCAACAGATTGTCCCTGCTGCTGGGTTATGCTTATAAAGCCCTTGGGAAGGTGGAGGAAGTGAGGTCAGTGAGTGGCTGAGTGTCCTGTGGACACCGAGTTCCAGGGCATGGGAACGAGTCTTTGTCCCAGAACAATCCAACTCGGACTGCTGCTCCTCCGAAGGTCACCCAGAACAGGAGAGCAGCAGCGCTGGAGAGCAGCCAAGCTCTGCAAGCAGAAAACACTCACAGGTACTAAGGAGAGTTTTGCTATGGAATAATGAGCTCACAAACTTGTTCCTCCAGAGCCAACTAGCAGGACTGCGAGGTCAGTCACTGCAGAGCCCCGCACCACAACCCTAAATGCAGAGGGCTTCTCACTCCAAAAATTCTCCATGCACAGACATTTCTTGAAAGGCCAGCTGCTTCATCATTATTGTTATTGTTACTACTACTATTATTATGTTAATATACTACTACCACTAATATACTACTGCTACTACTACTATTACTACTAATAATAGTTCTGCCTCATTAACCAAAAGAGGGCTGCTACTCTCTTTCTGAACACATTGTCTCACATGAAGAAGACAATGTACTGGTTTATTGGTACCTGCTGCTTCTAACCCAGGTGTTTGCTGCAGGTTAAATGTATGAGGGAAAAATCACACCCAAATATTTTAGCAAACTATCTGCATGACGGTCTGTGAAAATGGTGATGAACCAAGGCATAGATGAAGTGAACTGGGAGTCCCAGTGAGAAGGACTACAGAATGTAACGCTCATTTATCCGTTGTGGGTCCACGCCTTATTTCGAGGAGACTGACTTCTTACAACATGCTTCTTAATATCTGGGAGTAGTGCATGAACCAGCATTATTGAAAGAAAAACAAAAAAGACAGTGTCTTACGTGCTGTAATAGGATTAAACTGTTTTTCAAGCTCAATTAGCTGACTCACAATTTTAACTTGCTACCAAGAGAGCAGCAAAGCAATTCATGGGATAGATGGCAAATACCTCCTCAGAAGGATGAATTCTCCAGCGTGTAAAGTTGCAGGCATGCGTGAGCGAGCTGTACACAAACCAAGCAGTTTTGGCTTCACCAAAAGATTTGTTTTGTACCTGTGATTTGGCCACAGAAAAGACATCATTTACCCAGTATGGTTCTTACATTAATCCTGCAGCCTGAGGCTCCTCTTTGGAGTAACTCGCTAGACAAGAGGTCTATGTGAACAAACACAGATTAAATCCCCTGTGTACACGCCCAACATTCGTTCTCACCGAATTCTCTACCAAATCCCCGCAGCTGTAATTGCTGCACTCCAGCCCCATCGCGTCATCCCCGGTGCCGCAGGCTCGGGGACCAATTAGTGACACAAGCTCTCGTCACCTAGGAGATCGGGAGGCAGTGTCTTAGCGTTCCCATCTTCAGAGACTCTCCCTGAGACTGGATTTGGGCTCCGCATGACATTTTACCACACCGGCAGACTCCCAGGACAGCTAATTAAATATTATGGCTGGCCATAATATTGCCACAGTTATTGTGGCGCCTTAAATTCATGAGAAGCTTTAAGGATTCTTACAAAGGAGGAAAGCAGAATCCTCACAGAGGAAGGGCTGATGCTCCTAAAAATTGTCTGCCTCCCTGTCACCCTGTGGCTGGGGAGCTGAGAGCCAGGGATCAGAGATCTCCCCAGTCTCACCTGAATGCCTAAAGCCCATCATTCTGTTCTATTCCTTCCTCTCTTTCTGATAAGGAGAACCAAAGCTTGAAATTCTTCTACCTAGAGACAGGTCATGGTGACACTGCCAGGATATGTTGCCTTAGCAATGTTTATACGAAAGCTTACTATAAAATCATGTACATCCACGGTGTATCGACCCATTTCAGTGACAGAAGTAGCAATTGCTCCATGAAAATGGTTTATAGCTCAGCAAAGCACCCTAAGCATGCAAAAAGCATTAGAAAATAATTCACTGTTAATTATTTAAAAACAGCTATTTTTCTGTAATTTTACATGATTACTCTGATCTTAGGTTGAAAAATGAACAAGTCCACAAGTTTCCAATAAAACAGTGTGGAAGAAGGTTCTTTTTTAAATTGATTTGGATACTCAGCAGCAGAATAAACACTGCTCGGATTGCCCACGTTCTACTTTGGCATTTTATTAATGTTTAATTGACATTTGAAGTGAATAAATGATTTAGTGTTTTCTCTGTATTGTTCTCTCACAAGAATAATTCCGGAGCAGCTGAGCTTGGTGTCTATGTTGCACATCCCACCTTCAGAGCCATTCCACTGTCCAGAGCTGTTTCCAGGCAGTCTGGTCCAGGGAGGAAGGAGCAGGAAAAGAGACTGAGGAGATCAGTGCCCAACCTGTGTGCAACACTCACCTTCCCCACACACCTCTTTAACTGCTTCTTGGAAACTACAAATTCAGATTAGGATTTTTTAATGATCCCATTGCTCTCACATCTCCTCTGAAGTACTGGCAAATAGGTTTCACACTGAAAAACGTTCTTTTTGACGACAGCTGGAAGGAGATTGGAGGCAGAGAGAAGACTACAGGCACAATTGCATTGACCTGTGCTATAAAGGGGTTCTAGACCACCTGTACAGCTCCCAGTAAATCTCTGTTTAGTTACTGTTAAATTTAAATAAAATCTTGACCAGGACAGTGATCAGGACACCAGCATTTACTCTACAGTATGATTTCCTAGAGCAAATTTCAAACCTTTTGGCCATTGTGTTTGGGGTTTACTCACTTCATATCAGATATTCCTCACTTTCAGCCCTGGTCTGACCACAGTGTTTCACAGACACACTGTGGTTGCACAAACCACTTCCCCTGCCATGTGCAGTGACAGCAGTTGTATTCACAGAGGAGTTCTAGTAGGAACTTCCATGGGTCACAGCTTAATCCCTGCTGATCTGTGCCAAAGAAACGCAACGGCGGGGCCGCCGGGGCCTTTTCCAAAGACTGCAGTTTTGTCCTGCCCCCATTACTTACTGCAGAAGAGAAATGTGTGTTCAACTGGGGCTCCACTCCTTTTGTTAGGCTGGAGCCACTGACGCTGCAGTTTCATTAACTTGGGGCTCGCTGAAAGCCACGGCCCTCGGAGACAATTGGAACACAAAGTGCCGCCACCCAGCCAGATCCAACTGCTGCTGGCAGCATTTTCATTCACTCCAGCCCCACCCTAGAACTAAAGATTGATTGGAAAAGACTTCCTAGTACCTTATAAGTTATTTTGATTTTCAAGTGTGTTCTGTTCCCCACAGTGGCTGCTGCTTTACTGAAGGTGCTGAGCATCAGCCGCCAGGATGCACACGGATAATGGCATGTGCCACGGGAATATGAAGCTATCCCTGCTCCAGTTGCCATGGAAAATGACAGCACGGTGTGATGCTCCAGTGGGGCCATCTCAGGCTGCTTCGCTGCCCTTCATGAGCAGCCCTGAGAGAGGAGAGGTGACATTCCTCCACGGGATGCAAGGAACAGCCCCCACACCTTGCATTTGTAGCCTCAGCACTGCACTTTGGTGACACAAATCCTGGGCAGGACACCATTTTCAGCCTGGGACTGGCTCTGGAAGCTGGTGATAAGCCATATCATGTATTGCAGCTATTTTGGCTGAATTCCTGCATTATGGAACGATGGAATTGATGAACTTGCCACTGGACTGGAAGCAGACACGTCTTCATGTCTCAGTCAGCTGAGAGCAACACAACATTTTAGGCTGTGCCTTGCAATTACAGCTGCTGATTAATTGTGAGGGGTTCCAAAAATTCACCTGCTCACTCAGATAGATTAAATCTCACAACTTCTTTTAAACCAGTGCTATGGAGACAATAACAAGGCTAATCACTCGCTGTCTTCATTCCACAGCAGAAATGCAGCAGCCTTTAATAATGAACCACCTTCGGCTTGTCTAGACTGGGGTTTCCTGCACACTGTGGAATCTTCTCCCAGGTTTCTTTTCACACATCTCTGCCTGTCCAGGTGTGCAAACAGACTGGTAACTCACATCACAGAGTGACAGACACACGACCCAGACGCACCGAGCAGCACAGATCCCAAAGGAATTCCTGGTGACTGAGCTCTGGACAACACACACATGTGTCTGTCTAACTGATCCCTACCCACCATCCTGAATCACCTAAGGAGAGAAAAAGAAATAAATCTATGTTCCCTGAAGCTTCCCCCATATTTATATTCAAAAAACATGGACACCCCATTGACAAGAGCTGCCTGGGAAGGATGAGTGTGTTACTAAGCCAACAATGCAGCTGGGAGCTGCCAGAAGCCTCAGCCACAACTTTTGCCATTATATGATCAGCTGAAGCAGCAGTCAACTGAGTTCAGTACAAGATCCTTCCCCGCGAGGGTGGTGACACCCTGGCACAGGCTGCCCACAAAAGCGGTGGTTGCCCCATCCCTGGAAGCGTCCAAGGCCAGGTTGGATGGGGCTTGGAGCAACCTGGTCTAGTGGGAGGTGTCTGTGGCAAGGGGTTGGTCCCTTCCAACCCAAACCATTCTATGATTCTGCTGTTTCCCATCACCTAAACCAGGACAGGGCTTCCTAGTTGGTGCAAGGATGCTTCCAGGGCAGGACTGTGGAGTCTGCTCCAGTGAAACACGCTCTCAGGGCTGAAACCTGAGGCATAGCCCGCTCTGGGCAGTTGCTCTGTTCTGATCCACATCAGCAGCCAAGGGCAGTAGGGTCTGTCTGGTTGGCACCTCTCCATTGTGCCTGTTTGGGTGGCTGTAGGCTGGGCTGGTGACCTGTGACAATGCAACCAGTGCTTTCATCCTCCTGCTGCTGCCTCACAGGATTTTTTAGCTGGCAGATGAATGAGCCAGACACGCTGGGTAGCACAGCTCCTGAGGAAATTCCTCATGCCCGAGCTCCTAACAACGCATCCAAATGTCACAAAAAGTCAGTGAACACTGAAAACTCAACTGCACGTACTGGAAACTTCTGAGTTTAGTATCCACTATCGAAAGTCCTAAAATGTTGGCATATTTCAAAGATTTTACCATGTGATTTTCAGTCTTGGGCTCACAAAATCTCTGGTTAAAAAAGAGAGATGTAAAACAAGACCCATCTCTTTTGTATTGCACTTATTTCCTAAAACTCTTCAGGATACAGAAATGTATTTCGTAACAAGTTTGCATTAAATGGCGCTGATTTCTCACTATGTACAGTAACTAATGAATTGATTTTACTGATGCTCAATGAAAATAAAAAGATCTGTCGGACAGAAGTCCTCAAACAGCTCCAAGTACAGGGAATCCTAGTGTGGTGCCTCAGAGCTGGTTGGTGAAGATGCTTCACGAGACTGAAAAGACACCAGATGTGATGGCAACACCCTCTCCAACATGTGAATGTGGTCTCCCATAGATTTTAATTTAGGCATTTTGTACTTTTGAGGCATCTTGTCTAAAACTGGACTTCGCAAAACTTCACAGTAAATTAACGCAGTTTGGGGATCTGTGTGTGTTACATAAGTATCTGATCAAATATAACGCTGAGCTGCTGCCACTTCATGTTAAAAAACCTACCCAGAGAAAGTGCGCAAGAAGAAATGAAAAATTATCACAGCATGTTGTATAGGGGGGTGTTTTTGAGTTAAAAAACAAGAATATGGGAGAAAAATCTACTGAGAAGACCAGTGAAGAGTACAGGGAAATATATTAGAGATATATTAACAAAACTTGTCCTTCGGCCTCTTGAACAATTGTTTTCTCTTAAGCTGGGGAGAAAACCCTGACTAAATTTGCTATTTTCTTGCTTAATGTACCCCAACAGGAGAAAAAAAATGTAGATTTAAATCTTAGGCAAAAGCATTCTCTTCTCTCTCAAAAAGGCTTGCTCCGAGGGTTTGTCTTCATTAGCTGTGGAGAGCAGTGACATATTATTTTTGCATTCCTGTGGACTGCAGCAAATTGTCCCTCTTGGCTGTCATTGTTTCCTACGGAAGCAACAATGGCTCCCATTTATCACGAGCTGACACCAGTCGGCATACAGAATTACTGTTCACACTGCAGCACTCAAAGGCATGGCGTAAATAAAACTCCCAGAACACCTAGCAACCAGCAAAAACATGAAAGGAAAAGTACAACTGGTTTGGAAAATGAAGCACCTTTGCACGAATCACAGCAGCTTCCACTTCTAAGCAGCAGCTCTGAAAGCGTTGACGAACTTAAAAATCGTCTCACAGGGTGCAGGGAAGGAATCAAGGGGCTGATGGCACCAAGGAGGCAGTGAAATTTCACCTTTAGAGAAGGTTCTGACAAACACAGAGTTTTGTGGAGACATCAAAGCATGGTGCAGCTGCTGGTACATCAAAGGAGGATTGTGCTGCCTCCAACAACTCCCCAGTGTCAGCTCGTGTTTGGTGTCACTGACACATTGAAGTAAGCAAAGAGAGCGACTCCAGGTTCTTTTCGTGTGACTTGCTGCTGGTGGGATCAGTGTCTCCATGTTTTCCTATGCAAGAGGTAAAACCCCCCTCCCATATGGATGGAAGGTGTTTCACTGCAGGACATGAAGGGCTCCTCCCCAGCAGGGCAGCCAACATCCACCTCAGCTGTCTGAGAAATGCCTGAACTTTTGTGTCCTCCCGCAGGAATTCTGGGGTATGCCTTGGCTATTTCTCTGATGTCTGGTTTTGATAAGTGATTTTCAGAGCCTACTGTCTCCTAGGAATTCTGCAGGAAGAAAGTGGGTGAGGTCATTCAGCTTTTCACTGAGTTTCCTTTCTCTGTTTTTGGCCGTTCTGGTGAACATGACCCTCCAGCACTTGCGAATATTTCTGTCCCCTTAGAAGCTATCGACCACTCGCTGGTTTTATCTGTGCACACACAAAAGTTCCATGTCGCTGGAAGGAGAAACAAGGTTGACTTTAAGCAGGGGAACATAAGCAGCTCAGAGATGCAGCTGTGAGCTGAGTTCATTTATGAGCTCAAGTGCTGGCAGAGCCTGCGCTTGTTTCTCGGCCACTCTGCTGGCCCCTGGCCTGGCTCCGAGTAGCTGAAGGCCATGGAATAATGGCTGGTTTGTCAGCCCCTTTTATTCATGGCAGGAATACTCTGAACGAAACAACAAGTAAAAGAAAATGCATCTTATTTTCTCTGCTCTGCCTCGGCGAGTGTGTGACTCGCATACGGCTCTCCTCGGTGAGACTCTTCATATCAGATTTCATTTCTTGCTCCATGAGTTGCCATGGAGACGATGCTGAACCGCTGCTTTTGTAGGCCAGGAGATTTATGACTGCATCCCCAACCATTCTGCTCATCAGAGCCACACAGGATTCTCTTCAGCATGATGGTTTTTTACATAAACAGAAGGGGAAACAAGCAGGCCCTGCATTTCTCAAAATACTTTTCACAGTCAAATCCTGTATTTTGGATTTCTTGAAGCCTATCAGAGTCTGTTTATATATATTACAGCCCATTTATGCTAAGTTACTGGTTTATAAGGAATGTATAATCACATGTTCAAGCTCCTGAGAGCCAAGGCCTGGCAAGAGTTAAGTGCCTGTATCAAAACAGACCCTTCTGCATTAGCCTTGTTCTTATCTTACTCATTCCAGCTTTTTCACAGGCAGAGACAGTGGGATTCAGTGAAGTCACAGCATAAACACCCTCTTTAGAAATCCAAATCATGTGATTGATGATTAGGTTATTGTTTATCAAGCCCACAGGAAGCCTGGGTGCTACAGCACACACAAATACAAAGTGGAGCATGTCCCAGCAGCACAAAAGAGCGCGTCGTTAATATTAATTGTTGGCCAGTCTAAAGCATCTGACAACAAATCTTCCTATTGCCCAGACAGTCGGAAGCTCTGGGATAAACGTTCTCCTCCACCTTCCTGGATGCCATTAATCACACCGGATGCACATTGTCCCACCTTCCCTTGGATGGGTTCATTACCAGACTCCCTGGCTTTGCACCAATGGCTAAAGGAGGTCTGTTCCTGGAACAGCTTCAGGAGACCTTTGCATGCTCTGGGAGCCACAAGCGGAACTGAAAAAATATATCGTTATAATGTTGTCAGGGAGCACTTGTGGGACATGGCTAAGGAAGCCCACGGGGCACAAACACAAGGGGCAGCTGCTTCTCTTGAGCTGCTCGAGTGCCTTTGCCAGACAGGGAGACCACAACACTTCCCACAAGGGGAAGTGGGTGCCAGGAGTGGGATACTGGGCTAGGCTCACACGTGTCACAGCGACACAAGGGTTGCAGGGCACCTCAGTGCTCTGAGGTGGCTTCAGAGCAGCACTTTGGCTGGGCTCAGGATCAAAACCATGTCAGAGGGATCATTTTCACAGTGCAGAGCAGAAAAGGCCTGTCAGACCACTTGGCATGCGCCTGAACATTCCTTACAGCATCCTTCTTGTTTTCCAGTAGATTTTTCACTTCTTCACGTTTCCCATCCCCCTGGCAGGGCAGTGCAGTGCAGAACAAGGGTTCAGCACCAGTTGCCACTACAACTTTACCAGCAGTCTTCCAGGCAATTTTCCATTCATTAGCACAGCAGTATTACCCTCTAAACGAGCACAAATCATTTTTCCTGTTAATATTTAATGAAACACAGACTGACCCATTACACTGAACCATGACACATCCAGGCACAAGGGGAAGAAAACAAGCACCAAGCACAGCTTAAATTATCTGTATTAAATCCTCCAAACAGCTAGAAATTCTGAATTTTCAGTTTGAGGCATGGCATCAGCCGAGGTCCAGTGGTGGACAAGTGCTCCCAGCTGTCTGGAAGCAGGGCTGGTTAACATGTTTCAAGTGGGTCAGGCTGTCTCACTGATCACCAGGGAAATGTAGGCCACTGCACTTCCATTTGCACAGCAGCAACACAGCAGAGTTGTCAGAGTCACTAGGACACAAACCCCTCAAATAAACCCTGAATGTGGAAGCAGAGCTGAAATAGAGTAAATTTGTAGTTGGCATCCCTGTGATACAACCAGCAGCCCTTGAACAGATGCTGATCTATTGCTACGACGTTGCTGGACCAAGACTTGCATCTGCTAAAGGATCCAGTCCTTTTGAAAAATATATGATATCCCATTAATATGTTCAGAGGCATCTATTATTAACTAAGTAATTAGATAATTATTAACCTCAAAAGAGCACATATTAAAAAAAAAATCCAAATTGGCCTAAATCAAGCTCTCTGTTGCTTCAGCCAGACTGCTCCCTGGAACTGAACCTGCTAATTTAAGGACATTTATTTTGGGAACATGCACCATCACACAGAAATAGTGGTCCATGGGCCCCAAATAGCAGCAAAGGCCAGATCAGGTACAGGAGTCTGAGCGTGATAACCTGGTGCCCTTTGTTAGAGCAATAGACAGAGAAATGGGATATGCTGTGGAAAGGATTGGGAATCTGAGGTCGGCAGCTCCTCAAGGTCACCATGGCTGCCAGGCAGAGAGGCTGGGAGGGAAGGAGCCTGCAGACCACGAAGGGAAATGGATCTCCCACTCTTCCCAAACTGGTTGGCTCAATGAGGTCGTAATTAACACGCAGCAGCTCGTTATATTAGCGTCCAACTAGTATTGACACATATAGCCAAGGCTGTTAATATGCTGGAAGTAGTTAATTAGTGCTAACATGGCTCTGAAGATAGGGCAGACCTACATTCCAGCAGGGTGGGATGCGGCAATTTCATAGGAGAATGCAGCAGTTTTAGGTCAATCACTGCAGAGCTTTCACTGCTGGCTTTCACCAGCTGCAGGAAGGGAATGGCAATCCCTGCAGCTTGAGAATGCAAACACAGCTCTGGAGTTCCTACGGAAGTGCACACACATGGATTTGTAGCTGTTCAGGAAGCCCTACAAGCTTGAGGCATCCCTGGAGCTACAACTTTCCAAGCAGGAATGAAGCACGTTTAAAATGACCACTTTTCTTTTATATAGAGAATTGTCTGGGTTGCTAGAACTATAAATTGCCTGATTCTTGATGTTTAATAACCAAATCTATACATACAATTGTAGAAGATCCTAAAAGAGTGAAAGGCAAAATTAGATGGAAATTCTAGCTCCCAATTTTCATGCTGGAATCCAGGGGTATACATGTATATATATTCACACCAACCATGGCAGTAGCTGCATGAACAATGTTGTTATCAGTTCCAGACTCTGGCACTTTTCAGGCACCAAAACCATTACTTAGAGACCAGGTAGGATCCACACTGCTCAAAACCACATGTGAATAATGCCATTATTGACAGTTTGAGTGTGTATGTAGCTCCCATAAAAGCACTGAGCATTTTTTCCTCAATATCCAAACAACTGCTCAGAAGATCAAAACTGTTTTCTTAATAAATTACTCAAAAAGTTGAATACATTACGTATCCTCATACATTTCAGTTATGCAAATGAATCTTCAATTAAAAGACATTAGTTCATTCCTCTGAATGGAATTTTAGGCATCAAAAATCTCTTCAGATCATGTAATATATATCATGTACATATTCCAGTAGAGGGTCTTAACAAGTTAGTATTTCCAATAAATAAAAAAACTCCATGCACATGACTGAAAAGAAAAACAAATCTGTGTCTCTGCTTTCCTCTCACAATATTGCAAGTCTTCCTGGGAAGAAACTTGCATCCTGGGCTTTCAGCATTCCAACATCTCACTCCATACCTGTCCAAGTCTTGCACAGAGAAGATCATCCTGTGGTCAATACATAGCCCTGAGAGGCTAAAAGATATCACTGGAAACATTTCCAGAGTTAAAACGCCAATCCAGCCTATTTCCCTAAATGAAATGCGTGTGTGGCAGAGTGATTTGATGTGTTCTTTATTCTCAGCTGGAGGAAGAAGCATTGCTGCAGTGATTTGAGTGGTTCTGCCCACTGTGTCTCACAGTTGCAAAGGCTTTCGGCTGCAGAATTAGAAGCCTGATGATTGCTCACCATTTGGGGAGTGAAAAAACACATTTTCTGGAATTACAGACTGATTTTATCCAAACAGACTGGCCTGGATATGACACAGAATGAAGTCTCTGATGACCTGCCTGTGTTTTTCAAATGGGGTCACACACACACAACATCTACTGCAGGTTTCGTTCGCAGTACAGACACTTCAGGAAGGATGTGGTGAGCCCTCACTGGCTGGATCACCATCAGGCAGCTTTGCTCCAATGGTTCAGGGAACTGTGGATAGCTCAGGAACTCACAGAATATTTTAAATTGGTGACTTCTTGCTATGTTAAAAATACCTTCTTCCAGCAGCCTCTAACTTACTCCCTCCTTGGGGTTTGTACCTGTGCTTGATGCAGGGCCTTGGCATGGAGGAATCTTACTGAAGAAGTTTGAAAATTATATTAACTTATTTGTGCAGCAACATGAAACCAGATTGACACTTTACAAAACAAAAAACCAAACCACTCCAAAATCCCAAAATGATGAGTTTGGTAGGTGCAGGGAATCGTTAAAATCTGTTTCAAGAGCCTGAATTCCAGCTGAGCAACAAAAGCTAGATTTAGTTAACAAAACTAGATGTAGCTGTTAAAATACCTCTAAGGAATTGGATTAATAAGAGGGGGAATCCTTTTCAGCCTTAGCAGGCAGCAGCCCATGCAGCCAACTTAGCAACATAACCCAGCCCCAGCTATTGTTTTATTGGATTCCTCTGGGGGGGGGGAGAGGGGGCCACGGAGCAGGAAGGAATTTTTATGCATATATGTATACAGAAAAGGCCTGTTTTTTCATCTGTGTAAAGTCAAAACATACTGGAACCATAAATTACATCCTGGAGAAGTGTTCAGAGTTTATATCCTTTTAAGGAATACAGCCTAAAGTTAGCACTCCTCTTCCAAGGTATAATCTTCCATCACTGAGAGATGCTGCTGCCTGATCGCAGCCAGACAACTGGCTCGGCACCAAGAGCCCCAACGTGCCAACATATGGAAACAATTGCTTCCCTTCAGCTTGGAAATGACATACCCTGGGTGTGTGCACAACATCCCCCATCAATCACCCCAAATGGTTCGGCATTTGGACTTTAACTTATTATCCAGTGGAGATCCCCAGCGCCTGGTGTGAAGGGCAGCAAAGGTATCTACACAGAGCAAAAAGCAAAAGAGCTGCTGCCTCGGGCTGAGCCTCTCTGGACAAGGCTGGGTTTCACACACCAGCATAGATCTTGCTCCAGCTTCATATAAAAGCAGCTAAATCTTGAAGTTAGATGTCCTCTTGCCTTTTATTTTCCCTCTTGCCTTGAAATAGAGCCATACTTGCCATTTAAAGGTCCCTGTGACACAAAAAGTTCATGAAAAAAAAATCTTTGAAACAAAATCTCAGCTACTCCGAATAAGAACAGCCTACAGAAGTCAAAAACCACCCCCAAGACTCCAGGAAACTTCCTCACCTTGGCAGCCTCAGCAAGAGAAGTGAGGGAAGAGGTTTAAAGGTGAATATCTGTCCATAGGTTACATGCTTTGACACCAGTGACAACCTCTCTGTCTCAATGAAGCTGTCATGGGCCTGCAATACAAGGGAAAATTCGAGGATTTTTGTTGAATGATCTGGAGATCAGGAAGGCAAATTCCTGTTGAGAATGCAAGGAAAGCCTTGGTTCAAGGAGTTTTCTGGGCTCATACAGCAAAGGATGGTGAAGGGAAACAGGCAATTTCCTAAAGAACTACTGGGACAAGTGAAAAGCCAGGAGGGGTCTGTGTTTTAAATCAGTAAACACCAGTGATGGTGGCACTTTTGGAGCCACTCCTTAGGCATCCCAGGAAACTGAAATTGTGGCTCATGGAGGTGAACATGTATTTTTCCATTGCTTTCACCAGACCGAGGGGTCCATGGCAATGTTGGAATTCTATGGCTGATGCAACTGATTATTTCATGCTAATGTAACCTCTGGAATTAGCTCTTCTGTGGATTATAGGAAAAGCAAGGTTTTCATGAAGAGGACAAGATGCAGAAGCACATCTGGCTGTACTGTACAGGAGACAAACCATCACCTGGGCTTTTTGCAGGAGTGAAGCTGTTTTGATGGTTAAGGTCCTGTCTGGGCCACCAAGATAAACAGACTGAACCCCCAGCTCTGTTCCTACAGCAACTCCAAGTTCTCTCCAAGCCTCCTCAAGGCAGATTTTCCAAAAGCACGTGAAGATGCAGACAAGCACCATGGAGGATTTACAAACAACTCTCTGCAGGCTGGATGCTTATCAGCACCTGTTGGTGTCCTTTGGGTCCTGCCTGAGGGAATATTACAGATGTCATTACTCAGATCCAGCCAAATTCTGCCTTCAGGCACAGAACATTTCCATGCAAGTGAAAGAGAGCAGTGAGCTCATATCCAAGGATGGGACTGAACCCCAAGTAGAGTAGGAAAAAGGATTTGCTGTGTGACAAAAATAGGCCAATTGCCTCGTCACATCTGACAAATTCCTCAGATGGCAGGGCACGGCTTTGGGGGGCTATTAAAAGAGTTCCTATTTCCATGGATCAACTGATTCCTTGTCACAGGTAGGTTGGTGGCATCTTTCTCACTGGCAATGTAAATGGGTCTCAGCAGCAGTGGGCAGCAGGGAACTAACCATTATTATTCCCTCATTCCTAACGTTTCCCTCACTGTCAGCTGTTGATGAGCAATTCCAGGCTGGATTCTGCAGGTCACAGAGCTTTTTATCCTCATTTACTCACAGGAGCTGCTCAAATTTTAGGAAAAAAACATTGCAGCCATTTGTTGTAACAGAGGTTGCCAAATCAGGCACTTTCTTGCTGAAAGTGGGATGTGATGATCTGCCTGGGTTTGGATGTTTCCAAACATAAAATAAAATTAGGTCAGACCTGATACACATTCCTAAAGTCAAGGGCCCTGCTGCAGACAAGGATTTAGGTAATAGCTGTGATCTGCTGCTAATGAGCAGTTAATTTGTGTTCCTTTCTTGCATTTATCATTTGTAAACAGAAAGGCCATACTAACAACTAACACTGAGGAACTCCTTCAGTTGTGGGTTTTGTGTGACTGATCACAGTTTATGTTCACAAAACAGCTGAGGAGAAACCAGCTTGGTTTTGCTGCAAGGGAAACAGAGTGCCCAGATGAAAAGACCACGGCCTCTAACTCATCTCAGTTTGAAAAACCAGAAGTGGGCAATTACATTTCCCAGCAGATACTGCTCTGTTGCAGGAGAAATATTTGTTGGTCTGCCCCTGGCTGGCAGAGAAGCAGTTGTTGGGTGTGTACCACACAAAGAATACTTTCATTTTTTGGCACGGTGCAGCATTGCTGAAATACCAAAGACCATGGCTAATTAAGTGGAGTGACGGAACAGAATGATTTGATGATAATATTTAATCGGTATGAACGTTCCCATAGAGGAGTTACTGCGTCTGTCTGGGAGGACCAGACGCTCAGCTCAGGGGGGCATTGCTCAACCGGGAGCTGAGGCGTAAAGGGCACAGGGGTGCCCTGTGCTTGCTCCCAGTCCTGGCACTCCAGCAGCAATTTAGGGAACACTGGACCAGTCTCCTGCTGTCACAGTGGTTGAGAACCACCAGGATCAATCATAGCCCCTTTCCTCCAAAGTGACTGCAGGGGACTGAGTCACAAGGGAACTCCTACAGAACCTGAGTAGGGATGGGACTGCTCCAGATGCTTCACAGGCACACAAACCAGGAGCCAGCCATTAATTCCCTAAATGCTGGTGCTTTCAGCTGATCATTCTGATTTTTCAATAATAACAGATGATTATCTTAACTTTCTAAACAGAAAATCAGCTTTGGATAAGCCACTCATTAGACCGATCCTTGCTCCACAGCTTGGCTGACATCACTGGAACAGGTTGCCCCAGGATTCCCCATCTGTACCCGCATGGAAGCTTTCCCCAAGTCTCCCATTTGGGGCTCCAGACCGTACAAAACTGGCAGTGCTGCAGTCTCCAAGGATACAAAGTTCCACGAGGCCAAAAATCACTGATCAAAGCACAGGGCAGTAACCATGGCCATATTAGGAGCAGTAAATTGGTATTGCCAAGGGGAAGAGTTGGCCCTTCAGAGCATTCTCCTTCCTTGGACATGGACAGATGATCCAGTGTTCTGTTACAGGCCACTTCCACCTGCCTTGACACAAGGCCAACACCAAATAGCCAGGAGAGCAGAGCCAAGATCTTTCCTAGAAGAGTACAAAAGATTTCCCGCAAGGAAATGAGATTTGTCACAAGGGAATATAGATTCATGCTCAGCACATGTTTAGGTCACCAAGTCAGACACCACTACCCATGGAAGAGCCACAGGCTTCAGGATCCTCCAGGTAAAGGTAAATACAATCACCACATTCCAACTTTCACTATTACCTCTGCTATGACTTTTGCTGCAGAAATAATCAGAAAAATGAAAATAATTCTCTGATTATATCTCTCACCCTTCTCTGAATACCCTTTGTGTTCAGCAAAATCTGTCATGGTTCTAAATGTGGCCTTTTATTTTCTACTACACAAGCTTGACTATACAGAGCAAATCTTAAAATATGGTTTCATAACTCCCATTTGGCTGTGAATTCACTGCAAGAGGCTCTGCACAATTAAAAACCTCGCAGCAGCTGGGCTGTAACAGCAGCCACCTGACCTCTGAGCACCAGGTGACATTGGATATAACAGAACATTAACCTATGAGTTAAGATTGTGTCTGATTTTCACTCCTTTCTGCTAACACTTGGCAGGAATTCCCTGATGAGCCAAGAGCACTGATTTGCAGAGATTTGTGCCTGTCTGTATCATGACATTCCTGTCCGTGCTCCTCTCCTTCACTAGGCGGCCAAAAGAGCCAATGACTGCTATTCTCTTTCCCCTCCCATCCTGGAGGAAAGAAAGCCAGCACATGATAGCTCTTGCTGCAACATAAATGATTTTCTTCTGATGCTGTTTCCTCCCTTTGCTGCCAGAGACCTGGGAAGCTCCAAGATCTGCCCAGTCAGCATCACCTTGGCTTCTGTGTCTTGCAGAATGAATCTGCTTCATCAATTACTCAAGAGAAAGAGCCCTGAGCAAGCAGCCCCTCCCCTCCTTAAACCAGGGCAGACAAGAAACTGTCCCTCTGTTCAAGGAAACATCTCCCCTTCTTCCCCTTCTCTCTCTTAATTATCATAATCGTCAAAGGCTTTTCCCTCCATATCTCAGATTGCTCAGAAGCTGCCCAGTAGGGAGCCCTTCTCTCCCAACTTGAAAATCTCAGTTTCTATCAGCCCACAGAAACTGAGCAGCTCAGAGCATTAGAGGAAAATTATACTTATTTCAAACGTATCAGGCTCTGGTAGTTGGGAAAACACACTGAGTTGGTAGAGTATAATCTGCTGTGTTTCCAAGTGGTTTTTGGCATTATAACAGCGATCCATAGGACAGGGTTTTTTTAGTTGAAGACAATGCAGTTCAGCCATAACACTCCGGTCTCCAAGGCTGCTGCTGCCACGCTGCTCTCCTGGAACACCCTTTGGTGACAGCAGCAGGCTCAGCTGATCCTCTTGGCATAGTCAGCAAGGGTGTTGGCTCCCAAACCAGTTGCCTCAGAATAAATACACGTGGAGTGAAGAAATGCAGGATTGCAGCTGCTCTCCAGCAAACTCTTCTTGCAGAAACAAGCTGTGATGAAAGTCACAGCAGCAGCAGTTGAGTGTCAGTGGCTGATCACACAGTGGTCCCAGGCCCCCCAGGGGACACCTTCACTGCTCTGCCAGCCAGGCAGGTCACCTGCTCCAGACATGCTTTTAGATGAGGCTTTCCTGCTCACCTAAGCCTGATTTTATGGAGCACTTAGCTCCCCAAATGCCCTACTTGCAGGGAATAAAAGGCCAGTCAGTCATTACGCTGACAAAACACCAGCAAGAGGGAGAGAGCCTGTCTGAGCAGTTGGTTAAAAATTGGTCTAGACTTGCTCTCATTAACGTGCTTTAGAGACAGCTGGGAAAAAGGACAGGAGACTGAATTTTACCTGCCCTGAGACAGCTCTTGTGGCTCTGTGCTACCTGTGCTGCTCAGCCAGGGGACACCACAAATGCTTGGCCTCCCATGGCCCAACTCAGTCAAATTCTCTCAAAACAAACAAATCTACCTTCAAATAGCTGAAAGGAGGCTCTTCCAACCTCACAGCCTCCAGATGTGGAGCTTTTAAATAGAAGCATTTCCTCATGCGGTACTCCCAAAGGTTTCGTTTATCCATGCCAGAGGGAGGGTTGTTACTGATACAGGAATATATAGCAGGTGAACTCTCAGTTTTTATAGCTGTTTACTCAGGATAGGGGAGAGAGCCAGGAGGAAACACCTTGAGTGACATCAGCAGGGTAATTTTTAACATGTACTGCTATAAGGAGACAAAAATCACCTCTGCACACAGGTGCTCCCCATAAAGTATAGTTTGAAAAATGTACCTTTTTTTCCATTTCTGAATAGAGGCAAAAATGAACAACACAACGGCTAAACCTGTTGGCAGAGAGCAACTGTTTGACAGCGTTCACAGTGCAGTCAAGTCAGGTAACATCCAGTACTGGAGAAAACTTCGAGAGTTTTCACCTGCTGCTGACTGAACTCGGCTGGCAAAGCCAGCTCAGGCTGGTGTCTGGATCAGTTCTTTGGGGCTCTACAATTCAGTGGAGTTTAATGACACACATGGGACCTTAAAACCCAGCCAGTCCCACCCCCTGCCACGAGCAGGGACATCTCCCACTATCCCAGCTTGCTCCAAGCCCTGTCCCACCTGGCCTTTGGGATTTCCACAGATAGTGCAGCCACAGCTTCTCTGGGCAGCCTGTGCCAGGGCCTCACCACCCTCACAGGGAAGAATTTTCCCTAATATCCAATCGAATCCTGCTCTCTGTCAGTTGAAGCCATTGCCTCTTGTAATACTGAAAGAGGACGTGCAAATTGGCCATACCTGGTTTGTTTAGGTGGCTTTTGCTTCCCAATAGTACAACTGCTCATTTAGCAGCCTTACGCTGGAGCTAATCAATCCTGCACAATGTAATTGGGATTATCGTGCCACTAGTGAACATGAGCAGCATTCACTTGGGAGAGATACAAAGCCTCTGTTGGCAATTCTTGTACCAATATTAAACATTCCATCACTATTTGGGCTGAAAGACAAAAGAAGACAAAGAAGGAATTTTTACACCAATACACGAACTCTACTCACTGATAATATTTAAATACGGTCATACCAGTATGTACTGGTTCAGAAGTCAGCATGCCCTGGATGTTATTATTGATTGCTCTAAAACCAGAACAAGGTATAATCTGGGTTTAAGTTTCTGCAAATGCCAAAATTTAAATTTTGTTCTCATTCACACTAATTTTCTTCTACTTACTTCTAATTCATATGAGGGCAATGAAGGTCAGGTTGTACAGAAGGCGCAGTAAAAATTACTCCTTGGTCCTTCTAAACTAAGAGTATGACTCATTCACATCTACCACTGGATCCTGAAGGTACAAAACTGATTCCTGGACTGGGCTGCCTATTTTGAGTTTGTTGCTTGGTGTTTACTTCCTGATTTGGTTCCGTGATTTTTTCCCTGATCAGGCCATGGTGCCAGCTCTCCCAAGTGCTAAAGACTTGCTGATTTCAACGGTTTTGACTGCTCTTATCAGCTGCTTTGGACACTGATTAGCTGAGGACTCTATGCCTCATCAAATACTGTTTTCCTGATTCGCTTGCCAGGACTTATCTTTAGCGATCTTTCCCAGAATCCCCAATCGCCCCTCTGTGAGTATTCCCAGATGCTCCTTAGTCTCCTCCTCCTTTTCTTTTGTCCTGCCCCACAACGACACCTCTGATCACACCACTGACACCTTAATAATGTGCAGTTACCACGGGCTCCCCCATCCTCTCCTCTCTGCTCTGTCATTTGGAACCGAGTCTCCTTTGAAACAGAAACCAATCAGAAGCAATTAAGTGCTTAAGTTACAAAAGGAAATGATTCTCAGTTACAAAACGTTCACCAGCCAGTTCGGTCATTTCAAGACAACGGTGAATTGAACTTTTATCACAGTGATAAACCAGAACTGATACTGAGATCTATAGTTAATGTTTAAAAAAGAAATGCTCTCCATCAGGGCCAAAGGCTGTTTTCTGATAATTTTCTCATGGTGGAGACTTCTCCCATTGCTTCCTGGAAGAGGTAGAATCACATCTCTGAAAATTTCCAGTCTGGTTTTATTCTACCTTCCAATTCCACTTACAAATAAATGTCTTTTATTCAGAGATTTTCTTAGACTTGGCGAAGATGTTTTTCCTGTCTATGAAATCAGGTATATTAACAAAATCGTTAGAGAGTTCAGGTTAACTGTTACTCTCATTTCCATTTGTTCAAGGGTTCTAAATGAAGTCATAATGAAATCCTGTCACTGGGTCAAATGATCTCATTAAATGAGACACTTCTAAGAACATTAGACACTGCCCAACATTTTTTCAGATAGGCACTGCAAGACGAACAACCTTTTTCCACTGGAATGCAGACATTTTTATATCAGAAATTTTACACTTCCAGGTAAGGGCACAACCCTTTTTTCTTTTCCTGTGCATGTTTTCTCACTGCTGAGGGTGAGCCCTTGAATCGCAAATGCTAATTTCTGCACGTTTCTCAGGCTGCTAAACCTTATGGATTCCATCTTTCATACATCTTTCTTTTGGCTAGCAGCTAATTGTTGTCCCTTGTTCTGCACTTCCCCTAAAATCCTGGATGTGCACAGAAGAACAAACACTTCCATAATGGTCAGGTTTTTTTACAACTTTGAGAGTTCAGGAAAGGGAGGCTTTTCCCTGTATGGAGTTACTGGATGCTTGGTGCTTTCCAGGATCCCTCCTTGGCCCCACACAGAAAGCCCGTAAGAGCATCTCCAGAGGATCCAGGGTTCACCTGTGGACACCACTTGCCAGATTTGGGGATTTAACATGCCTGAGTTTCCCTTACAAAGCTAAATCCCCTCTAAAATACCAGTATTAGAAGTAGGCATGACTTCGGAAAGCTAAAACAGGGCTATTCTGCAAAATCTAGACTGAATTAAAGTCGATGACATCCATCTATTATGTGGCCCTAGATATTTCCAATTACACTTAGAATATCACAGCAAAAAAAAACGCAAAAAGAGGGATTCCTGTATTTTTCCTAGCCAAGGTTCCCAAAAGTAGTTGATTAGGGTGAAGTAATTAATGTTATTAACATTTATACTTCTGCCAGAAGAGGCAAGACCTGGGGTACTTAGAAAAACACATAAAAGGTCTTATGAAAACCTAATTTGTGGAAGAAATGAGGGAGGAAGGAGCTTAGCTTTTAATCCTGTAATGAGGGACTGACTAATGAAAAAAATTCCTTTAAAAGGCTTTCCCAGGAAATACCTCGCTTCATAAGATTAACTTGTATAACATCCCCATCTTTTGGATTTGGAAAGCTCTTTGAAACTCTGTTTACCCAGCGTGTGAGTGGCTAAGTTGAAAAAAAAAAAAAAAAAAAGGCAGGGGGTTGGGAGGACAAGAAAAAGGAGAAAAAAAGTACCAAAGAGGCAGTTTGACAGATGAAGTCCCTTCAAAAAAGGTATCTGTACATATAGGTTAGAGACATCTCTGCTCCTTCCCTGGCCTGAAACACCTGGAATTGCACAGAGCTGGAGCTTGTCTCCACATGAAGCACTGGGCAGAGCCTTCCTCCTTGGCTGTGAGGAAACAGCTCCTGAAAGGGGCTGTTCCTGCAGGCAGAGAGGCAGAACAGGCATTGACGGAGATAAATGGCCTGAATAGAGGTTGTTTCTCTCTCTTCAGCAGTTTGGGGTGGAGCTTAGGATAATCCACCTCGGGTTGTTTGAGCTCCCCATTCCCAGTTTCCAGCTGGTCAGCTGCAATATCACTCCACAAGGAAGTCAGGGAGGTTTTACCTTCCTGCACCCTGCTCAGTGTCTCCATCCCCAGACACATCTCAAAC
Organism: Cnemophilus loriae; assembly: GCA_013397755.1. NCBI lineage: Eukaryota > Metazoa > Chordata > Aves > Passeriformes > Corvidae > Cnemophilus > Cnemophilus loriae. The sequence continues at coordinate 153,735 of VZTF01006880.1, read as the reverse complement.
AGCCTGTGGGTGCTCCCAGCCTTGAAAAAACAACATATCCAGAATATTTTTTCTATCATTCCAGTTTACACCAAAAAACTCTTTACTCCTGTTTCAGCTCCAAGCAGAAATGAGCTGCAAAGGAAGAACACAACCTCCAGGGTGATGTTTCTGCAGCCAGACCCAGCTTCCAGAGCCTGGGGAGACAATTCACTATGATAGGAACCATGACATCTGAGCCTCCTTCTCTTGGGGCTGGACAACTGTAGTCCATACTTTCTTCAGAAACCTCATTTAGTCCTAAGAAATAACTTACCTGAAAAGGAGGAGGGTTTGGGGTTTACATTTACAGCCAGCACCTGAAGGAAATGACCCTCAATGTGTCACTGGAGCCACTTAACCTGATCACAGGTGGATTTAAGTTCTCTCAATGACAGATTTGTACCCCCCATGCAGAATCCTAAGTGAAACGTTTCTGCAAATGTAAGTGGGTGCACTGCAGAGATCGAGGAAGGCATGGAGAAAACTGTCTACTGGACCTATAGAGTTAAAAATAAAGGAACTTCCTAAGTTTGGTACCTTGCAGAAGGATTTAGGTATTCTGGGCTCCTGAGGAGAGCAACAAGGTGCCAAACTGAGCTTCCACTTGTTTGCCATAAGCCAATTGCCTCTGAAAGGATTGTGGGATGCAGTCACAGAGGGATTTAGTGGGGGCTCCAGGGAAGGAGCTAGAGGTGGTGAGGGAGGGATAAACTAAGTTTCAGGATCTTAATAACACTGTTTACCATAAAGCAGGATGAAGAAGAAATAAGATTGGTTCATGTAATTTCGTTTTCTTGGATTAAATTTACTTGACTCAGGGCTAAACTGATGGGCCAGGGATTGAATTTCCCTAAGCCTGCACATACACGACTTCACTCTTTCAATATTAACATTTTCTTCATAATGAGAGAAGAGCAGATGAAATTTGAACAGATGAAAGAAAACTCAGTAGATACCTACTGGAAAAAAAAACCCACAAGCTTTATGGAAAAGCTTAAAGATTTGAGGGAATCAGAGGGTGCATTACTATACCTACCTAGGGGATGGTTTTTGAAGCACACTGGAAGCCCCAGCTCTACCCCTGGCTGGCAATTTTTCCCCTTGTGTGTTTATTTTATTACACCAGACAGGCACTTTCTCTTTTCTGCATGCCTGGGTAATGCAATCCCCAGTGGGGTTACGCTGTCAGGAAGGATCACCCCCAAGAATCCAATGGAGTGTGGCTGGTGAGGCCAGACTTCCGAGGGAGACCAAGTCCAGCACAAACAGGAGCCATTACTGATCACTATCAGCTAAAATGGAATAGCTGGAGGAGAGCAAAGAGCAGGGGGAATATAAGGTTGTTTCTGGCTTAGTTTCATGCAGGTAGATGGATCAGTGGTGAAAGCCTGAAATAAAACGGAAAGGCAAAATCCCAAAGGGACAGAGCAGAGCAACAGAGGTTTCTGGGAGTTCATAGGCTATAAAACTCCAGCCGACCTCAGACTCAAGGGGACCAAAAAAGATGGAGAGAAGAGAGTGCCTTGGAATTGGCCAGTGGGATATGACAACTCTAATCTGAAGCAAAGGACTGGAAAATAAAATGGAAGCAGTTCAGTGTGGAAAAGCCTGTGGATGGTCCCTACACTCCACACTGCAGCTTTCAAAGGACATTGAGAGCTCTTTAAAGTGCTTCAATTTTTTAGGCTGCTCCACTTGAAATTTTAGGTTGTCAATAACCTACAACCAAATCTGCAGCTCTTGGATAAAGGAAAATGGTAACCAGGAAACAGGAGTCTGAGATTCCATCTTGGACTAAGAATAAACATCTCTGTCACAGACAGATGGAACGCAGCTCAGCTGCGCAAAACATGAGAAAAGATGTTTGAGGAAAAATAAATTAGCGGGGAAGTGTGAAGCAGGGAATTGGTAGGATTCAGCTCATCAAAAAGAATATTCTCTGTAACAATTGTGATATACAGAAGTAGAACCAAACAGTCCTCACCTACTGAGCAGCAGGTATTACAGGTACTAAGCCAGCCAAAAAGTACAGGACCAAAGAGGTAAAGATCCCTATTTTCCCCTAATTTTCTAGGTAGCAGATTTATTTTCTTTCCTGAATCCTTGTTTCAAGTGCATTAGTTTAGTCGTTGCTTTGGCTCACTGTGAATAGGTTGTCCTCTCAAGTACTTTTCTCATGGCTGCAAGCCTTTGACTTGTGGTTATTTGGTTTGCTGCCTCAATTAGTTATTTAAAATTCAGAGGATACTTTCCCTTGCCTCTCTTATTAGACGCATCAGTTGTTTGATACTAAATAATGCAGAGCTGCCATCTCATCTTTTATTTCAGAGAATACAAGCACCTAAGGTGAAACCTGCTTCCTACTCCTCTCCAGAAGTTAATTCCTCCTGGCTTGTAGCAGCACAGAGGAAAAACCATTTTTTCTCTTTTGCTTTGTAGTAAGGGCAGCAAAGCCACCGCATTGTTGCTAAGGTTCTTCAGAATCGATAATTCTGTGGCATTTTTAGCTGGATGGCTGCAAACTGTCTCCTTTCCACCACTTGAAAAACCCAAGGGGCTTTACTATAAAGCAATTTAATGTATCCCAGCCTTTCCCCTAGGACCCAGCACCAGGAATTCTGTAGTGATTTGCTTCAAGGCATCGAGCACATCAAACCATGTTAATTATCACAGCCTCATCACAGCCACGCCAGCTTTTAGTGGCTCCATTCCCCCACAGACAGGTTTTAAAAAATGCAAATAAGTCCTGGCTGTGGCTTTAAGAAAAAAAAAAAGACATTAGACATTAAACAAAATAAATCTCTCAGTTTTCCTGTGTGGTTTTATTCCTTACACTTCCTAAATGCTATCTGAAAATTCAAAAAAAGCAACCAGCAACTGTTATCTCAGTACCTCCAGAACAATTCACTAATTTCATTCAGAACATTGGGGGAGTTTTAAACGTACCTTGACTAAGCCAAAAATTTCAGAAGTTGTGGCTATTTCTGTCCCTCCCTCTTCCTTTCTTCCCAAAATATTACAGAATTCCCACTGAAGGGCAGCTCAGGAGTGAAACATTTCCTACCACCCAAAGAGTAAATTTTAGGGCTGGGTCAGAACAAAGCTGTTACTTCATACATGATAATTTCTACAAATAATCGTGTGCGGAGCTGTGAGGCTGCTCTCAGGAACCTCAGGGATATTAACACCAGAAAAATTAATTTTTATTCCACAGGACAAATAAATGCCAGTTACATAAATAGGAGCTGGAAGCACCCACACACTGCCAGTTTTGAACAGGGATGATAGAACACCATCAACACTTCTTACACGTATGGAATGACATTCCCCAGCATCCATCAGATAAATACACCATGATTACTACTTTAAACAGCAAAATGTAAGCATTCAGTGGGTTTAACACTTCACACAAGTGTTGTTACAAATGTTGATGTGGTATCTTAGAAATAAGGCAAAGCACAATCTTGTCAATCACTCTGTGCCTACAGTTCAGTTTAAAACAATGGAAATAGTTTCTTCCTTCTCACAGGCACATTGCTGCCTGCTAGATTATACTGGCTGCATAATGAATTTAAAGAATCAGCATTATGGTATTCAGGCTATGGCTTAACTGTGATAAATAGTGCCTAAATCCTATTCATCTTGGTATATCACTCATTCTTTGCAGCACACATTACTATTTAGTCATCATTTTGTTTCCAAAGTGTCAGCAAACTTAGATAACTACACAGGTTTTTTTTCTCCCGGAGTTATATTGTGGGTCATTAATGAGTTTTAACTTGGTCTGCAAATTTTTTGCCTGCCTGTTTCCTGACAGCAGGCAGTTATTTCTGGGAAGAGATATTACTGTTAGAGCCCCTCACACAATTCAGGGGTGTTTTCCTACCTGGTACTGAGATGTCTCTCCCAAGTGAGCTGAACTACTCACAGCAGTACAACAGTTGTAGAGTTCAGGAGTGGATGTTTAAGAAAAGTTTGAGGCTGGTTGGTTTTAAATAGGGAAAATAAAAACATCAGCAACAGCTGAGTAAGACTCACAGTGAGTCTCAAATCTCTGCTGTGACCTGCCCAGCGCACCCAGGTGCTGCCATCTAAACTAAGCATTCCCTTATCGGTCTATAAAACATTGGCCTCTCTTCTCATGCTCCAAACATCTCCTGAGCTTTTGCTTCTGAACACTTTTTCAGACCTTCTTCTGCCAGGCCCCTCTTCCCCAGCCTTTTCAGTATGCTGCTCACACAGAACTCATTTCCAGTGGTGCTCTTGGCTGCAGCTCCAAATAAACAACTACAGGTAAATTTCTCTACATCGATATTCTTAAAACTCTTGTTCCTTCACCCTTCCTGCTCTATTTACCATCCCTATTCTTGCAGTAGAATTTTATTTTTCATTTTATTATTGTTAATAAGGCTTTGAAATGTTGCCTGTATCCACTTCTCCTTGCTTCCATCCTTTGCAGAACAACTCTGTAACTAAAAATTGGGAATTACTGGCTTGCTTGGGATAGCGAGTACCTGGCATGGTTTCAAGTGCTGAACTCCATGCAAGAAAGTTCTGGCTTTTCTAACGTTCCTGAAGCCACAGTGATTCCTCTGTAATTAGGAAAAAACAAAACCAGCACCAAGAAAGTGACTTAGTCTTTAACTTATCTCCCCCTGCTCAAACATTGTCCCATTAATAATGCATTTCCTTGGTTGCATGACCAATTACTGTTCCCACTAAAGTCTGTGGCAGCATTCCAATGGAACATAAGTCAGTGCCTGCAGCACAGAACTTGTGTCTCTCCATTGTTTGTTTTTTACCTCCCTGCCAAATCCAAGGGAATGCCAGGTTACCTTCCAGCTAGTGGAGAAACCCTGGGATGCCGGGTATTCCTCTAATTCAGCCTCTCAGACCCAGAAAAGCATTGCTCCCAAAAATCCTCAAGCACATTGCCCCTTTTTTCTGGAACACACACCACGGTTATGATGGGTAAAATTTGCTTCTTGGTGCTGATCAATTCTCTATGAAACAAAAACGTGGCTTGGAGCTTACCGCCCACTTTTAGAACCACACAAATGCAGGAAGAAATGTGACAAGACTTTCCCATTTCCAAACTGCAGGAATCACAGGTGTTAATTCCTAACACCAAGCAGTTACTACAGCTATGGGAGAGCCCACAGCACCTTTCATCAGAGACAGAGCTGCTTGTTGGGTTTTGGGCCAAAAACTTCTCCTACTCCCCTATTAGTGCTGTTCAGAGTGTAATTCTTTACTTCTGGGGTAAAGACTTCATCTCACAACTGATTTACAGAGTGATTCATCAGAAACTACTTTTAAATATCTATATTTGCACTTACATATAGTAAATTTTACAGTAACATAATCTAATTGTGGAAGACAACTGGTCTTCTAATTACTCAAACCATTCTGGAATTTTGATTGGTAAAACCTTCCAATCCACTCCTGCAGCCCTTTTAACCAAAAGTGGGGTTGTTCCTCCCTTGATCTTCCATGTCAGGATTTATTATTCAATTATGCCAGTATTAATATCAAATGAATTGGGGCAAGTTTAGTTATTTTAAGTCCCTGCAGTGTTTTCTGAGGCAGAAATAACTTCTCTTTAATCCTAATACTTCTACCCACTACACAACAGACTGTGAGGAGCCTTGAAGAAAGAATGATACTACAGAAATCCCAATTTACGAGATTGCTGTTGTCTAAACAGACTCTAAAATATAAATGATAGCACAGAGAAGTGTTTGCCTCATCCCTCACTGCAGCATTCCCTTTACATCAGAGTGCTTGCAGCAGCACAGAGCCATGCATTAATCAGGAAGCTCGAGTGACTAATCCAGTTCACTCTGTCTAGTAAGAGGATTCCAGCAGCAAACATGCCCAGTTTTCTAAGAAGAAAGCAAGCCAAGCAAGGCAGCTTCAGAGGACATCAAGAAAATAAGAAGTGACAGATTGGTGCCACCTAAGAGAAAGTATGGCAGGAGATGCCACCATGCTTTTCTCCACACAGAGACCAAGAATGAGCAGGTCCAGCAGAACATCCCTGTTCTGCTAGGTTACATCATTCCTGATGAGGCACAAAGCTCTCCTTCTGCTCATGGGAAGGTTTCTTTTTTTTATTCTTTAATCAAATACAAACAAACCCATACATTTCTGAAATGCCTGTCATTTAGGAGTTAATTAAAATCAGAGTTTAACATGTCTGGTCTTTAGACTTTTTGAGGTGAATTTTCTTAAATTCTAGCAGAACACAAGTCAAGTACAACATTTTCCCCTCAAGAAAGTCAGCATTGTCCAAAATTCACAAATAACTTGCGAAAGTCTGTTTCCACTATTTATTTCCAAGTCTCAACCCTTTTTAGAAACTATTAGGAGAACAAAATAGAAACTATAGATAGAAGCTATTTCTATTTAAATAGAAACTATTTAGTGGAAACTATTTCCACTTACAGCAAACATGAAGCTGCACATCATACATTCTTGCTGCATTGCATTTTGAAAAAATAAAATTCAGGGGTATCTACAGTCATAACAGTGATACAAGTATGGAGTAGAAAAGGAAATAGGTCTCAACTCAGTTTTGATGTCTAATTATCCAACTGATCTTGCTTTTTTTTCTATCTTACCATTGGGATTCTTTGGCTCCTCAAAACCAATGATATTCTCATTAAATCTAGAGACACTGCTCTGCTGCTCTGCACACACTGTACTTCCACATGGGATGGCTTTGGACTCTGGATACTTTACCAGAATCTGAGGATTAAATAAAATGAGAAGATTAATGCCCATGGTGCCATCCAAGGCTCCATTAGTTGCAGGAACACAGCAACACATGACTTGCAGCAGAGAAAACTGCTCTCTTCACATTTCCTCCCCAAAAAAGTGAGCATGCTCACTTTTAAATGGCTGCTTCCCTCTCCCTCAAGCCTTGCCTTTTTGGAGGAGTTGGGGTAAAATTTTCAAGTTCTTGTGAGCACCCAGCTCCACCCCTGGAACACATCAAAACAATTTTTGGCTGCTCTTCCTCTGTATCTAATGTCCCTTTTGTTTTTTGCCTTCCTCTCTCCTTGTTCCTCAAAACATGAGCAAAGCACTTGGCTGGAAAAATCTTTGACTAACGGGGTATTTTCTGCCAGGTAGCTCCAAGTAAAATGTTAACTACTTTGTTAGGCAGGATACAGTTTTCCAGGAGGATGGAACAGCTACTGAGCTCCTGCAATACTTGAACTTTGCCATTTACCATGAGCTGAACAAGAGCTATTGACCATGACTTCAACAATGGGGGCTTGTGTATAATCACAGAATAATTCATAAGCAGCTCCTGCAAATTCTAGAAAGGAAATTTTACTGCTTAATGCAAAGTTCAAAGAAAATCAATCTAGTGGTGAGCAGAAATACTTTTCTAAGCACACCTTGCACTGATGGAGAAGTGCAGTGCTTTAGGAAATGTCCTTCCTGAAATTCAAACCATGAGCTGCAGATTTGGTGCAGCTGCCCAAACTGACACCACCTACCCCAGCAAGGGGAACAGGGCAGACAGTGGGAACACGAGCTTTAGCATCCTCATGAAGCCCCTTGGAACGTTCTAATGCTGACCCACAAGCACTGCAGGAGTGAGGATCTGGGTCTGGTCCAGTCCTGACTGACTCCAGGGTGCCTGTGGAGACAGCGCTGGATATGGGAACTGGATCCACAACGGATCAGACTTATTCGGGATTTATTTCAAGCTCATGGTTCAGAACTTCCATGGACTTCAGACAATGGATGTGGATGCAGGTTCCACCACAGTGTCTTAACTCGGGAGCAAATACGCATCCATAAGAAAAATCACCAAAATCTTCAATTTTAGTAAGCACATTGAAAAAGCAAAGAGATTAAAACATCCTTTACAGTCAGCATGGATGTAAGCTACAGGTAGACAAGGAAAAAACAGGGTGAGAGGCCACACATTTCATCACCTTGGAACGATTCATCTGCACTGTTACGGAGAATTTTAAGTCAGACCTGGTTAGACAACCCTAGTTTGAAACAACATGTATTTATTTTAAATTACCACTATAACTTAATTATCACAAAGAGCCTGGTCTATGACAGAGTTGTTACATAGAACTCTCAGTGCTCCAGTTCTGTAGTTATGTATTTCTAGTGAGATTAAAAACAGTAGAACATAAATTTATTATTATTTTGCATCTAAAATATGACTCACAGTGTAAAGATTAGGTACCATCTGGTTGTATGTAACAAGTTTCATTGTGCACAAACAACCACCAGCACTTCTAAGCTTTTATCTGTCTTTCAAAGCTGCAATAAATTAGATATTGGCATTTTAGATGCTAAATGTTGACATTCATGGTGTAAGATGTCTAACACAACAACCAGGAATTCTTGCTTGGTGGGAACAGGGAGCATTTATGTTTATCCCTAGCACAGAAAAGCACCCAAAAGCTCTTGTGACATTTGATGGAGGCACAGAAAATATCATGCAGCAGAAACGTCAGAGTTTTGCACTTAGTGAGGTTCCCTCCTGTTAGTATCTAGTGTTGAAATCCGAGAAGTCAAGCTTGGAAATCTCCTTTTCATTGGAAAAATTTGTTTTATCGATGCGGGAACTTGGGCTTCCAACTTTACTCAGCCAGGATTTCCTGCAGGAAAAATAAGAGAGGGTTGGCAGATAAGGAACTGCACATGTGGCGGTTATTCTCTGTCATGCCTTCACTCACTTTTACCTTTCTAAGAGCCATAAAAAGCATCTTTCAATACGGAAATTACCCCAAATCTGTTCTTTTCTGTTTTCCCCTCCCTCTCCCCTTTAAAAGCAAACCAAACTCTTTAAAGGTGTCAGTGTTTCCAGGGGACTTACACAATATTACATAAAAACACAGCTGACAAAAAGGCTAAAGCAGATTTACTGCAATGATCCCATCTAAACACTATTAATAGCATTCCAATAGGCATAATTACCTTTGCAGATTCAATACTGTGCTTTTAGCAAGGACCTACAAACCACTGATAACAAAAAGTGACAGGAAAATGGAATCCCAACAGCCAGTTTGCCCCTTGCTGACAACTAAAAGAATGGGAACTGGAAAAGAATGAGTTAAAAACCAGCAAAAAGACAAATTATGTCAGAGCAATACTGATTTGTAATAAATACTGAATGTTATACTGGATAACTGGATACCCAAACACTGGAAATGCAGCGAGTGCTTACACAAGGGTTTATCTACAAAAAATACTTGGTCAATATTTTAGGTTGCACTAAACTCCCAGAAGCAGAAAAGAAAAAGTAATTTATTGTACCATATTGAAGAGGAAGTATATTCCCACACAGTTTTTATAAATTAGTGTAGATACTTAACTGATTACTATTAAAAAGAAATATTCACCTAAACTCTGATTTGAAAACAGTAGTTGTCTTATTAAGAGTTATGCTAATTAATCCTTTGCAGAATCACACTGAGCATTGTAAACTGCAATATTCTTGCAGTGAGACCTAATTTTGATGTCTTCAGAATGAGAATCATGCATGCACATTACTTACCTTGAGCCAGTAAATCAGTATATCACATCTGAGATACAGAAACACACCTTGCTAGAGACCCTACATGCCAAATTTTTTTAAAAAGCAGTTCCTGACACCAGAAAACACTGCAAAACATCTCAAGGGGCTTCACTGGTTACCAGAGACAAATAATTTCCCCGTAAATCTTGTTAGTCCCTCACAGATTGGTCTCATCATTGGCACAGACAGTTCTAACCTTGCATTCAGTGTGATTTGAACACTAGAACAGAGGCTCTATATGGAAAAATTCCCTACAAAACAGCAACCAGACCCAGGCATCTCACGTTCCAAGTGTGACTTGCCTTATTTTAGCAAAGAGAAACTAAAATATCTCTCAGATGTTTCCACTTCTTCATTCTTCACTGCATACTGTGAACAACCTCCCTTCCCGTCTGTTTTAGATGAAGCCTTTCCAGTAAGGAATCTAACACAGGAATAGGAGTCCAGGAGTAAAACAAGAGAACACAACTTCTCAGTTCTGCTGGAAGCCTCAAGGCAGAGGGGTTATTTCAACAGAAGGAAACAAGCCTAAGGACAGACCAGTCCCTTTTGTTTCATATTCAGAAAAAAATCTGAAAAAGGTCCTTGTTTATTCACCAGGAAAGTCTCTAATGAAGTTGGATGCCCTTGAGTGAGAAGAAAGAACATGTATTTGAAATACTGAATTAATCTCCTAAAAGTAGTAGAAATTGTTTTTTAAGTAATGTGATAGTTTGTTCACTATTTCCTTTTTTCTTCCCATTTTGAAGGTGAGCTTATCCTGGACACAACCGAAAGGAACATATTCCTCGTCCAGCCTTCACAACAAAAAAATCATCCCTGAGTGCTTCCAACTCCCGAGTTCTGCTGGGTGAAGAAATAACTACAAACTCTGACCAGAGCAAACAATCCATTCTCAGCTCCACATACTCTCACATGAATAAGGATGAAGCACAAATTATGAAAATCCAATTAGAACAACACAGCTCCATTGAAACTCTTTACAGGATGTGTGTGTGTTACTCCTTACTTAATGCAGGAGGGAGGGAAGGAGGCAATACCTGGGAATTGCACAACTTTGGGGCTCGGCTCTGCATCGAGGGGACTTTCCTCAGCCATCTCCCTCTCTCTGCTCAAATGACAGCCCAGTCACCAGCACTATGAAGAAGCATATTTTTTACAAGCTAGGAAAGCAGAAAATCAGTATTTCCTAGAAGTTAAACATCATCTCCAATCTCATCACTACCAGGGATATTTTTAAAATGGTTTTAACTTACAAGTATCCAGATCAACAGTGAAGGAAAGGTTCTTCATCCTCCTCTTGCTTCACTCAGCTTTCTCAATTCCCATTCACCTCAGATCTCTTCATGTGTGCAGGCATAAGCTACAATTACTTGCATGGGGAGCCTTAGCTTGTCATTTATAGCATCCATGTTAAAATTCACTGCTCCTTCCCACTTCTCCTCAGGAGCGCAAAGACTTCCTCCCCCTCGCTCATCTGAAGCAAATAAGGATATTCCTGAGAGGACGCCACACAGCTTACTCTTGTTTTAAAGGACTTATTCCCAAAGTGACTGCTCCTATGAATCCAGAACAAGAGCTAATCTCCAAATAGCCATTTCTGACCATGTTTTATTTCATGGAATGGTTTGGGTTGGGCAGGCCCTTAAAACTCATCCAGTCCCACCCTTTGCCATGGGCAGGGACACCTCCCCCCTATCTCAGGTTGCTCCAAGCCCTGTCCAACCTGGCCTGGGGCACTTCCAGGGATGGGGCTGCCACAGCTTCTCTAGGAAAACTGTGCCAGGGCCTCACCACCCTCACAGGAAAAAATTCCATCCCAATATCCCATCCAACCCTGCCCTCTGTCAGTCTAAAGTCTAAACAGTTCCTCTCCAACTCGAGCACTGCATGTCCATGAAGTCACTCTTGGCCATGCTCTGATCCCACTGAGTTGAGGATAAGCATGGATTTCCGAGTTACACAGCCTCCCTGTCCGGGGCAGAAGCCAGTGCTCCTGAGACGGCTTCCCAACCAAACCACACAGCCTCCCTATCCCCGTGTTCATGGGGGATACTCCTAGGAGCTTAAACCAATTGAATCTGTCACTCTTTCCCTTCTTTCATTTCATTAACTGAAACAAACCTTGCTAAGGGACACTGCCTTGTCACCCAGGCAACAGAGCCCTTCCCACTCCACACATTCTTGGAAAACAACATCCAAAGAGCTGGGTTTGCACCCTCTCAGTTCAGATCCTTGCAGAAGCAGCCTGACTGTGCACAGTATTCCAAGCAGGAAAACACTCCTACCTGTTAACCTGGCAGAATGGAGCCTGGCCAGGTATCTGTAGAGCCCCTGGAAATGTTATTTAAGGAGCTTCATCTCTGTAACACAGGATTATCACAGAATCCAAGGCTGGAAAAGACCTCCCAGAACAAGTCCAACCTTTGACCAAACATCATCTTGTCAACTAAACTATGGCACTAAGTGCCATCAATAATAATAACAACACTGGCACAGCCCTAAAACCCACTGTGCTTGGAATACTAAAACAACAGAGTAACTAACTGACTTTCTCAATAATATTTATTTTTTAACTCCAATCTATGCTATAAAACAGATCTCTCAAAAAGAAAGCTTGCTTGGCATTATTCTCCAAAGTATTTCGTTACAATATGAAAACTACTCGCGCAACAGTTCATTTTTTGTATGCAAAAAGACAAACTTTTATCTTGATATTAGAGAAATTTACAGTCTGTGGTGCTAGGAAAGGACCTGGAAATGCCCTCCAGCATTAACACACGAGGAACAAGGCGCAGGTTAGGAATATGTTCCTCTCTTTTCACCTCAGTCGCAGTGTCACTTAAGTGGAACAGGAGAAACCTGTGCTTTTATTTAGAGGGAGAGAAAATAATGGAACTGGCTTGTTTACACTTTAATTTCCCTTTGTTTTGGATAAAAAAATGTTACTTTTTGAAGATTATATTTATATCTGTGACAGCATATAGACCAGCCCTGCAAATATTTATAAAATCCCTCCAAAAATATTGTTGCCTTCTGCAACAGCACTGTCCAATTTTCATGAATCCTGATGTTCCCACATTTGCAGAAGAAATGTGGAATTCTCTCTCATGGCTGTCTAGCTTCTGAGCTTCGGGGAAGAACTTTAGCCATGGTTTTCAAGCTTTGCTCTGTAATCTTCAGGGGCCAGGAACATTTACTCAAAACTCTTTGTTTTTACAAATCCCAAATTCCTCTGCATAAAGACACCTCCCACCTTTCCTTCCTTAGCTTACTGCAGAGCCATTCCCACTGTCCCTACACTTCTGCTCCTCTCCTGCCAGGAAAATAGGTAACTAAAGAAAATTTATAGGGTTTCTTGTTGTGAAAAAGTAGCAGGAAGAATATAAGCCCTTGTAAAAAAAGTGTGTTGGGAATACTGGGATTTGAGAACAAGGCAAAGTGCAAGGGAGGGGAATTTTAACCCCTTTATTAGGATGGCCCCACCAGAGCCCACCACATCCAAGCCAAGTGAGGGGTTACTCCAGAGGATTAAAGCAAGGAAGCAAAAGCAGCAGGATTGAAGGATACAGACCAACCAGTGGGTGGCTGGAAATGAAGGAACCTACTGAGGCGTGGGCACAGTGGCCCAGAATAGAGCCACAGCCTGGAGGTGTGTGGGAGCCTGGCTGCTCCACACATCCCAAAAGCAGGAATGCCTTGGCCCATTGGGTATTTAACACAAGGTCTGGAAGTGTTTTAGGAAGGAGAGAAAGGTAGTTAATCAAAACTGGTGTTTGACTCTGTTTTTAAACACAGCTGTCAGATGAATGTTGTTAATTTGTTTTTATTTCTTCCTTCCCTGCTGCACTCAGGGCCAGCATTGCCCTTGGGAATCCACAATGAGCTTTTCCTTGAGGTATGTTGGAAAGGATGTCAACAGCAAGGGCAGATTAGCAAGATCTGAGATCTTACAGATATTGTGGGACACAGCCCTGAGTAAGCCTCAAATACGCATTTTGGTGATGAATTTCTACTTATAAACTTGAGAAAAGTGACTTATGTGTTAATCATCACATTCTGTAGAGTATTGGCAAGGCTTTTTTAATGTAAAAGTGGTCATGGCCAGTTTGCATCAGGAGATAATTTGGCTCTATGTACCTCAAATTTACTCTGACACTGGTATCTGATCTACATTAAATGTCCTCACCTATTACTTTAAAGAGGAGGAATTATCCCACAATGAAAGAAACCAAGCCTGGAGTTGTTTTATTTTTGTCATATACAATGCCAAGATCTGTTGTGCATTTTCCTGTTAATCATCTTGATAACCTTCAAGGAGGATTTAATCATTTCAACATGAAATCATAAGTATATTTTTATTAAAACTTATCAGCATACCTCTTTGTTTAGGCCATGTTAGGCAAGTCACTTTTGGCTTCTTTCAGAGGTCTTATCAGAAAAATCTCAGCAACACTGCGGTCATTCATTCCAAAGTAAAGAAGTGAGTGAAAAGTAAATCCAAATTCAGCCATTCCAGTAACTCAGACAAAGCTTTTATGTCCACACTGACTTACAGAAAAGTAGGAGACAAAGGGAATTTCCAGTTAAGCTTGTGTCCTGTCTCCCAGAGCAGTAAACATCCCAGGAAGCCAGCAGCAGCCAAAAGGCCCATTGTGTTTCGTCCCTGGAATCTGTCTGCCCCTACAGGGACGCCTGGCTCCCCAGGCTGACTGGGAATTTTGGCTAACTCCACTCACTGCACAGAATGCCACTCAAGGTTCTCTCCCATCCCACATCTATTAAACCCAAGGCCACAGGAAGCTTAAATGAGCAGGAACTGTTGCTGTTGGGGTACCAACAAAAGAAAAGCTCCTTCTAAAGCTCAGCACCCATCACCCATATAAGAATGAACAAGGACTAAAGGACTTCAGCCTCTGACCAACTTTACCCCTCAAAATGTTAATTAAACCCTTACCATGGCCATTTCAGAGCAATAATTAATCATCACACTTGACCAGTTCAGCTTTACTTCAAATCCATGTCCTTACACAGCCTGGCAGAAATCCAAGAGCCATGAGTCCAGCTGACCAACACAGTCAGGAATTTGAAAGACAACACTTCCCTGTTCTCCAGTCCCAAGGCTCAGCTGGACACAAAAGCCACGAAGAACAACACCCACAGTTCCACACTCACTGCATCTCCTCGGAGGAGACACTTACACTGAAGGACAATTTCTTATGAAAGAACTAAAAATAATGCGAGGCCAAACCAGAGTGAATTCCTTCAAGCACCACTGGGATTCTGCTATTTTCCTCAAGTCTCCCTTACTTTACAAATCTCTTTGCATAGCTAAAAGACTGAAAAAACCAGAAGGCTCACTGAGAAGTTGCCATTTCCAATTATAAAGGTCTTAAAGGAAAGCATCAACACTTTCAAAGCATCCTCTTGTAGAGCTCTGAGCAAGTCTGAGGGCCAATATTTAACATTTCCAGCGTTGCAGTGACTGTACATAAATTTGCCTTTTCCTAGAATTCCTCTGTTGGAACATTTCACAAGCTAGCAAGGTTGGCTTACAACTAAGAACTTTGGGTTTCTTTTTATCCTTAGTTTGCAAAAGAGTTTTGAATTTTTTTTTGTCAAGCGTTCAGCCAGCTCAGCTCTATTTTTTCTCTTGATTTTACACTATGTGATCTAATTTGTTAATTTAAATTGCACACTTTCCAAGGAAGCAGTTACACCCCCACTTTTAACCTCCCATCTCCAACCGCTTTTTTTAAACCAACTGTGATATAACACAGTAGACACTTCAGAATATAAGAGCAACAATAAAATGTTTTAAATATGTAATATTAGAGAGCGCAAGTGTTCAGGAAAACGCCAAGTGGATTGCACTAGCTAATAGACTGCTTAAATTTTATAAGCTGAGAAAATTTGAGCTTTATCAAGACTTATTTTCATAATGCTCTATTTTTTTGGATTTTACAGATATAGCTCCAACAAGCAGAAGCCAAAGATTAACATAAGGATGTTGCTGGGATTATGTTCTTGATTTGACAAGAGCACCTTGTGGTTTCCAGCACACCAGAGCATGCAGGTGCATCCAGCAGGGTGTGTTTACAAGGCAGGGAACACCGCACCTGTCATCCACAGGAGGCACACGCAATATTCCCTGGAAAGCAGAGCCCCTTTGTTAGCAAGGACTAGATATGTATTATTTATTGTTTCCATCATATACCCTCCAAGACCCTCTGTCTGCTCTGCCTCGAGGTAAAGCTCCAGACACAACAGCCTGAGGCAGGAGGGGCTCCAGGATGGGATGTGCCAGGCTGTCCCTCAGAGACCTTATGGAAGCAACCATCCCTTGCCACACTGTCACAGGCCAAGGAAATGTATTCCACTTACAGTAAGAAAATAATTTTCATTCTTCAACATATTGCTTCTTTATCATGTTTTTCTTACAACTTCACCCGTATTCAAAATACCATTTCTGGCAGATCTAATATCAATTTTACTTTTCCCTGGCTTTCCAAGTTCCATGAAGTTATCCTTTCACTCTTTGCAGGCAGGTATTAAACACCTCACCCTAATGAAGCTATTCAAGCCCTGATCCCAAACCACTCCAGCAGGAGGGACGCTGGACAGATCAGCTGAGACATCAAATAAAAGAACCAAATATAACTCAACCGAGGCTACTTGATCTCCCACAAGTCTACACTGCAACATCTCTAATTGCTGGACTTTATATTTTCTATTAATATTAAAATATTTGACAGGAAAGAGACTTTTTCACCATAGCATGCTAAGGGCAAAGCCCATCCTGGGGTCCATGGACTGTCACTATGGATATATTCACTGAGGAAAAATAAACACACTTACAGCTCCCAGCTATTTAAGGAAGTCATCAGAGCATGAAGAATCCCAGTTCAACGTTTCTTTGTGTAAAAAAATTGTTAAACAAGGCTTTCAATACATACTGAAATGAGATCTGATACATGTTCTTGCTCTTCAGTGTTGTACTGCATGATATTTTTATTAAACCTCATTTTCAGAGTAGTTACCTAAAAACATTCTCCTGTTTATTTGCAACAGTGATAAAATGAATGAATCAAGAAATAGACATCTTTGAATCATTTTTCCTATAAAATGAACCCAGACTGAAAATCCCAAACTATTACCTTCTCAAAGCAGCTCTGGTACTTGCTACCTGAAGCTACTACAAACCAGATTGATTTTACTATCATTGAGGGTAACTGGCTTCATCATTCCACCTAAACTTCCCATGGGTTTGGACATCCTCCTCATTCCAAATTTGCCCTTTAACTGTACACGATTTTGGTAGTGAGAGCTTCCAACTTCAAAAAATCAAAATAAAAGCAGAATTCTACTAAAGGCAGCATCTTATTTCTACTAAAGTCAACACTTACTGGTGACAGGGAAAGAGACCTGATGTCTATTTTTACAAAACTTAAACAAAGAACTACAACTGCTTAGAAGAAAAATATCAACATCAAAAGAAAACATCTTTGGAAGACTATCTCATACTACTTAAATATTCCCAAATAGGTCTTGTTAATAACTATTTATAAGTACCCTGTCCTGCAGAAATTTTTAATTTTGTTGTTTATGCCTCATAATTCCTTAATATACAGCAGGTTTTGATATTTTGTGAGATGCTTGATAAGAAGAGAATTATCGGCAAATCATAAATATGTTCCTAAACTCCATCTTCCTGGCTTTTTCCATTTTTCCTTCAAGCTTCAGGCTGTCAAGAAGTATCAAACATCTCATTTGTTTTCTGCAATTTATGCCATTTTCTTTTTTGCCCTTCCTCCTTTTTTGAAGTTTCCTTCTGCCTGGACAGACCTGGTCCTGATGGCTTTCCCATGGAGCCTGGCTGCTGCAGGAGCTACACGGGTTGGGATGTGAATTGAGAACTACAAAAAAATCCTGGAAAACCACAAATCTCGCTAGTGGCTCATTTTACTGAAATTTATGTACAAGTATTTAACAAAAACCCCTCAACTCATTTCAAAATAAACCTTAAGTTCCTTGGTGCTTTTAGTGACAAAGATTTCCAAAGGCAGGAAGCTGAAACCCTCGCACTGAAGACAGAGGCATTCCTAGAATAAAACCTCTCAAAAGGCAAGCTCAGGCTCTTTTATTTTGCTCATGGCTTGTTTGAGCATCTCTAAGTGCACAGAGAATAAAAGACATTTTCAGTTTTTTGGCAACACCAAGACCTTCGAAGCAAAACAACAAAAGTAATAATTTATAGGAGGAATTTTGCAAACTTCCAAACATTAGCAGTGTATGACCGGGGGAGCTGCTCTGAAATAATAATTTCACAAAATTCATGTCAGAACACTTCATGTCATCAAGCTTTTTATAAAAACAAGCTGCCTGGCTGTCCAGAAAAAACAGTCCAAACACCATATAAATCATATCAGTTAAATATGAACTTCACAGCAGCTGTATTGAAATTCAGGACAGAGCATGTGTGGGATGAAGAGAGTGGCTAGACCATAGATCTGACTCCAGATAAAGGCACTAAAAGCCTCCAGGAATTCCCACTCCGAGATAAGGATCAAGTTTTAAGAATATTTATGATGATATGACAGATTTTACCACCAAACAGATGTAACTGAGATCAGGAAGGAGCTCAAGAGCACATCACCTCTGTGAGTCACATTCCAGGCTCTCAGACTGGGTACCAGTAAAAGAAGGAATCACTGGAAGCCCTTCCAAAGGCACAGAAACATCATTCCATCCTTTATAATCCCAACAAGCAGGAATAGTTGCCATTTCATTCAGTACAGCACTAAGACAAGTGCAAAGTCAGTCCCATTTCTTACATCACACTGAATCCCTCTCCTGTGTTTGGAGAAATGAGTGGTTGGTTATTCTGGTGGAATTTTCATTAGCAAACACACGTGCAAAGACATCTGAAGTAGCACAACTGCTGCTACTGTGCAAATAGATCCTACTGAGGGCAAATCTGCATTTATACCTAGAATAAAAAATACATAAAAAGCTAATCTTGACTGTGACAACTCCACATAGAATATATTCTCAACTACATATAGGTTTCCAGTTCCAAAGATACTCATTTTTAAAACAAGCCATCCCTCAAACTCTTGGATACCAATCACCAGAGCACATTTCCTCTTGGACAGACACACTCAATTATTTAGGCAAACCAAACTCCTCCAGGAGGCTGGAAATCCTGGCACTGGGAAGTCAACAGATGTCAGAACCCAGTCAGCGAGGACTTCCAGGAATTCATTAGCCAGTGAAGACCTGTAATGCTGATTCCAAGCATTAAAAACACATAATGCCATAACCAACCTAACAGGCAGCTACTGTCTCAGTTTTCTTTGCAAACAAGGGCATTTGGCCATAGAACTTGACAAATTATTAAATAAATAATTCAAATTATATCAACCACTTCCCTGGACTTGTATGAAATTTTGAGCATGGACTGTGGATCCCCAGTAAAGCCAGAACAGCACATTACAAGTTCAGAATTCCCACATGGAACTTGGCTCTCCGGCTCCTTTGCTACGGGACAAACAGCACAAGAGTTACTAGGAAGGGACCTGCAAGTAAAGAGATGCATCTCTACCAGAGAACAACTCTCCCCCATAATATAAAGCAGCAAAAAGGATTTTTATTTAATTAAAACATCTGTTTTGGCTTTAAACTTACAGGATGTCACAGGCTTGCCTACATATTTATTTGTTTACTGAAACAACGGAAACAAGTTCAGAATTCAAATATTGACAGATCATCTACTATTGTGGTGTGAATCCTTCTGTTCCTTCATTCTTCTTTGACTTCATGATAGAAACAACCTTCTCTCCTTTATGTAATTCTGCCTATTTATCCATATATTGATCCAGTATCTAGAAAAATGCTGTAACATTTCCTTAATTTTCAACCCTCTCAAAAAGATAAAACTCCACATTTCAATTTTAAATAATTATTTCCACCCCATTTTTAACTGTCGGACATTTTTAATGACTTACCTTTCCCAATACTGGAAGACACAGCCCCAAAATTCATAAATATTGATGAGTCCATTTCTTAAGGGTCTTTCATCTTCAAGATGTATGTTAAGAATCAGTTCAGTGACCATCTAGGAAACCTAACCACTACAATAATTTTCTATTCTGGATATTAATTTATAAATATTTTTAAGCCAAGAGTCTGATCCCCTACAAATACATCCAAACAACTGGTAATATAACTAACTCAATGATTAAGTCTACCAGCTTGAGAAATCTGGGCTGAGCTTCTCAGACAAGGAAATCCAGCAGGAACTTCAAGGGGCAACACCTCCAGATAAAAAGCAACGCAATTACAGTTGAGATCCAGAATATTTCATTAAATATTAATATCTCCTGCTTTGTCTTGCTCCTGCAGCAGCAGCAAAAGGATAAAAACACAGACAGTAAAACCTGCCCAACTAATCAAGTTGTAGGTGCTGATTAAATGAAACTTTGACTCCTCTGCCTGTGTTTAGAGACAGAACGAGCACTCTGAACTGCTGGAGCAGGTTCTCTCTAAACCCCACAGCACTCACAGATCCAAAATGCTAGATGGCTCCCAAGAACTGGTAAAGCGATGACAGTTCCCTACCTTTCACAAAACACAAACCACTGATTTTATTAGGAAAAGAGACACGTTTTTCTCAGATATACAACTGATGCACCACTGGGGTAACCAGCAAACACCAACTGACCGAACCCTGAAGCAATAGGGCAGAAAATAAAACCTCTTTATTCCACCTAAACACATTTACAACCCTTGCAAGAGAAATTAGAAAAAAACCAGAGAGAACTCTAAGGAGAACAAATTACCAGAACAGAAAACTATGCATAAACAATTCAGACCTTTATCTGCATATATAATTTTAACACAATTACATTTACCACGAGCACACGGGACAAAAATGGTTGCATGGCTGCAGCTTTAACATGAACCATGAGCAGCTCAAAGCTGCCACATTTAAACAGAGCAGCCACACAACTCTGATGGAAACCTGGCCGAACACCAGATCCAAGCAGAGACACTAAAGGGGTGCAGGGAGCACTAATTTGGAATAAGGAGTAGCTTTCCCATTCAGTTTTATGTGGATGTATTTTTCTGTCTCTCTCATTTTTCTCTCTTTATCACCCTTACAAATCAAAGCTACCTTGCCATATCTACAGGCCATTGCACACCTGAAGTGAATGTTCCCAGCACTCTGCTGCTTGCTGGCACAACTGTGACTTAGGAACTCAGCAAAACAGACAGATGGAAACCAAAACATAGGTTTAGAGCAGAGCTAAATGTGGCAAAGAGTAAGTACGAACAAGACCAGTGTGCCTAAATCTGCACAGATCGAGGCAGAGCAGCAGCTCTCCACAACACCTGAACTCCACATCCTCTGGTTTTATGCTCGAAACAGCCACAATGTGCATGAACACTGGCAGAATCAGAATCCCAGCATGGATCAGGTGGGAAGGGACCACAGTGGCTCAGTCTCACCATCCCAGAGCACACACGGCACCAGATTGTGTCCAGACAGCTCTGGAATATCTCCAGTGAGGGAGACTCCACAGCCTCTCCAGACAACCTGTTCCAAGAAGTTCTTCCTCATGTCCAGGGGGAACTTCCTGGGCATCAGTTCCTGCCTGTTCCTCCTGTGCCATGGCTGGGCCCCCTGGAGCAGAGCCTGGTCCCTGCAGACAGGGACACACAAGGCTGAGGGCCTCTCAGCTATGTCTCCTCTGGAGGCTGAGCAGCTCCAGCTCCCTCAGCCTTTCCTGGGCAGGGAGATGCTCCAGGCTCTTCCTCATCTCTGCAGCCTCCACTGGCCCTACTCCAGGAGCTCCCTGTGCCTCCTGTCCTGATGATCCCAGAACCGAACACAGCACTCCAGACATGCCTCCCAGGGCTGGGCAGAGGGGCAGGATCCCCTTCCTGACCTTCAAGGAATGCTCTTCCAATGCATCCCAGGTCCCATCAGCCATCCTGGCCCCCACAGCACTGCTGGTCAGAGACAACTTGGTGTCCACTAGGACCTCCAGGTCCTTCCCTGCAGAGCTGATTTCTAGCAGGTTGGTAGGAAAGGTCTACGGAGAATGAGGGCACCACCTCAAACCTCCTGAGGAGGTTCCTTGGCTGCTGGTAAGTCCACAGGAGGCAGAGACAGAACAGCTCCAGTGTGTGAGGGGTCGCCAAGTGACAGGTGACAACCAAGCTTTCCTTTTGATCCACATCCTCAAACATGGAAGAGAATTGAAGAACTGGGTACACTTTCCACTTCTGTGCTTCTATAAAAATCACTTTGTAGGCTGCTCCAAAGCAACAGAGCTCAAAGCTGTGGATGTTTATGTAAAATGTGATAAAGAGGACCTAAATCTGTTCTATGATGTTACTATGCAACATTCAAACTGCACCCTTTCCTGATATGTTTTTAAAGTAAATCCAGTTTCAAAGAAAATTCCAGGTCCCAAGCAATTACTTATTACTTACAGTTCTTCAGGGCACTTCAGTGAATCCTGGGAGAGATTGTGTTTGCTAAGGAATGCAAAACACTTCCCTTATGGCAAAACTCTTTCAGACAATGAAACTGTTGCTAGCTAGAGAACACAAATCATTTCAGCTCAGCAAAAGGATCTTTTGTAAAGCAAATTATTCTTCAATAATTATTACTTTACATACATTTACCACTTTTAGCAGCTGTTTCACACAAATTTATGTCTCTTGAACTGGTATTTATCCCCATGAAATAACAAAATAAATGAGGCATAACTATGAAGGTCACCTTCTCCCATACACCTTTCAAGAACCTGCAGTCAAAAACCCAGGACTTCAGTAAACCCTTCAAAAATCCCAAATGAGGAATTTTTCATTTCCCAGAAGTTGAAAAGCATTTTAAGCTACCAAGTGGGATTGGGCACCAAAGAGCCTTTTAATATTTTAGAATTAATTAACAAGTTAAAGTTGATTGAGTTAAAGAAATTCAGGCCTGTCTCACTCTTCATCAGCAATCAACTTCATAATGAAGAAGCACAAACTCTTGAAGTCTCTGCATATTCAAAATGCTTATATAACTTTCTTTTAACAAGCCAGGATGCTGTCTGGCTTCTCTGTTTTATTGCCATGTTGAATATATTCTTTCCCTCTTTAAACTGATTTCTAAATAATATAGTTCTCCAAATGACTAGAATTTCCAGCCAGCTTGGTTCTTCAGTGGTGTTTGGAATTTTTAATCTATTAAAGAAAATCCTGGAAAATTGTATTAATAAGGTAGTGATATGCACTCCAAAATTTTTTTAAAAGTGCAGAATTAGAGCATAACACAAGATATCATCTTGGTTCATCTTCCACAAATTCAAATTAAAACATATTTTAAACACTGCTTGACTAGAAAAAAACCCTTTTATACTCTGGGGCTTCTTAGAAGAGGCATAAGAGATCACAGAACTGAAGTTGTAACACAAGGGAAGAGGTTAATTTAATGATGAAAGGAGTTACATATTAAAAAGTAGTTAATAACAATTATTGGTTACTCTGTGACAAAACACTTCCATGTAACTCACTGAATTCTGCATTCCTAGCAGGAATTAGTCCATTTACTCCTAAACAGTTCCTTGGAGCACTGGCTCTGCAATGCCAACGTGGGAAATGCTTTTGTAAACTCAAAGCTCTCATTTCAATCAAACCCTGCAAGAACAGTGTTTGGAAAGAGGGAAAGATTAAGAAATAAGCACTGGAACAAGTTTCTCTACATTGGCTGAAATTTCATTTTCCATTAAAGCTGTCAATCAGTTTTACTGAAATAAGTGATTTTA
Organism: Cnemophilus loriae; assembly: GCA_013397755.1. Lineage (NCBI taxonomy): Eukaryota > Metazoa > Chordata > Aves > Passeriformes > Corvidae > Cnemophilus > Cnemophilus loriae. The sequence continues at coordinate 130,332 of VZTF01006880.1, read as the reverse complement.
ATTACACTTGACACCCCAAAACTGCTGTCCTATTTGCAAAAATGTCCTGTTCAACATCAGCCACCAAAAGAAAACCAATATTTCAACTCATCTCTTTTCTCTTGGCATTGATTCCCCTGCAAAGCAGATGGAAGGCAGCATTTTAGTAGGGGAGTTGCTGAGAGAAATATCTAGAAGGCACAAAATAGTAACTTCCACAGATGCAAGTAGATTGACATCTAGTGTAAAAACACTGAACTACAAAACCATATCAACAAGGATTAATTTAAAATAGATTTTTTTTTAATGACAAGAGAATCAAATCCTCCAAATACAAGCACCTTAAATTATTATTTTTTTTAAACAGCTACACAGAGCCAAAAACTCTGTACCAGTGACTGAGGAAATGCAGCTTCCAGCAGAGGATAAATGAGATGTCAGCAGTGAATCAGAACAGCAAATGAGACATCAGAAATAAAGTGTGTCAGGAAGAACAAGGAAGAGGAACACAGGCCAGCTGGTCAAGAAGCTTTTTCCAGCTATGGATAAGGTGAAGTGAAGAGTTAGAGACAAAGGCAGAACCCTTGCATGGTTTAATTTTAGAATTTGTGACTGAAAGATCTTGGATACTCCCATTTCTATGCTGCAGGCCCAGCGACTGATGGGGAGAGGTGGAAATAGCCTCTAATCAACCATGTTCTTTAACACAATGAATAGAGCAAGGAAAGAAAGTTTATATATTGTAGAAAAGATAAATAAAAGGCTTTTCAAAGTCATTCCACTGAAGATTGACCCCTTGTGTCAGCATCGTGATCCTAGAATTTAGCATATTAAATATCTTTGGGCAAAGAGGTTTTCGTTCCTTTCAAAGGAATACATTTCAAAGTAATCTCAAAAGTTTGACACCTTTTTACTTTTTCCAGTATTGGTGGCATTGGCAGAGATTTTGGACCTCGTTACATTTTCTGGCAGTTTCAGGGCTATTTCCACTTTCCTGCCTGCAGTAATTTCACAAAAGCAATGTCTAAAAAATAGTATCTTAAAAGCTGAGGGAAGAGCATCCAAACAATTCTTGATTCATTCGTAACTCATTTTCCATAACAATATTAGGACATCTCTGTCTCAAACCCAATGATTCGTTGTGTCCTGACACCCTATTGCCCTGAATAATGCTGAATGCCAAAATTAATTTTTTTTTTAAGTAAATACAATTCCTCAGCTTGCCATTGACCCAATGTGTAATGTGTTAATCATTACACAACTGACAGTTTGTGCTATTGTAGGTAAGACCCAAGGGTTGTTTGGCCTCAGGAAAACTCAGGACTCTAGGGAACCTCTGCACGATGAGTCAGAGGTGAGCCATGACTTTGGGATAAGCTCTGGAAATGGCAAATACAGCTGGAAAAATGAAACAAGGGCTGCTCCCAGGGCCATTTTTGCAAGGGCACAAGAGTGAGCTCCACTCTGAACCAAACTTTCCTGACAGTAACGGCACTGTACACACCAAGTCAGCCGGAAAATGGCTCCTTGGCACCACTTAAGCCCGACAGAGCTCTGAAGGGAAAGCTAAGGAGAATTTCCTCAATCCCCAAGACCCTGCCAATCTCAAACATCCAGTTTTGCTCCTCAAGCTAAGGATTTTCAGAAACTGCAAACAGGCAGAACCCGACAAAAAAAATCCAAATGTTGTCCATTTTTTGTTTTAGGCTTGAAAGCAAACATGAAATTAACTGGAGAAATGCCCAATACAGCTCTGTGACTGCCCCCAAGTAACTGCTGCAGAAATACACTGAAAATACACTGAAGGTTACATGGTTTTGGAACAAAATGCTTGTTTGGTTTTCCGTGAGTGTCTGAATTACATTTTACATCCCCACCTGCTAAGATACAAAACCTCCACAGCCCAAAGACAGACTGCAGGAAATGATCCATCACTGATTCAGGATCTGCTTTTTCTCATTTGTCATCAGTATCACACTGGGTCTGATAAAAAAAACAACTTAAATATATTATGGCCTTACTTGAACATAATTGTTTTCTTTATTTTTACCATTTTTTTAATTAGGAGAACTAGACACCAGAGCAGCAAAGTGTGCAGTGAACCTGAACAGAGTCAGAAATACCTGGAAATTATTCATAATACTCTTACTATCTCCTTTTCACTAAGGATTAGCAATAATCCCTCATGCTCAGATTTATTAATCAACTGCCAAAAAATCATGAGCCCAGCTGAAATCTGAGATCATTAAACCAAAATGCAGATGTTTGCCTGCCTTTGGGTTTTGGCATTATCTCAACAGTGCAATATAGAAGGCTACAAACCTTTATTTTAAACAGAATTTCAATTCCCATAGAGAAGTTTTGTACCAAGCACTGGGGCCATAAGCAAAAAACATCAAGTATTGTCACAAATGTTTAATTAGTAATGCAGTCAATCAAGATGCTATCACTGAGTCATTAGTGAATTAAATATTATCAGTGTGCCTGAAAACAGATTTTAAAACCATGTTCTCTGTAATTAGCTAAAACTAACCTCCCTTTCTAGACTTTTTTTATTCAGCAACTAAAACACACCAGAAGTTATTTGCTAGAACAACAGCCCTCTTGGCATTATTTCTTAAGTTATAAACCTTTCTCCCAAAGGAATTAAATTTTTAACCTTTCTTAAAAAAACCTCCTCATCAAGAACCATATGCTTTGAAAAACCCCTTCCTGAGGCTTTCTTTTATTTTTTATTTATCACTAGACAGCTAAAATGTCATCAAGGCAGAATTTCTTTATCATCCAGTCACTCTGCCACACTACAGTGGCATAAAATAACCAAAACTTCAACTTAAATTGCCACCAGAGGATCTTGCTTCCTGCCAAGCTGGAATGCAGCCAGGACACAAAAGTGCTCCTGGATTTCAGTGTCTGCTGGTCTCAAAACAGCTGCTCTTCCCTCTCTTGCAGAGGGACAGAATCACCAACAAAAACAGAAGTACCTGGTTGTCCTGCCCATCTTATTTTCTGCTTTTTGAGCTGGTTACAGAACCAGAACTAATACTTCCTTTTATGTCAGCATTTAGAGCACTTCACCTTATTCCCTCCTCTTCAGCAAATCTCAGGATCACTGTACAAAAGCCATACAGAGGATATTCTGCTCTTGCCTACACTGAGGGGGGAGGGAAATGTATCACAGCCCTTCCCTTTTGTTCTCCTGTATTTAGATGTGACCTTGAGATGAATTCCAAAAGCCACTGGCACGTGCCCCTCCTGATCCACAAAGAGCAGGGAGGCAGGCTGAGAACAGGGTTACCAACCACAGAGCTCCAAACAAGCGGCATCAACACTCCCTGGAAATGGACTGTGTGTTCCACCCTCGGGCAGCCTGTGGCACCTCTGCGTCCCTTTCACCACCACCTTCCACTGGAAGATTTACCCAATCTTGTGACCAGCTCAACGTGCCCATTCTGTATTTTGAGAGTGTGGATCAGAGAACTTATTCCTACCTAAAGACAGCTGTTTAAAATTAACACTTGCTACATACCAGGTATAACTTCACTGACATCAACACATTATTGACAGGACTACAAACTCTGTCCTTTCCTACTTTGTCCTCTGAGGTCCTCTCTAACAACAGCCACAATAAGCAGCTGCCTGCCAGGAAAACCACCCCACAAACAAACACTCGGCTGTCCTGGACACTGCCCCACATAACCCACGAGGCTACACAGTCCCTGCCTTCAGTGCACTGGCACATCCATTCCTGCTGTTCACTGGAAACCCTGGGATAGGCAGCACAGATTACCTGGCCCAGAATGAAGAATATTCTATTTTTGTCCAGTCCCGCATGTCTCAAAGCACACACTGTGATTTAAACAGGCCAGATGAGCCAGGGAAGTGTTTCCCATTACAAGTCAGGGAGATGCACACAGGCACAATCCCACTGAAGGCACCTGGGCTCTGCACTCAGCCATCCATCTAAAGGTGAAGGTGTCATCCCTCTGAAAAGCCACATCAGCTGGAAAAACACTTAGAGCATTTCAGGAAGTTCTATTTTCAAACCCCATGGTAACATAGCCCTCTTTTAGGCCTTTCTATAGCAGTCACATTCCCAGCAACTTGATCCCCTTGAGAGAAGACAAATTTCCGTGCAGGACTCCAGCTAAAGCCATTATGTTCATTTTTTTAATCTCCATTTGGGAGGATAATTAGGAAGAGGAGAGCTAATAACACAGAGTGGTTTCCTCAGGGCAAAGGCATTGGGCAGGTCTCAGCATGACGGATTTTTAGCACAGGTCCCAGCACCATCCCAGAGCTCCAGCATCCCCTCCCACATCAATCCCACACAGCAGAGGGACATTTTAACTCCAGGCACCCTTGCCACTACCACCACATTGCTTCACGTCTGAGCTCCATGTGCTCCAGACTTGGCAATTCCCAGCTCTCCAGCAGGCATGGCTTGCATGTCTGACAACTACAAAACCCAAGATGATTTTTAATTCTATTAAACAACACAAAGCAAAATATTTACCATTTCTCAGAACACGTGACTCAGTAAATATCAAGGCTGTCAGTCTACCACATGCTCCTATTATTCCCAGCCAGAAACATCCCATTTGATATTAGCTAAAATACTAAACCAGACACCAAGTTGAATAGATTTTTGTGAGTCTGAATAACTGACTAAACTCAGGCAAAAGAGCAGCTTTCAAAGATGAGAATAATACACAGATCTAATAAAATACTGCAGCTCTGAGGTCTTTAATGTTCATCTCCAGGTCTACAAGCCCTCAGAAATCTGCTGTGTGTAGTCAGAGAGCACAGCATAGAAATCCTGCTTCTGTTCTGGTCCTACACCAAACCCCTCTAAAAACATAATGAAAACAGCATCACATTTCAGAAGAGATTTCCTGGATGCCTGCTGGGCTGACCTTGTTTACAAGTACTCACTGAAACGATTAATTGCTGGTATGTTCCACTCCACACTGCATTTTCTGCCCATACTATCCATATAGACATGAGCTAGAACAAAAATTTCTATGTAATTATCCAATTAATTATTATTAATGCTAGCATTTAGCAAAAAAAAAAAAAAGCTGGCATATAACAATTGCTTCACTTCTGGTGTGAGAACTACAAAGGGCATGTTTGTATTTTACAGCTACTAACAAGGAAAGTTGAACCATTTTGTTTTAAACTACAGAACCAGAAGAGCAAAGAGTAGAGTGGTGAAGGGAACAGGGAACAACTTGAATCCAGAGCCAGCACCAGAATTCCTGTGCAATTGAGCCAATCAGCTCCTCTCAGTACTAATTTACAAATGGCAACCTACAGCACATACTCATTCTCTGACTCTGTTTCTTAATTTTACTATCTGTTGTTTGGTAGTAGGAATTTCATGTTGATAAAGCAGAATGAGGTCCTGACTGACTCCAGCCTATCAAGTTTTTTTCTTTGTACTCTTGGATATTTTGAGATTAGAAAGATGGATTTCTTCTGGACCTGGCAGAAAGCAACAGCTCCAGCTGGGCCAGAGGAATCAGCTGATACAATAATGCAGCTGTAGGGCTTGAAGCAGTCCAAAAGCAGTTACTGGAAACTAGATAAGAGCATAATACACCCTGAAATTCTGGGCAGTGTTTCACTAACATTAGTCAACCAATACACAGAGCCCCAACAATTTACAGGGAGAAACTCTGTTCCAAGGATTAGCATAGGACTGGATATCAACACTTCCACACTTCCTCTCAGCTCCATCACAAATTTGCCATAAGAGACTGTACTGATTCTGCTCTGTGCCCCAGTTCCTCCACGTGCAGCATGGGAATAATCCATGTGTAACTACTCTCCAAAACTATGTTCAACTTTAATTCACATTTGAGTTAGGAATTTAAAAAACAAGTGTTTACCAAATTTTGCCTAAGCCCTCATTCCAAATTCAGGTAGTCCCTTCATGGCTCTCAACTTCAGCTCCACTACAATGGCAAAAAGCAAATATGAATTCTGGTTTTTGAAGCTGCAAATCAGCATTGCTGCTGATTTAAGACATCACAGATCTGCAGTAAGAGCATCAACCCCCCCAGGCTGGGTAACAGCAGCTCCTGACAGCTGAACTTGACACAAAACTGCTCATGTGTTGAGTGAGCCAGACAAGACAAATCTGGAAAACACAGAAATCCATTATATCTTGAGCACATCCCAGCCAAGGCTTTTTAAAACACATGTAGACATGAGAAGTGATGTTTGTGATGAACAGCAAGAGTGTTTTCCCATCCCTGAGGTGGAGTGACACTGCTCAAGCACTTTTCCAGCCAAGGAGGGAGCAGCACAGGCAATAGAAATCTGCAGCAGCAGCAGAATTCCATCTCTGCATGTACTCCCAACCACAGACAGGTTACAGGTGTTATTCCCTGGAAAACTGATTTGCTGAACATTGAACAGATTCATCTCCAAAAGGAACTGAATTCAGAGTTTGCTGGGAGTCTTCACTCCAACAAAGGAGCCCTGCAGCCCTCTGACTACCAAGGAAGACCTCAGTTTCCAGGCTCCAGCTCCTGGATCCACAGCCTGGAAAAGCAGGGCAGGTCAGGGAGATCTGAGACTGGCAGCAAGCAGCTGCTTTTCTCCACCCCTCCTAGAATACACAGCCAAACCGTTTCCTAAACCCTTGAAAATCTCCCCTGCAAATCACCAGCCATCTAAAATTAAAGATTATTTTGACCCTAGTGACTGACTCTACCCCAGACCAACAGTGGGGTAGAGCTGTGCTGCCTGAAAAGTTTCTAGCACTGACATCAAAATCTTATTTCAAGGAAGGGTTTTTATCATACAGTGAGCAGGGGCAGAGGCTCAGGATCAGCATTTGTAGAGTCTAACAGGATTCCAAGTGAGATCCTATATGATACACCAGACCTGCTCAGATCCAGAAGTATAATGAATGGAACCCCATTAAACAGTTGCTGGGAGATTTGCAAACTGGAATGGATCGGGATTTTGCGTCAAATGGGTTTGTTTTCTAGCATGTATTAAAATTCTACAGCTCTAGATTGTCAAAAAGGGAAGGAAAACTCCCTGCCCAGGATCCTCTCCCACCAGAATGTCCATTGGGAGTTCAAGGAAATTTTGCCCAAGCTGATTATCAGCTGCCCAATTTTAAATTGAGCATTAATTAAATTTAATGCCTGATTTTTTTTTTCTCATAAGTTAAAAACTCTACCTTTTTTTCCCCCCCATAAAGTTCTGAACACTTTCCAGACTGATTTCCTTTGTTCCTTTAGCAGCAGGAAGAGCCCAGAGCATCATAAGAGCAGAGCACAAATGTGAACACCACTGGAAAGCATTGAAGGTACACAAGCAGAACATTCATTACAGATGAGCCCAGCCAGCTGTTTCACCCCAGCTACAGAAGAAAACATCTCCAAGAAAACCAGCTTTGAAAAGAAAGCTGCTAATCCAGTCACAGAGTGACTACAGTAAATCAGGTGGAGGGCAAAAGGCTGGCAGATCAAACCCAGGGACTTCTCCGAGTGATTCTCTCTAGAGAGACATCAGGATCCCCCCCCACTTCAGAGCGGTCACAATCTCAAGGCACCACCTGAAGCAAACAAACATTGTATTTCCCTGGAGAATCTGACCAAGGAGCAGAGGGAAGAGCTGGGGAAAAAGAACAAGGTAAAATTGAGTTATATATATAATGAAGTTACCCAGAGAGACTTTTTTCTACTGCTGCAATGCTGCAATAGTAGCTGAGGGAAGAGCAGCAGCAGAAATAATTTTGATTTTTCTGCTGTTGGCAAATAGTGTATCTTAAGTACATAAGTGCAAATCATTCATTTCTGATAAAAATATGGTAAATAAACTGAACACAGCTTGCCAGTGAACCAACTCAGCACTACAGTAATTCAGAGAATAAAATAAAACAGCAACATCCATAGGCTTCAGAGTTCTTTCCCCATAAAAGCTGGAAATAGCTTCCTCTCCCTTTCTGGCTAACACAGCATAAGGAATAGGGATTTTGCTTCCAGTCCTAGATTCACCTGGCTAAAGCAAGTGATGAAATGCCAGAGAAAATGCTTTTCACCACCACAACATTGATAAGATCAGTAGCAGCAAGATCCATGATTTGTGCATGATTACACCAGCAAATTCACAACTGAACCCACCTCCTCAGCACAAGGCTCCTGGTTAAGTCTGCCAAACACTGTCCATTTGGGATACACCTTGGCATTCCTGTGGGAGAGCTCCTGCTGTACTACACATGAGATGTAAAACACCTGGAAAACATTCCCTCCTGATTTTCCACCGGGAGCAGCTTCACCTCAATGTCGGCCCAGTTGTGACACCCCTTTTGCAGACAGCAGCAGCATCCTCACAGATCTTCTCACCCTCACATTATGCAACTCTAATATTAGTTTAATATTGCTTTCTCCCATGGATTACAACCACAAGTCTCCAGACCCAGCATAACACCCTTCATACCTTCTAAGACAGAAAAATGGTCATAACAGGCTTGTTCCCTGCTCAGTAATTTTCAAATATTAACACACCAAAAAGAAGCAAAAAAAAATTGCAGTTCTGAAGTTGTTCTTTAAGAGTCACATGAGTTGGTTTGTATTTTCAGAACTTGTTTGAAACATCACATCCAGAACACATTTCAAGGAAACCTACATTAAGTACATGCTTTTATTGATAACCACCAGTGTGTTGCAAAGAGCTATTTTTGACTGTGTGCACAGCTACTCATCCATAACCTAAATAACAAAAGCCACTTTAAAATCCTAGTTTAAGCTGAATTTTACTCATTAGTGTCTCTCTAAGAGTTGTGGTGGAGCACTAAGGGCATGTTAAACACTTTATTCAGCACAAAAAGCCGAATTAATGGCATTGAACTGCACCACATCCTATTGCATCAGCAATAACAGAATACCTTCAATTTGGAAATATCAAAGCATTACATGTGGTCCAAATAACACCAGCATTAAAGAATGCATAAGTGCTCAAATGAACAAAAAGCTCCCCGTAGAAATCATGCATTACACTGGAATTTCTGTTTTGAAATCCGTCTCCCACAAAGCTCAATGAATCCTTCATACAACAGTTATTGCGGTTTAGTTAAGATTAATTTAGAGCCAAAACAAGTTTGACTTCCCAGTGTGGAAGAAAGGCACACGACTCAATTATGCAATAAAATGCCTAAACTGAGTGTTCAAATAACGGCTCAAGTTGCCCATGTTTACAGTACAATCCAACACAGCCTTGCAATCCTTCCTGCTTCTAACTGTGCAGCGGGGATGTTGAAACCAAGTGTTCCCACAGATACCCAGCAGTGAAGCCAATAAAAGCCTGGAATTCCATAGGAAACTCAGCCTTGGTTACTAACACTGCTAAAGGACTTGGGAGCATTAATGCAACATCCACCAGAGACAGGAGAGAAGTGAAGTATCACATACTGAGCTTTCCAAGACAATGCAAACACTAACACTGCTTATTCCAGAGCCAAAATCCTAGAAATTCAGACCTGTTTACACGCACGAATATTATCTGGTAAATGCTGTATAAACAAAAACACTTTAGTGATAAGAAGAAATGGAAGCAGATACTTGATAAAGAATTCCAATTGCACAGAGCTACTGTAAAAAAAACCTCCAAGGTCATGCAAGGCAGCTATTTTTATGCTCCAGCAGAAGAAACAGGGGTGTGGAAAACTCTTTTTTCTTGCACTATTCTATATCCAGAAAGACCCAAGCATGGCTAAAAGCTTTTGTGGTTTATGGCATTGTAGGGAACAGGCACATCCAGCGCAGTGGAAAGCAGAGAAGCCGTGCCAGGGGGCCACCGCTATTTCTGGCTGTCACTGGTGGGCTGGGTGACCTTCAGGGCACAGGGACACCTCCTCCCTCAGCCCCTGTGGGCACACAGGGAAAAGAGCCTTTTCCTGGGCCCCAGAGGGACAGAGGACAGGGGAATTCCCTTGGGACAGCGCACAAGATGAGCCACTGGGTCCCTGGTTTTGTGCTGGAAGCACATGCAGCTCTCCTTCAGCTAAACAGCTCACTCACTTTACTCTCAGTAACCAAGAACTCTATGTTCTGACTTACCTGACCTGTTCCTTGGCTTTTAAGCAGAATATAGTTGCTACAACAAACTGATTAGTTCATTTATCTAATTTTATATGGCTAAAAAACCCAAAGAACAAGGTTTATTCCCATTTTTCCCAGGCCATCATCAGTAACAGTTCAGTAAATTTCATTTACAGGACCAATAACTACAAGAATTCACAATTTAGACTGGCATTTTAAAGCAATAAATAATTATACAGAAGAAATTAATATCTCAAACGTTCAATATGAAAAGAGAGAATCACATTTACCATTTTATTACCCACAAAGATTATAGCTTAACTTAGTTTTCCAGTATACATTAGTCTTACCTTTAAACAAAAAAATAAAATCAAACATGAAAAACCTAATCTTGTTATAGCTGGAGCCGCACTGAATTATAAAATTCCCATCATATTTTCCTGTCATCTACTATTGATTCACTGAAACACCTTCAGCAGTGATTAATGTAAAACCTGTTCTTCATTACCATCATAAATGAGAACAAATCTAACACCTTTCACTGGTTTGCATTTTAACAAAGTTAAAAAAAATTAAAGAATGTGATTCTCATTTCCTTCTGCCCTTTTCTCCAAAATCCGTCACTGTCAGCTTCCCAAGAACAGCACATCCCAGGAATATTTCAGCCATCCTACCGTGGCACATCTCTGCCTCACTGACAGGTTCGTGTGCAAATCAGTGTTCAGGATTCTTCTCCTAAACAACACTTCCAGTCTGAGCAAAAAGCTTTAAAAATATCCTTTTAAAATGGAGAAAAATCTCAAAACATTGACTAAAATGTGTTCATTTTATAACTAATTGGGTATTAAAATCTAGAATTTTTTTCTCCACAGGCATTTTTGACTAGCATTTAGTTCCATTTAAGGGCTATTCTCTGCAAACAATTAGAAATTATAGAGAAAAAACCCATTTATTCAATGTCAGTGTGTACAGACAGGAACCTTGGCTACACCTGATGACCAAAACAATGACAAATATGGTATTAACTAATACAGAGTTTCCTTTTCCTCTTCTACATGGTAAAAATCTAGATTTTTTCTATGCCTTTATACACTAAAGTAATTTAAGTCTTGCGCCAGTTAAAGCTTAATTAATATTAATTCTTCTTAACTGACATTGATAAAAATTACAACATTCAAATGAAATTAGCATTAATTTCCTAATTAAAACCCATTTCCAAGACAAGCCATCTATATTTAGAGCCCTGCCTTTCTCCAGAGACAGGAAGAACACTCACTGTGCTGTTATGCACTTGTGCCTCAAAAATGTCCTAAGATTTCACATTTCCAAGCGTCAGCCTGATTTGAAACCTTGGATTTCTGGAGTAAATTCTGAATTTGGCACTCTACAAAGCCTCTTATCTTCCCTTTTTAATGGATAACTAAGCAATTTGTCATCAAAGTTCAAAAAATTCTCCTAGGAAAGCAACTTCCAGCCTGTCAATGCAGGTTGCTGTGGCAACCACCACCACGACTACCCAGGCTCTAACCTTATTTAATGGGTAAAGTGGAAGAAACAGAACAAGATACTATAATGAAAAACTCCGTGCTGTGAGTATTCGTGGGAAAAAAATTAAATAAAACAAAGGACTACAACTCCTCTACCCCATTTTTTATCATCAAGTCATATCTGGGCTGGCAAAAAAATGCCTCCACTTTACCATCAAACCTTATTATGTTACCAAAATGTTGCAGCTCTGCTTCTCTTGGGACTTTTCTTATTTAAGGATAAGGGGTGTGATCTGTGTGGAGAAGAAGGAGCAAAGGGACCAAGACTATAAAATACAGTGAGGAAAAACATGGATTCTACCATAACAGCCTAAAAATAGATTCCCCGCAAACAGAGCACAGATGGTGGAGGATCTTCAGAACTAACAGCTCCATCTAGAGTTAAAAAGCAAGGGATATTAAAGCAAGCTGACAGGTAAAAGGTTCTCAAGACTTCTTAAAAACACCTTCTAAAACATTCTTCGAGATCCCCCAATTTAAAAATTGGCCTTAAAATACTTTACATAAAAGTCACCTGATCCCTGAGAACCTAAAAGGTTTTCATTCAAACCAAACTGAACGCAAAATTGAAAGGAAAATATCCAAAAGTGCTCATCTATCCCTTGGGCTTCTTGCAGCTCAGTGACATTCCCACTGCAGTGTGAAGCTTGAGGAGGGCTGGTACACTTGGCCAGTTTTCAGTGGGACCACGATTTTAGCATCACAGAATGTCAATCAAGGAATCAGCCTCCCACCACTTCCAAAGAAATTCATACCCATGTTCAACACTACATGAATGGTCCAATCAGGGATACAACTTCCTGCATATGCAGCACTTCCCAGGTCCCAGTTGTTCACACTTATTTAAAATTTAACACTGATTTCTACAGAGCCAGGAGGCCCCCAGCTCAGCTGTTTGCTCCAGAGCAAACTATTTTGCATGGCACTCTTCAAAGTAACTCATCATGACCACATTTCACGTCTGCTTGTCCTCTTGTTCCTCCCAGGTTATATCTTACCTTGCAACCTGCACAAAAAAATAAATTATATAAAGCCAATTGCTTCTTGATCTTGAGCCTGCACTGGATACGTTGTGGCCGTGCCTCACAATATAATTAGTGACACAAAAATAGAATAAAAAGGAGCAGAAAATGAGGTGCTGATGGAAAACCATTGAGTTATAGGTCTGCTGCATTTCTGCTCCAGAACAAAAGCAGGCTTCATTAGTCACTCCATGCTCCTGGCAACACTGCAGAGCCTCATGGGCTTTTCCCCCACATTTTTTACACTTTCCCTATCTTTATCCTCTTCTCAAAGCCTTATTCCTCTCTTTGTCCCTCTTATATTGCTTTGTCTATTTACCAGTAGGCCACCTGAACTCTCCAATGGCATCCCTACTCTTTTTAGTTCACGTTCTTGATTCTATTTAGCATTATAAAAAGATAAATATTGTCTAGGACAGACCAAAACACCTTTACTACTTCTCCCTAAAGTACATTAACATTAAAAACCCAGACCCAGCAAAACAACTGACAAATTTGATGACCATCACCATGTGGTTTTTAAGAGTGCTGCACCTGTGAAGAATCTGGCTGTTCTGTGCTTCATGTTTAATTTAAAAGCTGGGGCAAGTGTGAAAATATTGGTCTAAATGACACTGCACAAACTGTTCTGGAAAGATTCCTACAGGAACATCACCAGGAACCTTTCTTGAAATATCTGACTATTGACTCCTGCACTTCTTTCTCTGCAAAGTGTTTGGTTTCCTTGAACATGCAGGAGCTCCGAATTTTTAACAAGCGTCATCGCAGGGTCTTTAAGTGCTCAAAAGCTAAAACACAAACCAGAACCTGCACAGGCAGTTGGTGACGGAAATTCCTCCCGGTGACTTATTCCATTTGGAATACAAATACATGTTTAGGGTTATTGGTTTGTATCAATTTCCCATAGCAGAAGCAAGCCTCATTTTGTTGTTTCAGTTTTTTTAACATAGAATTTTAAATAACATTTAAATCTGAGAACACAGTATTACGAATCCATAGCATTATAAAAAATGCTGAAAAAACCTTCCAGAACTTCAAAACCATTTTGATCTGTTATTAACAGGTACCAGGCAGAGATAAATAAGTGTCTTTCAAAGCAGCAGTTCATCTTTTCATGTGCAACTTCACCAAGTTAACACCAAAAATAAACTCACTGCCTTTTCCATACACTGGAGTGCATAGCGGGACCAAGGAAAAGTCTTTCTATTTCAGAACTTTACTCCAGGCCCCTAAATTTATTAATCCATGCTTCAAAAACCACACTTTGACTTCAGCATTGCCACATTATTCCTACGTCAGAGGAACACATTGATTTCCAACATGAAATAAAGAAGCAGCAACTGAAAACAACTTTTTATTTGTTCTGGATCTGTGTTTTTAAACAAAAAAGCAGGACAATAAACAGAAAACAAGCCCTGGTTTCTCACGCAGTGAGTTTCGTGTTCCAAGTTAAATAAAAATGTGGCACCAACACAAATTTACAAAACATGAAGAAATCTGGATATTAACAAAATTATTTCAGAAAGTAAGTGTAAACCTGATATAAGAAAACACCTGATATTTCTCGGGCTTTGTAAATGTTTTGCAGCCCAAGATAAGCAACCTCATGTTAAGGACAAAACCAAGGAAAATGATTTGAAATCATTTAAATCTCTCGACTAGAACGTGCAACACTTTTCTGTGCACAAAGCCAACTTCTCTTCATCAGTTTTGTAGCAATTCCTGTATGGGAAAGTGTTGGCAGAATGTGCACTGCTAATTTCCCATCTGGAAAAGGAAAGTCCTGCCCTCACTCATTCTTTGTTGAGAGAACAAACCCCTGAAGGATTTTTTTAAAGTTCCCAACAATCCCCCTGTAAACATTAGCAAAAAATGATAGTTGGAAGCAACTCAGTTGGGCTTTGTGTTTTTTTTCCAAGCATCATTTCTTCAGTGATAGATTTAAGCTCCTAGAAACTGGCAATTTCATAATGAAAATTATTACCCATTCTTTAAAAGACACCAAAATACTCTAAAACTCATTTCCAAATGGCAGAGACTGCAGGCCTTGGCCAAAATGTGTATTTATGTACTAGGGTTTTTTTTTAAATCAGGAAAAAAAATTCATATTTAAACCCAGTTTCCTTTAAATTGCTTTAAGCACAGACCGAGAAAGCATTTCAAGCTCTTCCATCTTTTTCTTAAGAGAAGTTTTGATGAATTAAAAACCAGATCTTTAGTCACATGAATAAAGACTTTCTTTTCATTTCACAAGAAATGAGGATGTTAAAGAAATACATTAAACTGTGTAACACTAGAAATGAAAACATACAGTGTTTTTCAAGCTCAGAGACTTGTTCGCAGCTTAAAGAATGCACCTCCTTACCTCCAAAACTGAAGGAAAACACTGTTAACATTACTGACACACGGATCTACTTATCACTTTGGATTAAAAACACTCTTGTAAATGACTTTAATAAGACTTAGAAAAAACAAAAAAGGCCAGAAAATACTTACATTGCATTCACTTTCTCTTCTGGGCCCTGAACTTGGCCTGTCACAGTTCCTTGGCTAGTATTTTTAACCCAGCCAACCACTCCTAACTTCTTGGCTTCCTGTTCTGTGTACTGATTTGGGAAATAATGAGAGAGGACAATCAGTGCCAGCACAGACACCACAGACAGAACACTTAACCCCCACTTGCATTTGTATAGCTGTAAGAGCTACTCCTAAAAAATAAAAATCCACAGGTGATGCTCATCCTCAGGCATTCAGGTGCTCCTGGCAGCTCTGGAGTTGCAGCAGGCACAGCCCATTTTCCAAAAAGAGGAAGATTCTAATCACAAAGGACTCCACTAATCCCACATGATTCCCTTGTACCTACTTTATTCCTTTCCATAGCTCTTTTCACTGCTCATTTGACCCTTCAACCACCACAGTTTTAAAACTCATTAAATCTGCTACATATGCAAACTTCACAGTTCCTTTCCTCCAGTTCCCTTTCAAATCCTTTCCACCTGACTTTCACCCTTTAAATCCTACCCCCAGCAGCTGCATTTCTACTGACAAAAGCAGTACAGGTCATCATCTAATTACTATGGAAAAGATGCATATTTTTCAATACCAAGAAATTATGGTTTCCCAGCCACCCAGTTGTGATGAAATTCACAAATAGCAAGAGCCAAACTTCAGGTCTATGGGACCCCATACCAAAAGACAAAACATACTTCGGGGTGATTTAGCAACAAAAAAGTGGTACTAACTATGAAGAGTGTTTCCCAAGGTGATTATGAGCAGCTTCCCCAAATTAATTTGCCCAAAAGCACAGGAATGCAGCTGCAAACCTTTTTTTCAGTACTGCAGAGCAGCTCAAAACTAGCACTGAGCTGTGTGTTCACATGGCTCCGGGTCAGCTCAAAACAAGGCACAGCAAGTTTGGATTTAGCCTTTCTTCTTGATTGAATTCGAGGCAAACTCCACAGCAGTCCTCTGTTCATTTCCACTTGGCACTACTTCACAATACATATAAACTATACATTAAATCTTTCAGGTTTAATATTAAACATGGGCCACTATTTAGAGACAAAAACACTATTCTAATCCTGTCCTCTTGTTTCGTGGGTTTCTGTGAAATGCAAAACCACCTGCTGCACTTGAGAGTTGCTGGAGTCACTTGCTTAGGGTATGAGCCACAGAGTGCTTATTTGCAGCACATTTTTTTCCACATTCTTCCACAGTAACCTTCCTTAAATACAGGTACTGAGTTGCCATTTGAAAAATTAAACGGAAACACCTTGTTTCAGATTTAACCTTTCTAAAGACTGAGGTGTTACAACATTCTTGTGGCTGTTATATCACAAGTAGTCCAAACCACAATCTACACAAGCAACACGTTAGTAAGCTTTCAAAAATCCATTTTAATATAAAACCATTTTAAATCTACTCACAGTACTCAACCACCCAACCAAGAACTCAAAGTTCAGGCTGGATATATTTACACTCCACAGACCTGCTGCCTTATTTTTAGCACTGGAAATATTATACCATAAAGTATAGATAGCAAATCCAGCATGGCCTTACCATCCTGAAACAAACACCTAAAAAAGAAAAGAAAAAAAAAAAGACATTGAAGTCCTATGAAAGCATATCACCCGTAGGTATTTCAGTTAATATAAAGGGGCAGTGATGTGCATACAAGTCACTCGCGGTGTTTTACTATGGAAATCTCAGTGAAATTAATATTAGGGAAACTGAACAGAACTCGTGTTTGAGCGTTCCCTTCTTCACACGATTATTGCCATCCATGTATTTAAGTAGTAATGAAAACGCTGCAGTGCGTGAATGGGAAGGACAGGAGGAACACTCCCACATAGCCGCGCTGACAGAAGCCGCGAGTACGGGGAATGGGAACGACTTTGGACAGAGCAGCCTGCGCTCCCGGGGGAGCCGAGCCTTAAGGCGGGGGAATATTTACAACAATTTAAAATTTTAAAAAAACCCCAAAACACTTTCCCGTCCCGCTGGCAACTCGGCGACCGCGCCCGCCTCCCCTCACACCGCTCCCACCCAGCGCACGCGCGGTGCTGCCGCCGCCGCCTCAGCGCGGCGCCCCTCGCTCCCCTCAGCCCGCCGTTACCTTGCACCCGCCCGAACACTTCGTAATCCACGGATCTGAACGCGCGGGAGGACATGGCAGCGGCGCAGGAAGAGCCGCTGCGGCGGCCACCGGTGCTCCGCGGACCAACAGCGCCCGGACGGGAGCGCGAGAGGCTCAAGCTTACCGCGTAAGCGGCCGCCTCACGTGTGGACGGGGCGGGCCACGGCACCCCGAACAGAGCCCAAAGTGTGAGGGAAGAACACCCGTGTGTGAGGGGAGAACACCCGACAGTGGCGGGCGGAAATATCGCTTCTCCTGTGAGGAGAAACAGAGCTCTTCCTGTAAGGGAANGTGAGGGGAGGGCGCCCGACCCCGCGGGCGGGAAGCCGCTCTCGCCGTGAGGGGAGGGCGCCCGACCCCGCGGGCGGGAAGCCGCTCTCGCCGTGAGGGGAGGGCGCCCGACCCCGCGGGCGGGAAGCCGCTCTCGCCGTGAGGGGAGGGCGCCCGACCCCGCGGGCGGGAAGCCGCTCTCGCCGTGAGGGGAGGGCGCCCGACCCCGCGGGCGGGAAGCCGCTCTCGCCGTGAGGCACGCGGCCCCGCATCCCTGAGGGGCGGTCCTACAGAGCCCTCGGAAAGTGTCATTCCCATCTCTATTTCAGATTAGAAATACGTTCAGAGAGCAGGGTCCGAAGGGGAGCATCTCCTCCTTCAGGGCTGATGCTGCCACATGCACACCTGGAGTCCCTACCTCAAGCATCCAGGGTACAGGTGAGCAGCATTAGTCTTTCCCATGTATTTACAGGAATCATTGAAAACAAAGTGTTTTCCATACATTAATGAACTAAGGTAATTTTGCCTGATAAGGTGGAAAATTAGGTAGTTGAAAATTAAAACATAGGAAAAAACCGTCAAATTTGTCTCTGGCATCCCTCCCTGAATGAGTTTGAGTGACCAACTTACATCTCCATATGACTTAAAAAACTTCACCCAGAGTTTTTAACAGCCCATTTCTCTCCCCTTTCCTGAGGCAAGTACCAAACTCCTCAGCTGGAGCAGCAAACCTCAGAGAAAGAAAGCTCATCACATGCAAACTATTCACCCAACTTTCAATGGTACCTAGTAGTGCTTATGTTCTTATTAGCAAACTTCTCCAAAACTGTCATCATGACCTTTTGTCTATATGCCACATATACAAAAACAAGTCAAAAATTGATTATTTAATAGGTTGAGTCTCCAACAACACACCACAAAGGTTTTTCTCTGGTGTGTTCTATGTTTGCTTGAAGTATAACTCTCACCACACCATATTTGCTTTTTTTAAAAAAGAAAACTACTTTTCAGGCAGAATTTTACATTAGACACAGCATTTATCCAACCTTAGAAGATGAACTCTGACTGCTCTCACTCACCAACAGATAAAGCTAAGTTAACAGCGACTTTACAATAAAAATAAAAATAATTTTATTTGCTCTCTCCATTAAGCAATTTCCAACCACATGCAAGTTTGTGTCGTACAGTAATGCAGCATAACCTGAGTTTTCACAGGTTTGGCTCTTAAGACTAGAGGGAAGTTCAAAATAAATCCTAGAAAAATAATAAAATTATTTTTCCAAGACAAACCAGTTAGTTAGAGAAACAAACACTCACTTCAGCACAGAATACAAATATTCACATAGAAACAGAAAGCTTACAGTATCACAAGAGAATGGGGACACAATGGACAAAACTGCATCCTTTAATTTAATTATATAACACATTAAATCAACCCCTTGCCTTTCACAGGCATTTCATATATTTTGCTAGTGTGGAATCAGCACCATTTTGTTTTGAAAGAGAAGCAGAATACAGAAAGTCTTTTGTAATTTGCTGCCATCTGGCAGCAGTAAAGAGCAAGACCAGTAAAAAAATAGATTTACAGGAGCAGTTTATTGTACTAGAAAGCCACACAAGCCTTGAAAGCAGAGCTTGTCCTGGTGCTGGTGACACTTCGCTACTGGCAGATTCCAGCACTGGCAACAACATTTTTTATAGCTACGATCTTTGACATTTCATTTACTTGTCATAGCATCTTGCCTGTCTTTCCTTAGACAAGTCCAGCTTTCTCCTTATTTCATGACAAGTAGCAGAAAATTCCAGAAGATGATACTGTGAAACATTCACTATTTTGCTGCCTAAGTAGTCCATATTAAAAACCAAAGGTTACTCAAACACACTAATTAGCAAGAGAGCTTTAGTACACACTACCAAGAAATGCAGGCAGCCTGCATGGAGTTCTGAATTTCCCTCCCACTTCCAGCTGTTTATTCCAGGGTGGCAGCAGTAGCCTAAGGAGAGCCAGTTGGCTGCACTTCCCAAAGCTACAGCCAGTTGTAAAAATAACAATAACACATTTCACCACCAGGCCCTCTACCCCTCCTCTGGGCATTAAGCATTTAAAAACTCCCAATATTCACTCCAAGCACAGTAAAACTTTCCAATAACACTGGTTTTTAGCCACAGCATAAAAAAAGGTTATAGTAAAAATTCTTACTACTCAAAAACAACAAAACCCAACAATAGGGCCCTTGCAGCCAAACACCAGGAACAGCACAAACGTGGTGTTGGGAGGAGCAACCCTGGCACATCAGTGACAACAGTCCCACAGTACCTGGGCAGGCAGAGCCAGGGCTGGCAACAGAGTCCCTGCAGGAACAGAAGGCTGGGTTAGAACCACAGCTACAACACAGGCAGAGGTAAAACCAGAACTAAATACACCCATGATTTAAAGGCAAGAGCTCTGCTCAGCCCTCAGCTTAAGTAGAGCTCCTGCACCAAAGAGCAGAGGGGAGGGCGTGGGTGGGGTCCCAGGTGAGGCTGGTTGGGAGGGTCAGACCTGTTGTTGCCCTTGACTATGGCCACTGTCAATAAACAGCAATGTGATTAAAGAATCTCAGTTACTAAGCTTTTGGGTTGGTCCTTGGAAAGTTGCAGCATCATTATTTATGCTGTTTGTTCATCTCTGGCACAGAATAGTTGGAAAACCATTAAAACCTTTCTCTCTTTCATTACCCACTACTCCTGCTATCTCTCTGTGTGGCTGTCACCTCACACCACCGCATGCACTTGATGTTTCCCACTCCCAAAATGACTGCCTTTGGCATTCACATGGATACCCCATTAGGCACATAACCTCCCACCTTGCTGTCTTGATTCATCCTGCACTTTGTAACTACACTGCTATTTTTCTGCACCATTTTTAGAAAACCTGGCTCCTCCTCAAATCTGCTGTGATTGCACTTCTCTCTCCTGCTGCCTTTTATCATAAAAGTTTCTTGATGTATCTTTAGCTGTGCAGCTCTGTTTTTCTGAACCAAACTCTAGACCTGAGTCACTTGCAAACTGTCCTCAGATAATTTTGATGAGTGTTTCCCAAAAGACACCAAAACTACAGATAAAAGCAGTTACTGCTTCTGTTGCCAGGTTATTGCTGTTACATAGGGAGCACGGAATATCAGGGAAGAAGGTTGGAAGCCATGTAAGCTTAGTTTGACCTTTCCAGCATTTCTTCCCCCTTATTTTTTGTAAACTGTAATGCACAGCAGATTTTATTTTTCTATCCTTTAAGATAATGCACTGCTGTTCCTTTATGTTTTCTTCTTCAGGCAAAATTATAAACTTCTTCCCTTTTTCACTAGCCTTCCTCTTTTCCTCATTCCCATATAATGTTTTCTTCTCCTAGATTGCATTTACTCTTCATTACTGAATGAAAATTAGTGGGATTGCTACCTCTGCTTCAAAGCTGTACAAGCTTCTTCAGGGTCTTTTTTGCAGTCCTTATTTACATAAAATGTAAATATACTGAAACCTTTTGGAGGGTTTAATCTCCCAGTTTTTCCTCTTTACTGGCTATCAGGAACTTTCTTCTTTTTAACACTAAAGATTATATTTGGAAGTCTGAAGGGTAAGGCAGGCACAAGAGGGGATTCTTCAAGAGCTTTATTCGGGTCGTTGAGTGATTAATGACTTTATAGATGAATCCGCAGTGTGCCCATAGTACAGGCAAGTGACCTGGTTACAACACTTGTCTCCTGATCCATTTATACTCCAGGATCCAAATCGAGGGACGTGATCCGTGTGGGAGGAACCCCCCACCTGTGCGGCAGCCCCTTGCGCAAGGGGAGTGTTGCGCAGGGTACGAGTCACGCTCGCACAGATCAGATTTCAGGAGCGCAGCCAAACTTTGTGTGGATGGGACCTAAATTTATCCCTCGTGCTCCAAAATCCCAGACTGCTTACATAAGGTAACACAAGTGACATACAAAATCGTGAGTCTGTTATTTTCCTCTGGCTAGGCTATATTGGGTAGCTTTTGTGTTATTTTTTGTTTTATTTTTGTGTTATATCCTGATTCTGTAGGGCATGAAGACCTATCGACTGTTTCTCTGAAAGGAACATTTATTTTTTAAGTTAGGCAATAAACCTCTAAACCTCCACCAATAAAACCACATAAAAACAAAGTTCAAAATTTTTCAGTCTAAATTAAGCTTTTAAAAGTATTTTCACTGNAAGAAAAAGAAAAAAGAAAAATGATCTTCAGGTAAATCATTCCTAGTTGGTAGTAGTGAAATTTTAATCTGAAATCATCTAAGGAACTAAACCACTGGGTAAATATAAATACTTGCTATGAGGAAATCAGCCCTGGAAACTTGCGGAAACTTGCATCATCACTGCAAAGTTCTTTTAAACCACAAAGTGTTGGGAATTAAAACATAAGCATATGAACTGATGTGTCCTATGGCAAAAAAACCCATCTCAAACAAAAATGTGGCAGATAAAGTTAAATTATTCAGTCCTAAAGCACAGGAATCAGGTGGAATTTGGGGTTAAGTCTGTCAGTCCTCTGCTGGCATGAAGGGTCAAGTCAGTCCTGGCTTGATGACTAAATCCGAACACAAACCCACCTACTACAATACCTACATTTAAATTGTTTTGATAGGAATGCAGATTGATGCAACATTTGATTTATGAAATATCCGTTCACAGGAAACTCAACATTTGAGGAAAACATTGAGATTCTGCTGTTATGTTTTCTCTTGCACATGCTGAGGAGGAGGAGATGTGGTCATTTAAGGCAGTAAGTTTTTTATTCCCATTGAAGCATAGGAAATTTAAGCATCACCCTTCCCACGCCTCCAGAACAATGCTGTCAGATCTGGGGAGGATTCAGGGCTCTACAAAAGATCTAAGAACACACAAAAGACTGTGGGTTGCTAAAGGAATGGTTTCTCAGGGAGGTGGGTTGACAGCATTACATTTTGCAGCTCTCTGAAACTACTTGATTCATTCCCCTTAATTGCATTAGACCTTTATTTCTTCTCAAAAGCAACAAACAGAAAATAGTGAGTATTTCAGAATCTTGCCCTGTATTAGCGCAGCCTGTGCCATCAGGGAAAGTCTCACCGAATTGATTACTGCTTCACTACTTGGAACTGGATAACTTCTGGATTTCATTCTCCAAGTTTGAACCTGTGGGCAGCTCTCATCAAAAGTATGATTCCAAGATGTGTACTTGTGACAAATTTGGTGAAAGTCAGCATCTGGGTGAAGAAAGATGCTCTCTTGCCTTTGAAACGAAAGATGCTGTCAGACCCAAACTTTCATCCATTTTTGTACTACCTTGATGGCACCTTCCCCATCCAACCTAGCAAAAATTTAGTGGTTCCGATAAAACAGGAAGAATCAGCATGGTTTTTGTAGACCACACAGATCTGTATAATCATAGATGGAAAAGAGGCCTCATTATTTCTCATGTGGAAGAACTCAGGGCACTACAAAAATTCCCAGATAAAAAGTTAACAACAATCAAAAAGGAACAACTTTTCACACTGCGCATGAATCAGAAATTATGGCTGCAGAACACGATGCCAGAACATAATGAGCTTAAAAAGCAGATGAATGAGGGGATGAAAAACCCATTTAGCACTATTAAATACAACAAAATAGCCTATGACTCAGAATGTCTGCCTGTGAACTAAGAAAATGGAGAGCATGCAGAGGGGAAGTAAGATTGTATGCACGCCCAGTTCTTAATCTTTAGTTCTGAGTTTTAGTCTTGTCACAGGAAAATGTTCTTGCACAGTTCTTGCAGCAAAGACTGAGGCCAGTCTGAAAGAAATGGAAAGCTTTCCTGGAAAAAAGAAACGTTTGCAGGGGCTGCAGAGACAAAAAGGCACAGAGCCTGGGAATCTAGTAAGAAAGTAAGACTACCTAAGTGAATATCTAAGTTCAAAAAAATCACAGTGAGGGCACCTGAAGGAAATATTCTACAAAGTAACTCTGATGGTACCAGCTGCTCTCTGAGAAGCCTGTGGAGAGCTGGTGGATGCCATCCCTTGCTCTGTGCAGTGCAGGATTGGGTCAGGTGCCCTGGGCTGCTGGCCCTGGCTTGCAGGGTATGTCTGTGGCTGCACTCAGGTGCTGCAGCTGCTGTGATGCAGAGGGGCTGTGCACATCAAGCTGTTGGGTGCTCTGAACTTGGTAACACCTCTGGCACCCCTGACACCACCCCAAATTCCCTTTGCTCCTGACTTCCCATCTCAAAAGTCCCTGCTTTTCAGAGGTGCTAATTTGCTGGAGATATTTGGGGATAACTGGAGTGATTGGCCCAGTTTCTTCTCATTTCAGAGCCTGTCAAGCCTCCTGCTAATACCAATTCCAGATGCTGATGGCTCTATCTTTCCCAGGCGAAGGGGGCTGGAATCTCCAAGGACAACCATTTTTCTAGCCATGCCTTTGAGTAAGCAGATGAATTCAGAGCATGGCTACAGGATTTGAGCAGGCATTTGGCAAAGCCAAGAAAGCATGAATCAGGTTCTGTATCCATCCATTGCAATGCTACTGAAAAAGAAAACACATGGGGGTTGTAGATAGTGGTATCACAGCCACAGTGAACGCCCACCGGATTGTCCTGCAGAGCCCTCTCTGAAGATTACAAGCTGTCTTTTTCCTGCTCTTTTTGTTCAAGGCAGATTCTGTTTCTCACTTGAATTTTCTAAACCCCCTGAGCTCTTTCACCCAGTTCTCAGTCCTTTGCAGAAGGGCAGCTGTTGGATTTGTACTAAGCAAGGCTCAGTTTTCCAGCAGGCTTGGCCTTGAAGTAACAACACACAAATCTGGCAAAAGCAACTTTTTCCTCTCCCTGGGATATCCCTGAATTTACAGGCCTACTGTGCTCTTTAATTGGAACATTCCTTCTATCCTAAACGGCCTTTCTGACAGTTATATTTCCAAGGTTGTAACTAAGTGTTAATTTACAGTCATTGTTTCACCTTGAACTCTTTTTAATGGGATACCTGGGACAATAATAAACCAATTTACAATTCCTTGAATCCTGTTGTTAAGTCAGCAGGCCCAGCACTGCCATAATCATGCCCCTGACATAATTACACTTATTATCTCCATGTTACCAGGGCATAGACATAAACAACATGGCAGGTTAGACCAAATGAACACCAGAAAGCTCCAAGTTTGTTCCATATGATCCTCCCAAAGGTATGTTAATCTGCTGGGTGTCTCCCTAGCACCCCGTGAGAGAAGCTGCTGCCTTAGAAACGTGCCAAATAGTCTCCCATGCAGATTCCATCTACAAAACCATGCCGCCAGGAGCAAAGGATAGATAATTCTTTAGCAGGAGAAAAAGGATTGGTTGCTTAAGGGAATATTTAAGTGAGCTTGCTTCTCCTCCAGAATTCATAAATATTTAAATACTTCTGATCCACATGTCCAAACAGTGAACACACAATCCACCCACAGAATTAAAGCCTGAACAACCACTTGAGCTATGGCCATGATAAACACAATTATTTGTGCTGAATGTTGCTTGAAACAAGACTGAAAACCTGAGCAAAGATTTTTGGTTGCTATTTGATTTATCCTGGGTTGGGAAAGCAGACCTTTTTTTTTTTTTTTTTTTTTTAATAGACATTGCCAATTTTTCATCTTGACAAGGAATAGACAAACCAGAGAACTGCAGATGAAGCTGCAACAGATGCATTTGGCACTTAAAAACAATAAATATGATCAGCTACCCAGGCACTTGGGGTAAGGTGTGTCATAATCCTCTCTGGCAAACCCAGGGCGGCTGCCCAAGTCCATAATGAACAGTTTGTGTGCAAGTGACTGCAGGGTGCCAAGGTACTGTGTTTCCTTGATTTCCTGGAACAGCAGAATCCCTAGGAATGACCTTTGCGAGTTCACTGTCATCACATGCTCCTCTGGGCTGGTTTCTGTTTGGCAAGAGAGTGAGACAGAAAAATCCATCTCAACGGCTCAAGAAGAACAGAAAAAAACCCCTAATGTCTCTTTCCCCAAAGTTGGCTGCATTTCTGTCATGTCCAAGGAATTATTATTTATTTCAAGTAGCTGTGAGTAATTTGGAAAGAACCTCTTACAAAGAGGCTCAAGTCTATTGCTTTTTTTCCCCGCAGGCACAATAGTTTCCAAGGATATCTTTGGGAGTTTCAGACATGTAGAGGAAACAGCCTGTCACAGGCAGAATCTCTGCTGTGGATTTGGGACAATTATGCTTTCCAAATCTTATCCAATAAAGCACCAAAAGAGAACAAATCCAGGGAGGGGAGAGGAAAAACTACTTTTGCTATAAATTAATGTATTTCACCAAGAAAAATTGAGGTCCTGTTCTTGAACAAACAAAGACTGTCCATTGTAAGCACAGTAACCCACTAACTTCAGCTGGAAAAGAGTGGAGGCCAAACGATATCTTGTGAATGGATATAACTGAGACTGGATTTAACTCTCATAAACAGAACCACTGGGAATGTAAAGTGAAGGATACCAATGCTGCACATATTTGGTCAGCCTTGTTTTACAAATTATACAGGTGCCCATAATAACATTTTAACCCCTTCACAAAGGCCTCTTATTTCTGCTCAACAGGAATGTTCCACTTTTATTAGAACACACAGATCCAAACAGGCATTGCAGAAAAAGAACAATATTCAGCGTATGTGCTGTAGGTGACACTGAACCCGCCTCCCCATCCAACTTGAAACATGTCATGGAGTATTTAGACAGCCTTATTTTAGGGACCTAAAATTAGTTCTTCTGAATCACGCTTTAGAAGAACCTATTTTTGTCCCATACTACACGGGAAACTTAAGTTCCTCATTCAGATGCTGTAATTACTCTTGCCCTCATCCCCCAAATAGACAAATTCTCTGTAAAATAGAAGTTTATGTGACAGAGATGTTTCTGAGTTGCCTCTTTGGCACCTTTCAGCGCCAGCTTTGGATGACTGACCAGTTTAGAAACACGGGGCTGAGGGAAAGTCTGAGGATCCTCATTAAAAAGCAGGCTATTCGTCTTTCTTTCTGTAGTGGGGCTTTGTGAGATATGGGAGGTCATAGACCACGACAGGTATGATACAGGTAATATGAAGCTCCTGTATTATTTTCCAAACTGTAAAACCATAGAATGCTTTAGGTTGGAAAGGAGCTTAAAGCTCATCCAGTTCCACCCCCTGCCATGGGCAGGGACACCTTCCACTAACCCAGGTTGCTCCAAGCCCTGTCCAGCCTGGCCTTGGACACTCCTAGGGATGGAGCAGCCACAGCTTCCCTGTGCCAGGGCCTCCCCGTGCCAGGGCCTCCCCACCCTCACAGAGAAGAATTTCTTGCGTATATCTAACCTAAACCTATTCTCTTTCAGTTTGAAGCCGTTCCCCCCTGTCCTGTCACTCCAGGTCCTTGTGAAATGTCCCTCTCCATCTTTTTTGTAGGCTCCCTTCACGTACTGGAAGGGCCTCAGGTACTGAAAAATAGATAGAAATTTGTCACTCAAAAATTATCCAACTTTTAACTTGGGTGGAAAAGGACAGATGGGTCACTAAGGAAAACATCTGCGCTAAGTAGTCAGTGGAGAGCTGAGGCAGCTGGAAGCAAGGTTAAGGCTCAGTGAGAAGATTCCCATATCCCTGTGCCAGTGCTGGTGCTGGCTGCCCTCGGGCATCGCCCAACGAGGGAACACGTGAACAAACCCCAGTGTGACCCACGCCACTGTCAGCACTCGAAGTTTCTCATGAATGGGAAGACTGTGGTTTTTTCACAACTACACCACTCGGATTCCTCAACTCTCAGGAGGCAATGCCAAAACCAACAGGTGGCTGCCATATTTGGGTTGCTGGCAATTCATATTCCTCCTACTTAATGAGAGGAAGAAGCTGTTGATGTGAAGTGGCACAGACGGGTCCTGTGTTATGAAAGCCTCGTCCTTCATCATCTGACTCGGGAACCAAATGTGCTCTCACACACTGCTGCAGCCAAAACATATTGCAAACTTGAACAACACATTTATTTTTGACTCACTTGGCAAAATGTATCTTTTTTTTTTCTCTTTTTAAAGAGCAGAATGGTGGCATAGCAGGGAGGGGAAAGGATTAGGGTTTTTTTAATAATTACTAAATCTAATTAATAAATGAATCGATATGCAGAAAATACATTCAAAATCCAAGTACTACAGGTATGTTTACTAGTGTAATTACGAATGGAGCAGGAATCTCCTCTCCGCTTGTTTCAGACTCTGAAAAAAGGAATGGAGGAGATCAGGTGAGTTAGTAGGATAGCTGTCAGAGGTGCTGCTGGCATAACTCGGTACATTTTTCCCCCAAAGGTGAGTGTTTAATCCTGGTGGAAGGCACTTGTGTCTGAGGCCACAGCTGAGAAGGCAGCTTGTTGGCTCAGACAAAACAGGCTCCGTTAGGTCAGAGGTGTTCATTCACGTGCCAAATACTCCAAAATGCCTGAAAAATCAAGGCTCAGTTTTAACTTGGGTTAGAAAGGGCAGGAGTAATTTTTTATAACATGGCTACAAAGCAACAGAACGCAGCTGTGAAGCTCCTGATGTATCTGCCAACTTCAATTTCAGAAAATTGGGCTAGAATTTTGATTTTTTTCCCCTCGAAGTCCAAACAAACTCTGCATGCTTCAAATTTGACAAACACTTTCCCACATTGGAAATGTCTGAACAAATCACCATTGTGATTATCAAGAATTTTCTCTAAGTGACAGAAAAGAAGTAATTTTAGACTTTTCAGTTTCAATGCACACATATTTTCACTTATCCTTTTCACTATCCATAGATACTGGTTTTTTATTACAGCTTTTGGGCCAATTTATTCTTGACTGAATTGGTGATAAAACTATTCATTCCATATTGTTTATTTCTGTTTTCACCAGAAAAACCCTAAACGAAGATGTACTTCGTCCCCACAGAAATCTGACCATGATCAAGTTTCATTTTTAATTCAAGCCAGAAAGGGCAGATATTCATCTATGAATTGTTTTGCCTCATGCAGATATGAGGCAACACAACTGTAAAGTCTCTGTGACAGATGGCAACAATTTTAGTGAAGTCCAGCTATTTTGTAATCATGTAAAAGTTGATAGATGTGATCCATGAGATCATGTGATACAAAATCTTCTAGGAATGGAAGGGTATTTCAGAAGGATGGGACAGTAAACAAAATTCTGGTGCTTCCTTTATTAAAAATATAGGTCTAGGAGGGTGAAGAAAGTAGATGATGTAAGTGCACTCCTCAGGAAGATGCCATGATGCCTTTGCCTGTCGTACTTAGCTTTTCTGTGGCATTTCTCCTCTCCCTATCGTGTTCCACAATTTAGTTAGCCATCTTTTTTTTTCCCCCCAATTTTAAGCAGAGCTAGTTTGAGCATAAAGATCAGAAAACAGGATTTGCCCTTGTCAGTAGCTGTAAATCTAATCAGTTTGCAGCTGTTGTACGGCCACGATGTAATTCTTGAGGGGAAATTCAATTATATTAGGACAGCTGGAGATAACAGCTATCAGTGCTGTTATCACATATCCCTCAGCAGTTTATCCCACACCCACGGCCCGCGGGCGAGCTCTGCGCTCCTGACTAGCGTTATTATTTCAAATAAGCCTCTTAAGCAGCCGCGCAATCTGCTATCAAACTCAGGGGCTAATTACAGCACCACCGAATCAATTAGGTTGGCAAAGACCTCGGAGATGATCATTGAGTCCAGCCTATGGCCCGACACCTCCCTGTCAGCAAGACCACGGCACTGAGCGCCCGGTCTGTCCCTGCACGTCCCCAGAGAGAGGGATTACCCCGTTATCTCCAGCATCCGCCCCATCCCCACCTCACACCGAGTGTTACTGAGCGACAACCAACGCTCGATTCCCTCCCGATAAGAGCAGCCGCCAGGTGAATTGTTTTCACGCCGAATTACGCGTCCAGGTGGCGGCAGTTTTGGGAGAAGGGCTTTTTAACACACCGCAGAGGGCGAACCCGGAACTCGGGCGGGCGCCGCGGCCTTTCTGCCCTCTCCCCGTGGAAGTGCCTAAGGAGACCCCATAGAGACAGCGCCGTGGCCACCTCCGGCAGAGCCCCGAAACTGTGCCCGCCGCCCGGCCCAGCCCGGCCCCGTGCCCGCGGAGCGCCCGGNGCCGACATGGCCCGGCCGCCGCAGAAGGAGATCGTCTACAACAAGCTGCTGCCCTATGGCGAGCGCCTGGAGACAGAGGCCGCCCGCTTCCTGGCGCACATCAAGGGCAACCTGGCCCGCGCTGTGCAGCTGCAGGAGCTCTGGCCCGGTGGGCTCTTCTGGACCAGGAAGCTCTCGACGTGAGTGCCGGGGCGGGACGGGGATCAGGGCCTCGGGTTGCGAGCGGCGCGTCAGTCCCTTCCCGAGCCGAGCCGTGCCCTGCCCGCCGGGAGCGTCTCCCGCATAACGGAACCGCTGGCGCCGGGCCGGGCCGGGGCTCCCGGCCGCCGTCCCGTCCCTGCCTTACACAAGGCCAGCGCTTCCACATCGGAAACGGGGACAAAGGTGGCTCCGGCCGCAAGAGCTCGCCTGCCGCCTCTGAAACTTCCGAATTCTACGAGTTAAGCTCTTAAGCGTTTAACTCGTGCTTTTATTTTTAATACATGTATATTTTTAAATGCCTGTTTGGCCACCTGTTTCACCTCTCCCCTTCTTAAGCAAGTTGTGGTTGATAAAATCTCCATGTAACTTCTGCTATAGGGACACGAAGTCTTTCTCAAGATAGGCGATTTGTTGGGTCAGTGCTGGCGGGATTAAATTCTGGTTTAATGCTGTGTAAACACCGCTGGTGCCCTTGATATCTTGGCTGTAGTCTGGCGTGGGGTAGTTAGTGCTGGTAGTTGGCCGTGCTGTCTGTGCTGGCAAGGTGGTTTTTATATAGATAAACCCGCGGTGGTTTCATAGATAGCACCGAGTACTACGTGGGTTTCTTCTTGTGAATTTTACGAAGTACACTTGACCCTGTTTTATTCGGGACACTCTGGCACTGGGTATGGCCTCATGTGACAGTGAGTGTAGCTTCAATCAGTAAATTCTGTGGATGGTTATCGTGTTTGTTGCTGAGTGCTGTGTGTACCTTCACAAACAGCGTTTCCTGTGTGCCGGAAACAACGAAATAAGTGTGTTTTGAACCGTTTTGAAACACTCGCTTACAACTTCCCTCCTTACATAAGTCCTTTTTTTTTTTTTGAGACTTTAATATGCATTTGTCAGTCAAAGCCTGTTAGATACGACTGTATTGGAATGTAAGTGCCTTTCTGTTTCCCATGAGGCAGTCTTAGACAGAATTACAGTGGTGGTTGCAAAATGACTCATATGTTTGTGTTATGTGACAGTTTGAACCTACTTAGAACCAGTTCAACACTGCTTCCCTTTCCACCCCCTCAAGCCGTCTGCCAGCTCACACTGGTTTCAGTAGTACCTGTTGCCTGTACCTGTGGTGGAACTTCCTATTCCCATCGAGTTGAAATAAATTTAGGAGTCCCTACTGTGAAAAAGATGGGCTTTAGCTAAACAGTCTGAATAGGCACAGAAATTCATTCAAAGTGTGCCTTAGAATCACCCTGTTACTCACTCTGTAAATGGCAATTGCTGTTACCACTTCAGGCTCCAGGGCAGTGAATTTGGCCTGTTGGAACCACCACTGTGCTGCTTTATGAATCACAGAAAGGTCAGCAGGCTCCAATTTGTGGTTTTCCACCTACTCTTTGAAGTTTCACTTCATTGTGAGTGTTTGCAGCTTGTCTGATGCCTGTTAGTACCAAGATTTTCTTTGTGGCATTTTAGATACAGGGAGGCTCTGAGTGTGTTTGGTGTGGGCAGGGAAGGAAACAGTGGGCTTGGTGTAAAAAATAAGCTGGTGTAGTTAATGTGAGAGATGTGTTGCTGCTCGGTTTGACTTGACGAAGTACTTCTAGGGATAAAAGCCTGAGAGAATCGGGATTGTTCAGCCTGGAAAAGGGAAGGCCTGGGGCAACCTCATTGTGGCCTTCCAGTACGTGGAGGGAGCAGACAGAAAGATGGAGAGGGACTGTTTGTAAGGACCTGGAGTACCGGGACAAGGGGCAGTGTCTTCAAATGGCCGGAGGGCAGGGATAGATGGGATATTGGCGAGGAATTCTTCCCTGTGAGGGTGGGGAGGCACTGGCACAGGCTGCCCAGAGAAGCTGTGGCTGCCCCTGGATCCCTGGAAGTGTCCAAGGCCAGGCTGGACAGGGCTTGGGAGCAACCTGGTATAGTGGAAGGTGTCCCTGCCCATGGCAGGGAGTGGGACTGGATGGGCTTTAAGGTCCCTTCCCACTCAAACCATTCTATCATTCTGTGAAATATGTTAGTAAAAGTTCAGCTGTAGGTAAAACACTTCCAGCCCTGTGGTGTTTGTGACAATAGAATCCAGTTTCTACTGTCTCTTGATAGTCAGGGACTCGTCTCCCAGTTGACTTGCTCCCTTTTTCCCCTCCTAGAAAAAGCTATAATTAATAAAAAGAAAATGCTCAGAATCTTCAAAACGACATAATGGCTGCTTAGATTTGTTGCCGGTGTCTGAATTGCAAAGGCTGGAATTCTCCCAGTATTCTGTGAAATAATTAATGTCTTTATTTATTGTACAGATACAAATGTCAATACAAATTGGGATATGTGTACGTATGAATGAGCAAAGCAAACAGTGGCGTGCAGATGATACACCTGCGTAGTTACACCTCGTCAGCTTCATACAACTCTGTGCCACAGGACAGAATGAAAGTGAAACTCAGATTTTTTTTTTTTAATTAAAAATTTGAGTACTGTTTCATGGTGACAGCTGAATGTCTATTTTTTATACCCCCCACAGCTGGAACCATGACTTGCACATATTTATCTTCAGACCAGCTGTTTCAGCTGTCTGATGTCATGAACTGAGTAGGGAGGGGAGACAGAGAAGAGGCAGAATAGGAGTTTATCAGACATAATTCTGTAAGCCGATTTGAATAATTCTTTTATGGGTCATTTTCAGTGGTGACAATTGGTTCTTTTGGGATGTGTGTGTGGACTGTGGTGAGAGAACTTTCTCTCCTGTGAGGAGAGTTAACTTATGATTTGATGAGGCTTCTGAAGCAAGTAAAACTGGCCCCAAAGACTGGCAGTTAAATCTGTAATAATTGCTCTAAGATTCCTCCTGCTTTGTCTGGTAAAAGCTTGTAAAATACTAACTGAGTTGTGAAAGCAGAAAGGTGAAACTCGTCTTGCCACAGTGTGTATGGGAAAAGCAGGTTACATCAAAATAATTTACTTAATTGGTCTCGCTCCATAATTTTTTATGGTCTCTAGGTCAGCAGTAGCTACTGTCTCAACTTCTCCCTCTTTCATGATTTATAGATTGTTCTAAAAATTAAAAAAAACCCCTAAACATAGTCAATAAATCAGCATATTAGTATAATACGGGCGTTTCTTGGTTACTGTACATGGAGTTAGCTCTGCAGCCAGGCAAACACACAAATGCCTTTCTGTGCTTTCTGCTCCAGCACTCAGGGGTGTGTGAAGCTGAGGGACTCAGCTGCTGTCCCTGACAATGTTATTTTATGTTCTTGTCAGGTATAGACTTAGAAAATGATATTCAACTGTCTTGCTGTAAGGTGTGGAAAAAACGCAGCTCAACTGTTTGGGAGGAGAATGACGGGACACAAAGTTACAGTGAGGATGGAAATGTCTCCGTGGGACTCTGCCAAGTGTTTTAGTCGCTGTTGCCTGAAAGTTTTGTTTGACATCTTTCTCTCATCTTTATCAGGGAAACAGAAGCTTTCTTTGGCTGCATGAGGGATGTGTGTGCTGTGTACACGTACATGTGATTTAAGCTGTCCTGCTGAGCATGATTCATTGCTTTTCGCATCATTTGTCATAAACTGAGCTTTAAACCAGTCGTGATCCTGTCCTGTGTGTTAGGAAATGTGGATGGAGAGCCAGGAATTTAGGAGAGTGTGCTGTTCAGCTTCTGGAGAAGAGGTAATTTTAACTGTGGCAGAGCAGCCAACTTTCTAGGGCAGTTTAGGATGGCCACATGATATGATAGTACACTTCCTAAAAATAGGCCTATTGTACTTATGGAGGGAGAGATTGGATACCCAGCACTCCGAGACTGGGGAATTGGCTTTATGGTTTTCTTTTTTTTTGTAGTCTCCAGAGAC
Source organism: Cnemophilus loriae (assembly GCA_013397755.1). Classification (NCBI taxonomy): domain Eukaryota; kingdom Metazoa; phylum Chordata; class Aves; order Passeriformes; family Corvidae; genus Cnemophilus; species Cnemophilus loriae. Next base: position 96,625 of record VZTF01006880.1, on the reverse strand, counting down.
CCTGTACTCTGTACAGAAAGGCTGGAGTTGGAAACAGAATTTTCGCTTCTTAATCATGTTTTTTAGATTGTGTGGGTGTGTTTTATTTGTTGTTTTTTGGGGTTTTTTCCCCATGTAGCTGAACAATGGAGGACAATAATTTTATCTGCTTTGCAGGATAAGAACTCATAAAACCTCAAAGGAATCAAAAAGGCAGTGGATTTAAGATTTCACGTGTCATCTCAATGTAGTATTATCTGCTTTCAGAAGTCTTGTTTTTTATTTTGCAACAATTTAGTTCTACAATTATTTTTTTCCCCAGTAACCCCCTTATCCTGAAGAGACACCATTTCTATGATGAACATTATCTGTCTGATTAGCCCCTGGACACCCTTCAGGGTTCATGAAGTTCTGCCTCTATTCTTTTATTTAGTAATGGTGATATTTCATCCCTTCTGAAGGGATATTCTGAAAATATTGCAGTTCCCCTCTGACAGATTTTTCTTGTTTAATCTTGAGGAAAAGGCTGAGCACCCCTTTCTAGAAGTATTTCTTTTCTGCTACTGCCTTAATGCTCAGCTGGATTAATACAAATAATTGACCCCTTTCAACTCTGCCTCCCTCCTACATAAAGAAGCTGTAAAATATGGGAGCAATTTGGCATCAAGTCCTGCTGCTTGGGCATAGTGACATCTTCGTGTTCAGCACGTTTCTGTGTACTTTACTCCTTTCTTAATTAAACAGCATTTTGTGTAGCAGAGCTGTTGCTAGCAAATGTCACGAAGGAGAACCAGCCAAACATTTTATTTTCAGTTATATATAGCAATGCTGGCAGATGAATTGGATCTCTGTGTTTCTTTGTAGTTAAAACTTATTTCCCAGGCTTCTGCAGTTTCTTTATTTTTAAAAAAATCATGCATGTTTCTCCCATTTTTCTTTCCTTGAGGATTCTTTTTGTGTGTCTTTTTTAGGCATGTGAAAAGTGTAGGTGTTCAGCTCTTGGTGGTGTAATTCTGTAGGTAGGTAGTGTCTCTGGCCAATCCAGATTATTTAGGTTCCTGTGATGGAAAAGTGAGTTATCCTGTATTTTGTTTGTTTCCTTCTGTGTTTGAAGTAAGTACAACATGTTGAAATGAACATTAATGAAAACACTGACTATCAAATGTAAACATCCCCCCTTGAATTTGACAGGAAAAGGGAAGTGGAAAGCCGCTTTCTTGTGGATCTTTAAGAATAGTCAGAGCAGTAATAAAAAAGGAAGTTGCCTCCCAGTGAACAGTAATTTACGGTTGTGCCACACCTAAAATGCTCTGCTAGCACCTTATATAGGTTTTGCTGGTGCTGAATATCTTTGAAGACTTGCAACAGGTTTCTTTTTTCAATCTCCACTTAAAACCAGCAAACACTTCTTCTGGAGTGAGTCTGATGGATCTACCCTTGCTGAAGACAGTGGGACACACCACCAGCAAAGCTCAGTGTCTAAAGCAATTGTTCAGCCTTACTGGAAGCTATTGGATTTGGGCTTGACTAGATACTTCTTGGGTTGTTTTTTTAGCTTCTGGATTGTATCCTGTCCATGAGGTTACAGTATTTGTAGAATCTTAGAGGGCTGTAAACTTTATTTGGTCATTCTTTTTCTTCCTGTAATTGCAGTTGTAAATCTTCCCTTGCTGTGTGTCTTCAGGTTCGTTCTTGTTGGGCTTGAGAACCAGGTTTTAGTTTTGTTTCACTAAACAGCAAATCAGAGGGATTCTGACTCAGGTCTTGGATAAAATGAGATATTTTAATATTGCTGACTCCCCTTGTGTTTGGTTTGCAGATACATCCGACTATATGGGAGAAAATTCAGCAGAGAGGATCACGTGCTGTTTATCAAACTGTTGTATGAGTTGGTGACAATTCCAAAGCTGGAGATCAGCATGATGCAAGGATTTGCACGCCTGCTGATCAACCTGTTAAAGTGAGTACAGATTTCTGCTGACTATGGAAACTTCTGCCTCAGAACAGCTGATCTCTTGCTCAATGTTGTGCCTTTCATGTAGCAGAGTTCTTACAGGTTACTTCACTTATCTGCCCTGTACAGTGCTGGTGGTTACAGGGTTCTCTTGTGCAAACACCTTTCAAAGCTTTAGGAGTGGGACTGAAAGTGGAAGAATGCCAGTTTTCCCGCTATCAGGAAAACCAAACAGCTCAGAGAGCCAAGAATTAAGGCTGAATCTCAGCTAGGGAGAAGATGAAAACTAGCTCGCGACTTGATGATGTTTATTTCACTTAGTCAGGAAAGATCTTGACGGTGTCACTTGTGCTGAAAGCTGCCAGTGGCCAGCCTGGACCTGCCTGGCCTTTCCTGAAGTTTGTGCCAAATTGGGAGCAGGGATGGGGGTATTCCCGTGTGCAGCGTGTCCATGTCAGTGTTGAATCCTGAAGTGCGTGGTGTTTTGTTTCCTATTAGGAAAAAAGAACTGCTTTCCAGGGATGATTTAGAGTTACCATGGCGACCACTCTATGAAATGTTGGAAAGGATATTGTACTCCAAAACAGAACATCTGGGATTAAATTGGTTTCCAAAGTAAGTTCACATTTTAAAACATTTGATAGGCCGTTAGTACCTGCTTTAAAGTACTTTGTAATGTGCTTTTAATATCTGGAATTTGATACATGGGAAATATTCTGTTTCTATTTTCACAAGGCACCTTTCAATAATTGCATGCAGGGCTGCACTGAATCATGTATCTCCTTCTGCTGGTGGCTTGTGTTTGTCATGCTGTTTCTTTCTTCATGAATGTGATTAATCTTTAAATAGACTGCAACAGAGGTCTTGCTCAGCTTATTTTAGGGTGATAACCCACAGTTCAATAAATTTAGTGTGAAATATTTAACAGTATTGTTGTGGTTTAGCCCCAGCTGGCAAATAAGCCTCACTCGCTGCCCTTCCTGGTGGGACTGGGGAGAGAACTGGAAGGGTGAAAGTGAGAAAACTTGCGAGTTGAGCTAAAGATGGGTAATAATGGGAAGAAAATTGACTTACCCCAGCCAAACCAGCACAGGTACTAAGATAAATGTATGCTGTTCTGTTCCATAACACAGTAAAGTTGTATAAATCAGTTTGCATTCCAAGAAAAGTGAAATATCTTTTATAGGAAATACATGTATTTACTCAAAGTCATGCCATGATAGGGAGAAATAATTTCTTTTTTCCAGTTAAGAATTTTAGCAGTGTTCTACTGGTTTTAAAAATGAAAACTTGTTTTCTTTGCTTTCTCTGTGCTGTCAATCCCTCTCCATCTGTCAGGTTTGCAGACTTCAAATTTTTGTAATTATCCCAGTTAGGGAAGGTCCTGCTCTATAAACTACAGATTATAGAAGATAGCACACGGATAACTCATTATCTTTGGTCGAATTGAAACTTTGTCTAGAAATGCAGGTGAAAATGCTTCATTTGCTTTTAAAAAATAATTTTCTGAATGATACTGAAGCACTGCCACTGATTCCTGAGGGGAAGATCCTATTGCTGATAAGGGACATGAACAGGAAATATATGGAGCATTTCAGGCTGAATTTCTCTTGTAGCTGTGTAGCTGAAAAAAATCAGTTTCCTAAATTAGATTATTTTGGTAATTGTAGGTAAAATGTGAAAGAGCAGAGCCTTCCTTGGTTTATTTTGATTTTATTTTTGTATTTTTGCACCTGCACACCTTGCTCTGGGGGGATGGGGTTGAGTAACTGCTCATTGTGTAGTGGGGAGGGAACTTTTCCAGGAGGATAAAGGAGGTTAAGCAGGAAGGAAGGTTTCTATTGTGATGATCTGACTGAAGCATTTAGCTTTTATTAACTTTATTCCATGTCAAACACTCCATGCAGTGCGATTCCTTCTCATACAGTGCTCATCCTTTTTTGAGGGGTATCTTTTTGGTGGAAGTCAAGGTTTTAAAAGCTGATTTGTAGCTGTTTAATTTATCTCCTGTTTTAATTGAATTTTATTTTTGTTTACATTCAGTTCATATCGACCAGGCTGGTCTTCACCTAAAACATTTGTGCTTAATGTATTACATAGGTGGTAAGAATGATTCTTTTTTTTGTTTTGTTTTTTTGTTGAGCTCTGGCCAATGTCCCTTCTGCATGTTCTGTTGGACTGTAACACTGTCACACAGGTGGAATTCTCTGCATAAATAATTGTATTTGAAAGCCCAGTGTTAACCTGACACCACTGGTTATGAGAATGTCGCACTGGATGTAAACCTTGCTAATTGGGGACCCAGGCAGTGTGTGTGGAGTGGCTCTCCAGGGCTCTGTTCTAACTAATTTAACCAGCAAATACATTTCAGGGGTTTAAATGAGAGCTAAATTTTCCATTGGAGCAATTGTTGTGTGTGATTATGGATAAAATCACCAATGGTGCAGGAGCACATGAAGGTACCTCCCAACCTCTTAAATCCAATGAAATCATGGAAAGTGCTTTAGCAGTGAGGTAATGGTGTCTGGAAAATCCACCCAGCAACAACCTTGGGGCTGTGACGAGCTTCTGTGTCGAGAGTTCACTGGGAATTTTTGCAGGGAAGATGGTATCAGGAGTTTTGGTATATGATAAATGCAGAAAACTGGTGGAAGTGGCAGTGGGATTGCAGTGGGCTTTGCTTTGTTTGGGTTTTTTTAAGAACAATGGCTTAATTGTACTAATCCAGTTAGAGATGGCTCGCTGTAGTTAGGAGATAATTAAAATAATTTGTGAAACTGTAGCTGGTTTCTCTTTCTATTGTCTTAATTTAAGGTTTGTGATGGAGTGTCCACCTCAGGCCTAGAATTTCCCTTCAGGCCTTCCCCTGGAAAACTGAAATTTGTCTCTTACTTCTTTTTTATAATGTAATAGTCGGCTCTGTCAGTTTGTATGTTAATCATTTTAACTGAAAAATATTTCTCTTTGTAAATGCAGGGGGGAAAAAAAACCCCTGATTTGCAAATCAGTATCATCATACCCTTTCCAAAAGAGGAAAATAATCCTGTAGTGCCAAAAAAGATAACAGTGATAGGTCTTAAAATTGGTGTTGGGTGTTCTTTAATAAATCTCCCCAGCTGCATTGTCCTGTTCTTTCCTAACAGTCCCCTAATGGGAATATTCCAGGATGTCTCCTGTAGCTGGGCTGTACTTGAACACTCTCTTGGATGGAAGTCCCTTGGGTACAAAATTGTCTTGCTGTTGCTTTTTGTTTTCTGGCTTCCTAAATTTGTAATCAGAAGAGAGGAGGGAACGTCCCAATATTTCTCTTTTGTTCTCTCACACTGACAGATGCTGAGATCTGACTGAAAACTTGTTAATTTTAAAAATTTGTTGATCTCTGGCCTCAGTGTTTGTTAAAATTCCTGTCCTTCAGGTTTTCCTTGGTGAGAGCTGACTTGAGTGGAGTGATAGTCTGGGGAGAGCTTGTTTGGTTTTGTCACACAAACATTTATCATGTGAATTTTTAATGCTCTTAAGGAATGTGCTGCTTCATGGTTTATTTATCTGCTCTTGGAAAAACTGTTATCTTTTTTCTAACTCCTTCAAGGACAATATTCACTTGAACCCAGGATCTTCCTGAGCTTCCTGCAGAGTTTGATTTTTATTGTTGTTTAATGACTGGTTACCCTTTCCTCTCCATATTTTAGAGTCAGTCAGCTCAAAGTTTTCTTTCTGGGAGAGGTCCTGAGTTGCTTTTGTCACTGTTGCATAAAATATACATAATTTTGCATCTTCTAGAGTCCTGCTTGACTGAAGCAGTGCTCTGAGGACTGGGTGGGCTTTTGCTGGCTTGCTTTGAGTGTTGAAGGGAATTAGTGATTTATCAATTTTTTATCTCCTGGCTGTATGGGATCAGTTTACTTTGTGTAGGACTGGAGAGATGATAGTACATGTTCAGTATTTGTCTGTCTCAAAATCAATTGATCACAGTAAAATTCTAAGGATTATACATTTGCATAATCTTTTTCTAAGCAGAAAAGCGTTTTTTAATGTTCATTTGGGATGATGAATGAAAGGGTGCAATATTCCTATTTCTACAGAAAGCATATCTAAAAGATATAAGAAATTGTTCTGCCAGAACTTTTTTTTTCATCCAGGGAATGTTTTTGGGTAAAAGTGCAAGTTAGTCTTGAGGTGATTGTGTAATAAATGGAAGATTTGAAGAACGTGACAGTTTACTTCCTTTGTGCTTGTGTTGGTTGATCACTCCCTGCTCCCCCTCCCTTTTATTCTTTGAGTTTATTCTGAGATTTAGTCTTTTTTAAAGGTTTGATGGCATCCTGTGACAATAGGTGTTGAAATGATTTCTCAAATAAGTGTTCTTGCTGTGGATGAAAGCGCTTTTGAAATCAGCTGTTATTTGGGAGGGGCCCTAATGAAATAACCCTTGGTTTGCAGATAATTCACTTCTTCTTAGAACCACTGGACAAAACCCAAAGCCATATTGAAAAGGACAAATATGGTGCTTGGAGCCTAAAAACAACAAGTTGCCTTTATTTATCTTACAAATATTCATGAAGTCCACAAACCCCTTTTTTCTATGTGTTTTCATTTCTCCCGGAAGTCACTTTGCTGGTTGTTCGTGGATGAAATGCAGGATGTCACTTCCATGAAATGATAATTCTTCACTTAAATGCAGGAAATACCAGAGTAGCATATGAAAAATAGGACCAGGAGTTGAGCAGAGCAATTTTAATCGTTACAATTAGGTCTGTGGAGAAGGCAGTTAGCTAATGCATGTTCAAAGAAGACATCTAATTGCATCAACATTATCTTAAGCTCTGGAGGGAAAGGTCAGCAAATGGCTGTTTATTTTATGCTGTCTCTGAAATTCAGTAATACATGATTCCTAACATTTCCTTTTCCGATTTCAGTTCTGTAGAAAGTGTTCTGAAAACACTTGTGAAGAGCTGCAGACCGTAAGTCTTTGTTTCATTAATTTTTTTGGTCTCTTTAATATTAATTTAGGAAGGGGGGAAAAGTGTTTAAAAGACCCCACTCTGTCATTGCTTGGCTGATGTTTAAAAGTTCGGGGTGGAGGGTAGAGACTTCTCTGGGTTTTATTTTTCCTTTTCAACAGCCATGGTTGCAGTAATTCTGTTGTATAAAAAAATGTATCTAATATGCATTTTAAATACTGCATTGCATGCATATTTAATATGTTTTAAAAGAAATTAAATCACCAGCGTTACTGTAATGTTTCTATAAATGATCCTTGTGCCTGAAGTGATTTTTTTTTTTTAATATTGCATCAAAAGTGAGTAACAGTTGTTTGATTTGGACTGGCCTTCTCAGTGAAATGGTTTTGCATTGTACAGATTCTTCTCTGGTTCAACAAGACAAGAATCTTTTTAATTGGCGGTCTTAAAATGATGCACCACGATGTCCTTGATTTACCTCTGTTTTGTGAAGGTTTTTGAAGGTTTTGGGCTGTCTGTGTATTGCCCCTGGGCATATGGTTTTACTCTAAAGTGAACATTTATGACAAATTTATAGCTAGTTTCCAATATGCTTTAAAAAGAGCCAAACTGTGAAGCCAAGTCTGTGTATATTCAATGGTTTCCTTGTTTTCAGGTATTTCCCAGAAGACGCCACTGAGGAAATGCTGGATGAATGGAGGCCTTTGATGTGTCCCTTTGATGTGACCATGCAGAAGGCCATTACCTACTTTGAGCTCTTCCTGCCCACCACCCTTCCCCCTGCACTTCACCACAAGGGTTTCAAGTAGGTGTCACGGAAGAGTGCTCTGTTCCAAATGCAAGGAATCTTTCACAGGATGATTTGAAGTCACTCGTGGCTTTCAGCAGTTTTTTTGGCTGGAGTTCAAAACAGAAACACTTTCAACCTGCTGCTTTGGTAAAAGTAACCTGCAGGAATCTTAGTCCCTCTTCCCTACTGAGTAGAGCACACAGCAAATCAAACTAAATTGAATGAAGTGGAGTTTGTAAATGTGATTTTAAGTCAGGGACTGGTGTGGAGGGTTTGCTTCCTTGGCCTCAGGTGAATTCAGAGAAGGAGCTAATGATGCTTGCGACCACTGATCAAAAGGGACGAATTTCACAGTGCAAGGCAGGTGGAGATGAAGTGTTACTTGTTTTTATCTGGTTTATGTGTGTTGGGATGGCAAAGCTGAGGTAGATAAGGAAACTCCTGGGAGACACTTGAGTGAAAAGGAGATCAAAAAGGCATAAGAGGAGAAACAAAACAAAAAAATAAGAAAGCAGGGAGTGAAAGTCGGGATCAGATTTGGGAATACGCTGTGGGAGGCAAGTTGATAAAAGCCTGTCCTTGTTGATCCCTGTTCTTACTGAATGAACTGAGGGACAGGTGAACTTGTGCAACCACCTGGCAAAGTGAGGGATAAATATTCAGTGAGGGAGCTGCTTTCTCAGTGTTAAAATTATTTTGCTTCTGTTTTCTTTCAGGCTTTGGTTTGATGAATTTATCGGCCTTTGGGTGTCGGTTCAAAATCTTCCCCAGTGGGAAGGGGTAAGTACTTGCTTTTCACCTACCCTGGAAGAAATCCTCGTTTAAATATTCCTACAATGTGCTTGCAAGGAATTGAAGCCAAACAGTGATATAATGGATTTTTTCCCCTTCTGCTTTAACTAGTACAAGAAAGCAGAGATGATAATTTCATTATCGTTAGCAAGCAATTACTGTCTGAATAAATGAGACTGCATTTGTGCTTGGTGAACATTGTCTAATGGCTAGCTCAGGCAGCTTTTCATTCCAGCCTTGGGAATGCTGGCATTTTCCAGACTGCCTGCTAATACTTAGAATTCTGTGAAGTTCAGTTGTGATTTCTAGAAATTACACTTCTGTCCTGTCTTTTAATACATCTTGGATGATCCCTAATTTTGAGTGGTGATGTTTTGCCTTCACTGCAATGAGCTGCTGTTGTCTTTGAGATACAATAAAGAACTTGTACTCCCCTTGGCCAAAAATTCCCTTGGGCTGTATCTTTCAAGGCACATAGTCTGCCATGTACCTGTTTGCCCCTGCTGTGTGTCTCATGTGAGGAGATCCAAAGCTGGGAAATGAAAACCTCCCTCTGGAGGCAGCCCCAGCAGCAGCTCAGGTGCTGTTCGTGTCAGTTAAGCTGTGCCTTGGCTTTGCTGCAGTTAAACTTGGCCTATCCCCAGTTTTTTTACCTGCTCAGTATGAACATAAGCTCATTGGCCATCTGGCTCCTTTTACTAATCTCCTGCCTGGATACACAAGGAGAACTTCTCCGTGTCTGAGGAGAAAGCTGATTTCCAAACCGCCGTGGTCGCACATTTCATGAGTCTTCCTGCCTTCCATCACACATCCAGGGAGGCAGCCTTGGGCCCAGCACTTGGCAGTTGTCCAGATTTGAACACTGGTAATGCCAAAGCTGGTTTTGAGATTCTGTGTTCTCTTTTGCGTTTTTCTGATGGTTTCCCCCACCCCAAATCATAATTGTCTATTCCTTCTGACAGAACTGTGACAGCCTGCACTTGAATATCATTATTTAGTTTGTTTCTGTCAAACTGTGTAACAAATAATCATCAGCACTCTTTCACAAGTTATCTCTGATATTTTTTCCCTCTTCCAGTATATTATGACAGTTTGCTTGCTTTTCTTCCCAAAGCTTTCACTTCTTGTTTGCTTTGCTGTCATGTCCATTTCCTAAAGTCAGGTTCATTCCATTGGGCTGGGATGCAGATAATTAGACACGTGGGTTCTGACTCTGCAAGCCAGTTTAAGCCTCTGTATGCTGCAAGCTTTTCCTCAGCTTGCTTTGGCAGGAATTAGACTTGCTGTTTGAAGGGGAGCTGTGAAATCAATTCCTTGTGTGCATAGTAAGGATTTTTTTCAGTGGATATTTCCTCATACCAAATGAAAAAGGCAGATCATTAAAGAAAATGTAACCCTTATCTTCAGGCTGTGTCTGATGTTCTGAATTGAACTTGGGGGTTTTCCAAAGCTGTCGTGTCCTTCAGCGTGAAAGGTGACCTGTTCCTCTTGGCTATCTGTCTTGGAATTAGGCAGGATTATTTAAGGTCTTTCCTTTTGGCTTTGTCATTGCTTCAAAATACTGATAGAAGCATCGAGAGCCTGGCAGGTCTTTCCTGATTTGGAGAAGCTCCTAAAAGCAGAGTTGGTGGGTGATGTGGTTTTCATCAGGATACAAGAGTGAGACTTCATGTCGGTTTTTTTTTTGGTTCAGTCCTGATAACCCTCTTTCCTGAGGACATCTTCCAGTTCTCTTTTGGATTCCTGGGGCTGTCTTCTGGTGATGAAGTGTCTAATTCTTCATGGACAGTCACAGACTGCCCTCCCACCTGACAGCTGATGCCTGTGACCTTTGCCAGCCACTGATGTGTTTAAACCAAAGCACACAAATGTGACAGCCAGCAGCACACGCTGAGTAGCCTGGATCCTGCAGGAACTAATTGTCCTAAATAGTTAAATATTGGGAAAAGTTAGATGGATGAGTTGGTGGAATTTTCTGTCATGTCTCTGTATAAATGCTATTTTAGGCCAGTGAAACACGTCTTGGTGGTTCTGGTGGAGTGAAATCTCCCTTCCCAAGTGCTTTAGTGCCATGAGTAGCTTTTATCTTGTGCATGTGAAGTAGCTGGAGGGCTTTGCATCTTCTATTCTCAATATATTCTAATGAATATTCCCTTTTTTCTGGTTATTTTCAGCATCTAGTCAATCTTTTTGCTCGCTTGGCCACTGACAACATTGGGTACATAGACTGGGATCCATATGTACCAAAGGTAACAGTGCTCCTTTCATGTCATGCCTTACTTACCTTGCTTGGTGGGTTTGGTTTTTTAAAACATCTTTGGTTTAGAAAATTAATTTATGCCAATGTTTGTTTTTCTTCCTGTCAGATTTTTACTAGGATTTTGAGGAGTTTAAATCTGCCAGTGGGAAGCAATCAGGTGGTTGTTCCAAGATTCTTAACAAATGCTTACGATGTAGGACATGCAGTCATGTGGATCACAGCCATGATGGTGAGTAATTACTTCATAAAATGAAACAAAAATGAATGCAAAGCTTTAAATATGTATTTAAGATGAATATTTGTTCTGCTGAGGTCACTGCAGAAGTGTGTTTTTGGGCCTTTTTGCTGAAATTATATTGTCAAGTCTGTCATTCCACTGTCAGTGTGGTATGGGGCTGGAAAGGTTTGTGTCACAGCTGCTGCCTGTGGCATTTGGGAAAGGAACAGGCACCTGTTTTAGTGTGAGCCTCGGCAGATGGGATGGAGAGAACTTGCTCTTAGTGCTAAGCCAAGGGTGGGATGTGATTAGCTGCTATGAGGTCTTGCTGTGGGAAGAACACACCTGTGCCTTGTGCTGCTGTTACCTGTTTGTTTTATCTGGGTGTGTGTGTGATGAAATTCTGTGGTTTATTTGTTTCAGGGTGGACCAAGTAAGCTGGTGCAGAAGCACTTGTCTGGCTTGTTCAATAGCATTGCCTCTTTTTACCATCCCTCAAATAACGGGCGCTGGCTGGTGAGTTGAGTGTGTCGAGACAAGAACTTTGGCTGGGATTTCAACCTGTCAGCCCTGTGTGCTCCAGATTGTCTGTTGATGTGTGGTGCTTGGAGACTTGGATTATCAAGATCCACGACTGCACTGTCATTCAAACCATGCTTCTATTCTTATGTCAGTGCAGAGGTCCAAAACAAGACATCTAATTCAGATGTAGCCAGGAAAAAGAAGTCAGCACTTGAAATGAGGCTGACACACACCATCATATTACCTGTGTTGTAGCTTTTTTCTTACTGACCTACTGTCTCCAGGTTATCAAAATCTAGGATGTGCCTTGGGGCAGCTTGGTCTAGTGGAAGGTGTTGCTGCCCATGGCAGGGGGTTGGAACTGGAGGAGTTTTGAGGTCACTCCCAATCCAAACTATTCTGTGATTCTATTAAACAAAGCAGAAAGGATTCTTAATGCATTGTCTAGTTTGAAACATAATTTTTTGATGGTGTAACTAGAGGAATCCTATGTTAAAAAATGTAAGAATCTGCCTGTGATAGCTGGTAGAAAAGAGAGATTAAAACAACAAGGCTGGTCACAGCAGTGCCAGGGGAGCTGGCTTGTTCTTGAGTAGGGGATTTGCTTACATGTGAGGGTGCAGAGAATGCTCCCAAAGATGTCCTAATTACTGGTAAATAATCTTGATTCTTGACTATATAATTTTTATGTGATTTTCATGACTTTTTAAATCATAGGGCACAGTGCTGGCAGCACAATGACTGATATTTTGGGAAATGAAGTTTAGCGATAAATCACGAATGCTGTATTTTAGAGCTCTTCCGAGTTTTCTTTTACTGTGGTTGTGTAATTCCAAGATCTTGCCTTAAAATTTTTTGTTATGCCCTGAGCAGCCAGGTTGTGCTGCTGCCAAGCCACTGACCAGCATTTCTGGTCTGTTCCCAGAACAAACTGATGAAGCTGCTGCAGAGGTTGCCCAGTAGTGTGGTGAGGAGGCTGCACCGCGAGCGCTACAAGAAGGTGACCTGGTTAACTCCTGTCCCTGAGAGCCACAAACTCACGGACCAGGACGTGACAGACTTTGTGCAGTGCATCATCCAGCCTGTTCTCCTGGCAATGTTCAGCAAAACTGGAAGCCTGGAGGCTGCCCAAGCCCTGCAGAACCTTGCACTGATGCGTCCTGAATTAGTAATTCCACCTGTACTTGAGAAGTAAGTTTTGCAGGAACATGGCAACATCTGTGTGCCCTTCCCAAGAAATAAATAGGAAAAGCAGTAATATTAAATAATAAATGAATTGCTTGCTGTGAGTGAATATCTGCAGTGAGAGGAGCTGCTGATACACCTTCCTGAGCAATCACCTCAGAGTGGGAGCAAGGGAGGACTCAATTTTTAATTTTAATTAATTTGATTTGTTTTGTTGTTTGTTTGGGTTTTTTTTAAACACCTGGCAAGTGGCGTAGTTCTGGGAGCTGTTGACAGCTCCTGTGTTTTAGGGTAGCAATCCTCAGGCAGCTTGCATTTCTGGGAGCATTTTGTACCAGGTAGTGGGTGGATCAGTTGGAGAAGGAACTTCACATCCTTTATTCATAAGCCACCTGGTAGGTTCCACATACACGAGATGGTTGTGTAGCCATAGGGATATATTTTATATTTCTCTTTTGTTCAGACCACGTTACAGTTACAGGTTGTTTAAAATCACTGGCATTGCTGACTTTGTAATTGCCAGACCATGTGAAAAACTTGGTTTGTACTATTTCTAATGCCTTTATGCCTGAAATTTCCAAAGAAAAATGTTGCTCCCTCCTGCTCTACTGAAAGCTTTCCTCCTAGCCCCCATCCATGTTCCCTATGCAGTCTTTTCTACTTTAACAAAACAGCGGAGGAATGAGTTTGATTGAAGAGCTTTTCCTGTGTTCCACACCTCCCTGACTCAGCTGTTTGCAAAAACTTCATAAATCTGCTCTTCTACAAACCATCCCAAGCCTAGCACTTCCAAGCAGGACAGCAGTGCTGAGCAGGGCTGCCCTTTCTGAGAGCAGACCCAATGTCTGCTCTGTAGTTCAAACTATCCCTGGAATGTTTATCTTGGCTGCAGTTCCAGATTATTTGGGTGAGCTGTGCTCTGGGTGAGGTAGGGCAGGGGTAGCACTGTGACTCGTGTCTGAACTGGAGGCCGTTGGCAACAACGGGAAGTGTTGTTATGCAGTTTGCTTAAAAAGTGTTAAATGTTTAAAAGAAACAGGTTTAAAAATCACAGTAACTTCCCAGGTTTTGACAAAGAGGTCTGGACTTCAATGTAACACGAAGTAATTTGAGATCCCCTCTCTGTTTGGAGGCAGCCATGGCACGTTTTCATGTTTGCCACAAGAAGCTTAGAGCTGGCATTGCCTGCAAGTCCAAACGGGGAAATCATGTAGCTTTGGATGCAGAAGCATAGGCAGTTCTTAAGTCTTGTGCTGCAGCTGCTCAGAAGGTCTTTAATCCTGAACTGGTAATGGATAGCACTGATCTAATGGAAGGAACATTGTAACGAGACAACATTAAATCCATTGGAAAATGATGAGAAGATGATTTTGGGAACATTAAATTTTTTTGTCTTTAATGCAGAAAATACCATGTGCAGTCCACTTCTGTTTTCTTTGAAGGTTTTAGAAACATTACTGTTGCCACTCTGACTGCCTCCCATTTTACAGAACATATCCTGCACTTGAGACCCTGACAGAGCCTCATCAGCTCACAGCCACCCTGAGCTGTGTCATTGGAGTAGCTCGGAGCCTGGTGTCTGGGGGGAAGTGGTTTCCTGAGGGTCCCACACACATGCTACCTCTGCTGATGAGAGCCTTGCCTGGGGTGGACCCAAATGACTTCAGCAAATGCATGGTGAGTGTACAAATATTGCCTTTTCTTAGAAGATAACCAGCCAACTAACTAATATTATATTTTCTATAGAAATATTTTTATATTTCTCTGAAAGAAGGTAACTTCTGTGTCCAGAATTTATCAGCCTTTTTTTTCTGCACAATTTTATTCCTAAAAATTAATTATTACAAGCCTCTTTGGCTCATTTAACAGTGCAAAGTGATTGTGATAAGCATTGTACTGACGTTTTGGGCTGCTCTGAAAAACAATATTAAATAGCTGCTCCATGGCTCCTAGCAAATATTCTTAGTCTTTTAAGATCAAAAGGAAGCTCTTTATCACTAGGTTTTCATTATATTAAGTTTTAAAAGTCCATATTTTCAGAAATTCATATTAATTGACTTAAAACAATGTAAATATTGGGGTTTTGTAGCTTTAAAGTTCAGCACAGAATAATGGCTACATTACTGAGAAAATCAAGACTATTTTTACAGTGCTGGCTGTTCAGTTTTATATGAGATCTGAAATAGCTGTTGAAGTCTTAGAGTGGAAGAATTGAGCTCTGGGTTTTTATTTTTTTTTGGTATAATTTGCTGTAGGTCCCATACCTTAACTGTAAAAGGTTTTTAATGTGTAGATACAATAACACTTACTAAAGAGCTGTTTGCACCTCTCAACAGATTACATTCCAGTTCATTGCAACATTTTCTACTCTGGTGCCTTTAGTAGATTGTTCATCTGTATTGCAAGAAAGAGATGATCTTTCAGAGGTAAGAGTGCTGGGTTGGTATAAAAACAAAGCTGTAACTTAGTTTTCAGTTTAATGTCTAGCAGTGTATGCAAAGATATGAATCCTGTTTGTTTCTATCAGTGGAGCTGATACCAGTGTGCGAATGGGCTTTAGCCATGGTTCTTAGTCACAGCTTGTTGTAGAGAATGTTGAATTCAGGCAGTTTAATGTTTTTATGTCAAAACTAAATTGCTCAGGGCCCTGTGTGGTGTCATTTGACTCAGAGCTTTCCCTGCCTTGAGGAGGAGGTTGGACTGTGTAGTCATTTTAAATAGTGCATTAGATTTTTTTTCCTTCATTTTTCAGGGCTATTTTCTTCCTAAATAAACTCCTGCTCCTCTTTGAAGTCCTGCTTCCCTTCCCTGATGGAGATTCTATTGCTTTCCCTCCAGATACTTCTTAATCTCTTCCAGTCAAGAGATAGTAACAGTATTAGACAGTGAGTCTTATCCCTCTTATCACCACACCTGTTTGCTCCTGGGACACCTTGTAGCTCAGAGACCTGCAGGTTGCCAAATTAAAAGGTGAATTTCATTGCTCCAGAGCTGCAGCACTCAAAAATGAGGAGGAGTTTGTACAGTGAATAATGTCAGTATCTGCCAGGAGAGCAGGTCTGGCAGCACCCCTGGCACTCGCTGACCTCCTGCTGCGAAGGAGGATCAGTGCTGAGGCCAAAGGTTGTATCCATGGAGGCAGACCTGATTTCACTGAGGTTATTTGGATACACATCCAGGACAGGAAATCGGGACAGGACGGTGTCAGGAACATGTAATAATTATTTCATGGAGCACTTGAGTCGGTGTAGGGGGAAATACACTGAAGGATGTTCTCACTTGGATGTTGGAAGTAGTTAATATAGGAAATAAACTTTGTTTCCTTAATAAAAGCCAACCTTGTGTGTTTCCTTTGTGTTGGAAATCTGTAGGTGGAAAGAGAATTGTGCTCTGCATCTGCTGAATTTGAGGATTTTGTGCTGCAGTTTATGGATAGGTGAGTGAGCTAAGAATAGGTGAAAGCTTGGCATGAAGAACTTCGTAAAACTTTCCAGTTTCACTTACTAACCCTGCACTCACTGGGTTTATTTGTGTAGATGTTTTGGACTTATAGAGAGCAGCACATTGGAACAAACCAGAGAGGAGACTGAAACAGAGAAAATGACTCATCTGGAAAGTCTGGTGGAACTGGGTCTCTCTTCTACTTTCAGTACAATCCTTACCCAGTGTTCAAAGGATATCTTTGAGGTATGTAGACCATGGGCTTTTCATCTCTTCTAGGAAACTTAATTTTGGGTTGACACAACTGGTGCATTCAAATTCTTCCCTCCTTCATCGATGTGAACTTCCACATTTAACCGAGGAAGGGGCTGAGGGGGCAGCTTGACTTTGTGTCAGTTTGGTTCATGGTTTTATCTACATCCCTACTGAGCTCTCCTGCAACTGATGATAAACACAAGAAGAAATCGCTCCAACAGTTTATTTTATCCCTGTGTCAGTTTAAGTTGTAGATTTTCATGTCTTGATGATAATGCTGACCCACCCAAGCCTCTGCTTTCCTTTTCTCTCCCTCTCCCTGCCAGTTCTTCAGCTGGGCCAAAGAGGCTGTTCAAGGAGCTGTGTGGTTAATGGGATCAGAAAAATGACCTGGATTAAAATAACTCAGAGGGAGAGGGTGGAGAATCCGGGTTATTACAGGATTCTTCCCTTGTAGGTTGGGTTAGCACATTTCTATCTGTTTAAATAAATATTTACTTAGAGATGCCAGGTTTTGTACATTTTGAACATTGGCACTTGGGTATGGTTTTTGTTTGGAGTCTTTCGGTAAATGCAAGTCTGTTATGATCCAATTATTAAGGTTCTTAGAAGTACCTCTGCCTGAATTAAGGTGCAAAAGAGACCACATTCCACTCAATAGTAAGGGTTTTATTTGATAGTAAATATGAGAAAGAGAGGAAGGGAGAAATAGGGAGAGGGGTGGGGGGACAGAGAGGGACAAAAGAATATCACTGCTCTGTGGATCCCACTGGTGATGATCTTCCTCAGCTGGTCTTCTTGGTGGTGAAGGTCCCCTGAAAAGCACAGCATCCCATGGGTTAATATATGCGCAGGCCAGGGGGCAATGTCCAGGCATGTCCCCCTGGGGGAGGGGGCAGTCTCTTGCAGCAGACCCTGCTTGTATCACATGCAGTCCTGTGGTGCAAGGCCCAGCCCTTTGGGGGTCTTGGATGGGTTCTGACTCCCCCTCAGCTGCCTCTCACATGAATGTCCCATGGATGTGGCTGGTGGGGTTGGGGGGGTTCCACAGCCGGGCCCAGTTTGTGTAACGGAGGGTGGGTGTTTACTGCCTCTGACCAGAGGTTACAACACCTCCTCCTGCCCCCTCCGCTGGGGGGAGAAGTTAAACCTGGCTCCTGTGAGCTGTGCTCTCCCCCTGCCCCTAACTCAGCCGGGGATCATTCTCACTGCAGCTGGTGGCTTTGGCCTTTGTGGATGCATTCCTTTCCTTCAGCCTGAGATGATGGAACAACAGATTTCCCTTTATCTAATCTCAGCATTTTGACTTTCAGTTCAAAGTCCCAGTCAGGTATCTTCTTTGGTTGTAGTTTTTGTATTTTTCCTGTTTGTCGATTAGTAAAGTATTCATGGAATCTACATTTTATATAGTTCAGCTTGCCTTGCAAGGCATTGGATGGAAATAATCTGCTTTAAAACTACTTAAATAGCTGCTACTTAATTCTCTATTTATTTGTTAACTAAGGGATGTCTTGGCTTTCCTTCACTGTGACAAGTGAAATAAGTTTTCCTGTCATCAGCCTGTGACTTACTCCTGGAAAACATTTTCTGTGTAGTTTTTCAGAATCACCCTAAACTTATATTAGTCATCAAAAGTTATACATCTCCTCTCTTCCCGAAAGGAATATTTCAGGCTTTGTCTCTCTATTCTGATTTTCTTTTTCATGTGAGCTGTTGTGGGTTTCTGGTTTAAAAGAACCTGGGGTTATGTAGAGATACTGCCTGTTGTGTACTATCAAACATTTCAAATCAGGGATACCTGATTTGTTGGGTTTTTTTTAAAAAGCAACCTCCATCTTTTTGTCCTCATTTTAGGTTGCCTTGGAGAAGGTTTTTAACTTTGCTGTTTCAAATATATTTGAGACAAGAGTTGCTGGTCGAATGGTTGCCGATATGTGCCGAGCTGCAGTAAAAGTGAGAGAAAATCCTCTTAACTTCACTCCCTCTTTAGTTTAAAACAGAAAAAAGCCAGCACTGCTACTTTTTCCAGTGTAATATCTATATTTTTTTGTGTAAATACAGGTGGCTCTTAATACTATGTCTTGTAAAATTGGCTGGTTGCATGTAGCAATATTTCAAGAGGTTAATTCACATAGTATTTATGTTGTAGTTATATTAAATTTAGGTTTTATTGACTGAGAATTGGGAATTCAGGCTGACTGTAGGTTAAATTGGAGTTGGGATGCAATCTAGTCTTAGATGTTTATCAGTGTATGTGCTAAGTTCCCTTTGTTTTAAAATGGACTTTTTGTGGTGCTGTTTGCAGTGCCGCCCCGAGGAGTCCTTGAAGCTGTTTGTACCACATTGCTGCAATGTCATAACTCACCTCACAGGCAGTAAGTTTCTAACATTTCCAGTGTTACTGGCTGGCTTTTGGGTTGATTTTTGTTAAACATGAAAATATCTAAAACTCCTGGGTGTTTTCCCCAAGTTCATTTCAGCAATGGACAAATCCACTGTTGTCTAAAAAACCCAAAGTGACAACTGTGTAATTTCAAGGCCAAAATCTGTCAGGTTGTAAGACCACAATTCCTTAAAAATGTGGCAGTTTGAAATGTCTCTGGACATTCCTCAAGTTCAAGATGGTACATTGGCTAAAGTGACTTCCAGCTGGACATGGGTGCAGTGTGAGTTGGAGGGCTGGGAGTCAGATTTTGGGAAGCACCTGGATCCTGATAGAGCTCATTTGGAAAACCTGGCTGCAGTGTGGTGACAGCAGTGCTTATGCCTTGTTCCTCTAGATGATGATGTATTACACGATGAAGAACTAGATAAGGAGCTGCTTTGGAATCTTCAGCTTTTATCAGAGGTATTCCCAAAAGTGTTCTTCCCGTGCTTGTATGTCACTGCATCCTGCTTAATGCCCCTGAAAGGAGAGAAAAATAAACTTCTATTAAAGCAAAGTAAATGTATGAATGGCACTGGAGGGCTCCTGGTTTTTGCCTGACTCTGAGTGGGACATGAGTGGCTGTTGTTTGAAGCGAATAAACACAGTGTTGCCTGTGGGATGAAATGAAAGCAATCATTGAGGGGGAGTGAAAGAAGTGGGATCAATGCAGAGAGAAATGTAAGAAGCTTTTGGTAAATACAAATATTTTAAAATTAATTTAAGGAAATACAGGAGTATTGCTAGAAAATTCGGGATGGGGTCAAGCAGATGGTGTCACTGAAACTTTTCCAGCAGCTGTGGAGGCGTCAGTTCATGTGCAAGTTCAGTGGGAGCTGGAGAGTGGAGCCTGGCCCAGCAGGGCTGAGCAGTGTGACCCTGTCCAGCCCTGCAGGACCAGAGTGATGTTTGCAATGTCTCTCTGTGCCCCTAGATCACTCGAGTGGATGGCAAGAAGCTGCTACTGTACAGGGAGCAGTTTGGGAAGATACTGCAGCGCACCCTACACTTAACCTGTAAGCAGGGTTACATTCTGTCTTGTAACCTACTGCACCATCTTCTTCGTTCTGCTACACTTATCTACCCCACAGAGTACTGCAGTGTGCCAGGTGGCTTTGACAAGCCTCTTTCTGAATACTTTCCTATCAAGGCAAGGATTTTCATTTATTTAGGATTAGAGGATTTGACTTTGTTTTTTCTTGAAAAAAGCAGTCGTACGTTCTATGGTTTTATTTGGAGATCTCTGAACGGTGGTAGCGGCAATGGAAAGCAGATGCTTTGGGCTTCGAAATGTAGAGCAAATGACAATTAATTTAAAGTATATTGATAGCAAAAAATGAATCCTGACTGTTGTTTGAGTAGCTTTATAGTTTTGAGTAGTTTTATATGACTTAATAGTGGTTTGTGATGTGTGTTTTTTACCATGATTGCATGACTACAATAAGTTAATACACAGCAAGGAGATGTGGTATTTTACAGGTCAGCAGAATAACAAATAATGATTCTACCCTGAACCTGAGATAAAATGAAAGCAGGAGTAGCAATATTAAAAGTTACTGAAACTGTCAGAAGTCAAGAGCTGCTCTGCTGTTAAGACTTTGAGGTCAATTTATCAGTATTCCAGTTTAAAGGCAGCAATTCTCAGCTGGCCTGTTTCAATATACAACTGCATCTTGCTGAAAAGTCTTTCTACATAACTCCCAATAGCAGATAATCTTGCTACTGAAAGCTAGTCCAGTTTTATAACTGATGGGAACATCCAGTTGGGCCAGTTGATCATTTAAAAACAAACAAAAATATCCTAAATGCCAAACACCAAAAACCCCTAACAAAACGAACAAATCAACAAACCCCGTAAAAAACAATCACAATTATTTTAAATTCCTCCTCTGAAACTGAAAAAATTCACAATGACTTTGCTGTTCTCTATGGGAGTATGAAAAGTCTGAGTTGTACTTAAGAATGTGTCTGAATTTATATCCAGTCAAAGGAATAATTAAGTTATATTTCCATTAGACCAGTGCAGTCCTTTGAGTGCTTTCAGATAAGTTATTTTCTAGGTATGTGTAGACATATTGGGATTGGGATCCCATAGATTGGGATTTTGGTTTGATTTTATGGTGGTATTGTTTTTCTTGGAATTGTCATGATAACTACTTTACAGCAGTAGTTAGTTCACATGTGTTTGGGGTTTTTTTAATAATATTAAATGCTGTTTTTTTAAAAACACAATTCAAATAACTTGATTAATAAGAAGCATCTTTATTTACTGCAGGACTGGGGTAAGCCAGGTGACCTGTGGAACTTGGATATCCAGTGGCATGTTCCTTCATCTGAGGAAATAAGCTTTGCTTTTTATTTGCTGGATACTTTCCTTCAGCCTGAGCTCACTAGGCTGGAGCTCTATGCACTTGGAGAGCTGGAAATGTCCAGGTAGGATGCAGAAGGTGCATTTATCCATTCTTAGTAGTTATTGCCCATCACACTGGCAGTACGAAAATTCATGTTGCACTTTGATGTTATTCTAAGATTCCAAAGCTCCTACTTCAGCTGAGATAGCATCAAGATCTCCTTAAAGTAACACAGAAAAGAAGTTGTTCACATTTTGCATTTTAATTTATCTTCAGACTGTAAATTATTCACTCCTAAAGTATTCCCTCATCCTCCCCATGGAGGGAAGGAATTGTCTTGGCCCTGGGGTAAGGAGTTATTTCATAGGTTTTATCTGAGATTTAGATAAAATTCTTCAAAGCAATTTTCACATTAGTTTACCTCACCTGCACAGTTTTGGAATATAAAATCTCTCATGTTTTCCAGAAAATGAAGTTAAACATTGAGGTTTGTAGAAGAATTAGATTGGCTCAAAAAAGCCTGGCATGGTTTCTGCAGTGCTTCTCGTGTTTAGAACTGATGCAACTAAAGAAAAAACTTTCATAAAACTTCACAAAAAAGATGTGGTTTGTCATTTGTGTATTTTCAAGCAATTAACAGATAAGTAACCAGGTTTTCCTCTTTAAGAGATGATGTGCAGCAGTGTCTTGCCATTGTGCACAACTGCCTGATTGGCTCTGGGAACATTCTGCCTCCTCTCAAAGGAGAAAGGGTGGCTCATCTGTAAGTAACATTTATTTTATATCCCAAGCATTCTCAGTGATTATGTTCCTTTGTGCTGGATTTTAGTGCTTTCTTCCTTCTGTCAGGAGCTGGCTTGTAAGGGAACACTGATAGTAATACCAAGATACAGATATTTCACTTGTCAGGAAAGGACCCAAACTCTCCTGTGCTTCCCTACAACAGGGAGCCATGTGTGTTTCGATGAGCGTGTTCGTACGTTTGACAGAGACCAAATTTCTGCCTGTTTGATAGAACTGATGAGGTTCTGTTAACTGGGAAATCAAAATTCTGTGTTCAAGGTGTCCTTATGGTGTCCCTGCCTCTGACAAAGTCTGACCCAAAGGAGTGATTGATTTATAAATGTGAGAACTGAGAAGTACCATTAGTAAATCCAGAAGTCTTCGTGTTACTGGCATGAAATGTAACTTGTTAAAATTAATTAAATTAATACTTATTAATTAAATTAATAAATTAATGCACATACTCCATTATTTCTGTAATATATAGTAATACTTGGTTTGTTTTCATGCAGGGTCCCAAGTCTGGTGTCTTTGGAAGAGACAAAGCTGTACACTGGTGTTGAATATGGTCAGTAGATGTCTGTCTGTTCAGGCAGGCTCTAAGTGTTACTTTCTTCTTTTTAAAAAATTTCTTTCTTTTTATTTTTTTTGTAGCAACAATGGGTTCTTTTGGAGACCATAATTTTGATTCTTTTCATATAAATGGGGGATTTTTTGGCCAACACCAGAGTTCTGTGTATACACAGTTTTATTTTCAGCAACGATACATGAGATATGGATCTGCTGCAGGAGTCTGGCTGGGAATGGCAGCTCTGTGTGTTCCTCAGTTCCCATATGATGAATGAACTGCCTGAGCTTAGAAATAAAACCAGCTGTCAAGGCAGATAAAGAAGGTTGTGTACCTATAAAACCCAAGCAGCTGAGGTGATAAACTGATGAGAGACATGTCCTTAGATATAACAAATGGTTATTTTTATAGCTCATACTGCCAGTTCTGAATAGTTGGCTCTGGCTTTCCACTATAAATTGCTTTTTATGGTGTCATATAATAAACAGAAAATGTTTTGTTCTCTTCTAGATTTATCCAGGGAGAATTACAGAGAAACAATTGCAAGGGTTACAAGGAAATTGCTGCGTAAGTTTGATCACTCCTGTAACTAAAACCAACTGTGTCATGTTTCAGTGTGATTTTATAGACGAGGAGATCGTATTGTTTACTTTGCCTATAATTCTGACAGTTAAGCTTTGTAGAAACAAAATAATTGCTAATTTTTAAAGCTCTTTTCCTGTCTAATTATAAATTTCATTTCTCCCAATTGCAGGTTACATTCTTGATAATTCAGAAGATGATACCAAGTCTTTGTTTCTAATAATAAAGGTATGTTTTAAGTTTGTAAGACTTAAGGCAAGATGACTTGTTTTTGCAAAACAATCACTCTTACCCCCTCTTTCTTTCCACAGATTATCAGTGATGTTTTGCAGTTCCAAGGGTCTCACAAGCATGAGTTTGATTCACGATGGAAAAGCTTCAATCTAGTGAAAAAATCGATGGAGAACAGGGTCAGTGACTTGGCTTTGTGAAGCTTTGGTTTCTGACTTGCTGCTAAGATACTGAAATCTAAACCAAAGAATGTCTTTTTTTGCAGCTTCAAGGAAAGAAACAACACATCAGAGCCTTGCTGATTGACAGGGTTATGCTGCAGCATGAGGTAATTCTTCCCCTTCAATCCTCACTAATTTGCTTGAAAAGCTGCTTTGTGTAGTTAGCTAAATGTCATCATAACAGTATTCCTGCAGTAGTGTTCTTTATATGTGTGAAATGTGAAAACAATCTGTCCTTTCTTTGTGCTCCCCATGAATTCAGCTGAGAACTCTGACGATGGAAGGCTGTGAATACAAAACTTCCCACCAAGAGATGATCAGGGATCTTCTGTGTTTGTCCACGAGTTCTTACGGGCAGGTGAGGAGCAGCCCCTTTTAAACTGAGATTTGTGGAGTGTTTTGTTGGTCTCTTCAAGTGATTCTGCATCTTAAATCTGTTGTTCTGTCTGTTTGCTTTTCAAATGATCTTAAAAACACCTTGTTTCTGGCAACATAAAGAATCTTCCGTAACTTTGTAGCTGTTCTCATATAAATGCCAGAAACAAGAAATAGATTTTTATAAACAGGGTGGGGTGTTTACAACCTTCCACGCGTAATTGTTTCTGTGCACAAATACATGATAAAAACTTTGTGCATAAGTAACTGAAAAGGATGAGGATGTTATTTTTATCTACTAAATCTTTTGTTTCAGGTCAGAAGTAAAGCTCAGCAAGCATTCTTCACAGCTCTGGGAACCTACAATTTCTGTTGCAGAGATATCATTCCCTTAGTTCTGGAATTCCTGCGTCCCGACCGGCAAGATGTCACTCAGAAGCAATTTAAAGTACTGCCTCTTTAACTTGTTTTTGTGGCTGTCTTTTGGAAGAGTTTTTACATGAGAATTTTTAATGGGGAAAGTGGGATTTGCTTGTTTATCAGCATGACTGATATTTTCATGGCAAATAGGCATGACTGGTGTAAGGAATTATTCATATTAGATCTGTTTTCAAGAGAAATACTGTGTTTAAATATGTTCCCTGTGTGCTCAGGTATTACCAATATGTGAGTTAGCACCTATTTTTAAGTTATGGAATGGAAATTGAGAAGCTGTAGTCAAGGTGAAGCAGTTGTGAATCATCTTCTCTAACATAATTGACAAATCAGGCAGCCAGTGTGTGGATCAATGAATTGGCAGGGCTTCCAATCTCATTAAATGAAGAGCATTCAGTGCAAAATCTTCAGTAATTTGACAGAGGGCTGAATGTTTATGGGACATTTTAATGATTTGGTAGCTGCAGCTGAATTTTTATTGTGTGGGTGTGTGCTTTTGTCAGTATCATGGATGAGCTGTGCTTTAACCTTCCCAAACTCCATCTTCCATTCCACAGGGTGCCTTATATTGTCTTCTTGGGAATCACAGCGGGGTGTGCTTGGCTAATCTGCACGACTGGGATTGTATTGCACAGACATGGCCAGCAATTGTCTCTTCTGGGCTTAGCAAAGCCATGTCCTTGGAAAAACCATCCATAGTCAGACTCTTTGATGACCTAGCAGAGAAAATCCATCGGCAGTATGAAACCATTGGACTGGATTTTGCAGTGAGTGACCAATTCCTTGCTGTTCAGGCTCGTCTGTATGGACAAGGAAATTCTGTACTCTGCTGATTCCAAAGCAGAGATGTTAAAAACTTGTAAGTTCAAGTTCCAAATCTTTGCACTGTCCATCAACAGGTTCCAGAGAAATGCATGGAGGTGGCTGTTCTGCTGCAGAAGTCAGGACAGCCAAGTTCAGAGTTCACAGCTCTGGGATCAGAGGAAATTCAGTTGGGAATTCAGCGACAGAAGGAGAAGAACGCTGAGGCTTTGAGGTGAGTTCAGCTTCCCTGAACTGCACATTAAATGTCATCATCCAAAGCGGCTAAACTGAAAAATCCAGAATGTCCAAGGATTCTTGGGCTGCATCTTCTCCCTACACTTCTATTTCCTCTTTCTGTCTTCCTTTTCACCTTCACAAACCTTTTGTTGAGGGACTTTTCCTCTGTTTTTCAGTGGATCTCTCAGTACCATGTGGTTGATAACTCCCTCTCTTTCTCTCAGGAACTATGAAAATTTGGTCAACATGCTGCTGGATTGTGTGGAACAGAGAAATCTGTAAGTCCCCCTTTTTGTGCATGAGAGGGTTTTTTGGGGTGGGTTGGAGGTGGTTACATGGATCAATATCCAGGAGGGCAGTTACCGTGGTCTTGAATTTATTTGCACTGGGAGCTTGATTTGTTAATATAAGGCATCATCACATCTTGGAGTTAAGCTTTTTCTTTAATTAATCTGCCCTGCTACTAATATTTTTTTAATTTAAAAAGCTCTGGTTCTGTCTGTAACACTGACATCAGAATAGATTCTAATTGTTCCCATAATGTTAGCGTTAAAAAATTTTTAAAAGAATATCCCTGTAGGTATTTTTCATTGTGTATTTTATGTTTTTACACCTGTGTGTTCCCAGAACACTGGAGGTTTCCCAAAATGGATTAATGTTGTTGATTACAGCAGTGCCATTTATTTGTGTACTTGCATAATCTTAATACATGTAATAATTTCTGAGCATATAAACTTTAGTATTTACACTGTTTTGAATATTTGGGGTTTCTCCAGGCCCTGGAAGTTCGAGCACATAAGCATTGGCTTCCTGTCCCTGCTCCTGAGGGACGACAGGATCCTGCCCGCCCGTGCCATAAAATTCTTTGTGCAGTGTCTCAACCACGAAGCAATTGTGGTTCGGAAGGTGAGCCCAGGAGAAGGATTTCCTTTCAGTCTGCAGCTCTTTGGGCTTTACTTCAGGTGCTTGTGGGGTTTTGCTGGGATAAAGCACAAAAACTGAGGTAGAACTCCCTCCTCCAGCCATGCACGTGTACAAGGTTCCCAATCCAAGAAATGGCAGTCTTGGCAGTGCTGTACTGTGACATATGTAAATCTGTAAACTGTGAAAATGTGGGATGGACTGAGTCCTTATTTATTTCAGAGATCTTTTGCAGAATTTCTTTTGCAGATGGCTGCTTTTCCCACCTGCAGTTTGTTATTTGAAGGGAGCCATTGATGTGTTTCATTTGTTCTGTTGCTGTCTCAGTGAGGCTCAAAACAAACCTTTTTTCCCCCCAAAACATTATTAGAACAATATTAAATTTAAATTATTAACACAAAGTTATTAGTGAGGGTTTTCTGGCCTATAAAGTAATTTGTGTCCTGGATCCTCTGAAATAACCAGGATTATTTCCTTATGGGTTCCACGTCCTTCTGAGGGAGATGTATGGAATGAATACATTAATGCCCATTTTTTCCTTTTCTTTAGGTGGCCATCTCAGCTGTGGCTGGTATTCTTAAGCAGCTTAAGAGAACACACAAGAAAGTGCCCATCTGCCCTTACGAAATAAGTAGGTTTTATTTAATATAAGACATATCTTACATTTATCCTAAAATGTTTTTAAAAGCTTTTCTGGTTAAATTAAACATAGAATCATGAGCTTTTCTCTTCTCCCTGGTTGTTAATGTTCTAAGCAAATAGGTAAATATGATACAGAAGTAATATAATTGGTAATTTTTCAGTTTGGGGTTTTTTTTGCTTGTGGGGGTTATTTCCTCTCCAGAAACCTTGTAATTTGTGAGAACCATTTGTATGTCTCCTCCTTAATTTTTTTTGTCATTTTTATACATCTTAATTTTGATTTTCCTCTTGGATCAGGTGGGAGCCCGAAGCCTTCCAGCATCCAGGCTGGTGACAGAGCTGACAACCAGTGGCTGCACTACAACAGCCAGAGCCTACCAAAGACCAAGGAAGCCTGGGAATCCTGTTGTTTTGTGGAGAAAACACACTGGGGGTATTACACCTGGCCCCAGTGAGTAGCATTAGCATTGAGATGAAGTTGGGAGAGTCAGCAGGAAAAATTCTGCAGGAAATTAAATCCTGTTTTATTATTATATTGTTATAGATATAAAAAATTAATTTTTTAATTGAACCACAAAAAATACTATTTATTTTGTTCTTTCTGCTGCTTGCTTGTTTTATCACTTCTGGGTGGGTTTTGTGTTGGTTGGTTTGGGCCTTTTTGTTTATTACTTCTTTTCTACCCATTTCTTTCTCTATGGGCTATAGGCACAAATTCCACATGGCTGTTTAACTGCTGCTGTTAAAATGAAATATGCATATTGGACATTACATACATTTAGAGTATTCTACCCCAAATAATTGTTTTGCTTGTATAGCAAAACCTTTAATAACAAACTTGATTCTGTTGTTGTAAATTTTCTTCTTTAAGCTTCAATCTTTTGGAGCTGAGGATAAATCCTATTTAATATTGAGAACATAAAAAAACACCACCATAGAAACACTAGCACATGTTGTTGCTATTTTAATTTTTTATTACTTATCTTTTGTTTTTAATGTTCAGAACCATGACAGTTTATGCTCCAGTTGAGCAGCAACCAAAGCTTGGGCGAAGGAGAGATGAGCTAACAGAGGTAAGAGTTGCAAGTTTGTGGGGTTTTTTTTAATAGTACTTCTCCTTTCTTCTCTTAATGTTGTCCACAGATTACTGTGGAGATCCCCACAAGATACTTTTAGTTGTATTTTTCTAATTCTTATTGTGACAGCATACCAGAAGGAATTATTATTATTATTTTAATGTATTGCTGCTTTTCTCTGGGATCATGGAATAATTATATTAATGAACACTTTCTTGTTCCCTCTCAAGTCATGATCAGAGTTGAGAACAAGGTCATTAATGACAGTGGGAAGGACTAATTTTTAGGGGTTGCGATAATTCCCTATAAAATGGGGGGGGGGAGGGGAATGGGATAACCAAGGCATGATTTTTTTCCTTGAGAATGCAGATGAAACACGGGACTTGGAAAGATTGGGATATCACTGTGACAAGTGAACACCTCAAAGCTAATCCTTCTTTTTCTTCCTGTTACAGGCAGAACAAATTATATATGATCACTTTTCTGATCCCAAGTTTGTTGAGCAGTTAATAAAATTTTTGTCTTTAGAAGACAGAAAGGGAAAGGACAAATTTAATCCTCGCAGATTTTGCCTCTTCAAGGTAAGTAGAGTTCAATCACTAAATTGCTCTCATTTCCTGATAATTGCTCATTTTCTGACAATTCCCAGAGCATGGAGAAGCCACAGACTGCTGGGCTCATACTGTTGCAAAATGTTGATTTTTAAAGCTGCTCTGGGTAATCCTATTAATCCTCTCTTCTGATTAACTACTTAGGGAAACATATTTAGAGTAATGTAATAGTCTGGAGGACACTGGTGTATAATGTTGTTAAAAAAAGCAAAGTGATTTCACTTGCTGCACATTCAAACTCAAGTGTTTCACAATTTTATGATCTTCCTGGGAAGACAGTGTTTTAGCTAATTCCTGAAGACACTTTCCCCTCTTGTTTTCTAGGGCCTTTTCAGAAACTTTGACGATGCCTTTTTGCCAGTTCTTCAGCCCCACTTGGAGCAACTGGTCGCAGACTCCCACGAAAGCACCCAGAGATGTCTAGCTGAAATTATAGCTGGCCTGATAAGAGGTTCTAAACACTGGACCTTTGAGAAGGTGCTGGAGCAGTATTTTTGAGTAATTCTTGGAAGTTTAAAGAGTAATTTTGAATTAACACAATTAGAAGTTGAGGTCTTGATTGCTAAACTTGGAGCACAATTCATTGCTTGGTTTGGTGCCTCTTCTTGCCAGATGTTAGGAAAGTGTTCCAATATTAAAAGTAGGAACAGTTTGCTGTTAAGGAGATGGCAAAGCTGACATGGTTTGTAATTTCCAATAGGAATAAGTGCTTATGTCCACCTTGGACTATTAAATGTTTATTTAATATAGGCCTAGCTGTCCATGCTGAATCTCTATGCCAGAAGATAATCCTGGGATAATCACTACAAAAACAAAGAAGACATTTTAATATCTGGGCTAGGTTTGAGATCTTTAAATAGCAAAATATTGTCTTTTTTGTTTTTGCTGGGCAGGTGGAAAAACTTTGGAAGCTTCTGTGTCCATTGCTTCGAACAGCCTTATCCAACATCACAGTGGAAACATACAATGACTGGGGCACCTGTATTGCCACCTCCTGTGTAAGTATCCCATTTTTTGTGTCCTGAAGCTAGATCCACTGTAAATGAACATTCCTGCAGTGAACTGGGGGCTGTGGTGTCTGGGAAGGAGGGTCACTGATAGGCCGCAGGTATCTTGGGTCAATACTTTTCAAGTGACTCAGCAGAACTCAGTGTGGTTTGTCATCCAGAACCCTCAATAGCAAAATTCAGGCATAGTCATTCAATGTGTCAAAAATGAAGCTAAAATTCCTTCTATTCTGATTGTATTTACCAATTAATTAAAACTGTATATAGTTTTATTGGGTTTTTCTTGTATTGAGGTTCATTGTGAAAACATACTGAATGTTGCCCTTGTTTAATAAATAAACCCAAGGGATGCAAAAATCTGTCAAAACTTTCCTTGTTTATACCTTATTTTATACATTATTTACATTTTAAACACCCCTCACTTACTTACATCTGTTACCTGTTCTTTTCCAGGAGAGCAGAGATCCTAGGAAACTGCACTGGTTGTTTGAATTGCTGTTGGAATCTCCACTGAGTGGTGAAGGAGGATCATTTGTAGATGCCTGGTAAAATTAATTAGAAGTGTTCTATTGTGGTTGAATAGAGGAGGAAATACAGCCTGGATAAGATGTATTGAGAGGATGCTGTGCCAGCTGGATTGTAGGGGAGGGGAACAAAGGGGAACAACTGCTTTCCAATTAGCTTTCCCCATACAATGGCAGGTTCTTCCTGATTATTTTTTTAATATAACTGAATTAACAGGGTGTGAAAATTTGGGGCTGGAAGAGCAGCAGTACTGTTGTTTCACTGGGCAGCTTTTACCCATCTTTGCTCATTGAAGGACGCTCTGATGCACTGACACACTTGTGCACATTGCCAGACAAAGTCTAGAGGGGACTGGGGAAGGAGGAATGTTCTATATGACTAAAGATGAGCTGTTCTGATTCCCAGCCGACTTTATGTGCTGCAAGGGGGCCTTGCCCAGCAGGAGTGGAGAGTGCCAGAGCTGCTGCACAGGCTGCTCAAGTACCTGGAGCCCAAACTCACCCAGGTCTACAAGAACGTCCGAGAGAGAATAGGAAGGTCAGTGTTGTCTGCTGCAGTTCTTGTTGGGTTTTAACCCTTCATTTTATTTAGGTAATTAGGTAGCGAAGTAATTAACCTGAAAAGCATTGACGCTTGTAACAAAAATCAGATAAATAATTAACAGACTTGCTTCAGAAATTCCAGATGACTTGTCTATATTTATCTTTTATTTATAGAATGTTCTGGATTGGGAAGGACCTTAAAGCCCATCCAGTCCCACACCCTGCCATGGGCAGGGACACCTTCTACTATCTCAGGTTGCTCCAAGCCCTGTCCAACCTGGCTTTGGACACTTTCAGGGGCAGCCACAGCTTCTCTGGGGAACCTGTGCCAGGGCCTCACCAATTTGTCTGTGTTGATGTATGACATCTCTAAAGCTCTTAGAAGGGACATTTGGTTTTAAATAGCTTTGAAATGAAGATGAGAGGAAATTTTCTCTAAGTATTAACCCTCAAAGGTCACCTAATTGATCTTG
The DNA here is from genome assembly GCA_013397755.1 of Cnemophilus loriae. Lineage (NCBI taxonomy): Eukaryota > Metazoa > Chordata > Aves > Passeriformes > Corvidae > Cnemophilus > Cnemophilus loriae. The sequence continues at coordinate 65,460 of VZTF01006880.1, read as the reverse complement.
GATCATTTGGAGTTCACAAGTCACTGTTTTCTGGAGGAGAGTCATGCTCACTGTGTGTTCCTGCTGGCTTTGTTTGGTTTTTTAGTGTGCTGACCTACATATTCATGATAGATGTTTCCTTGCCAAACACTGCTGCAACTAAATCTCCTCGTGTCCATGAATTTACCACCCGGATACTTGAAAACCTCAAACCCCTCATGGAAGCAGATGAAGAAATCCAGAATCATGTTATGGAAGAGAATGGAGTCGGCGAACAAGACGAGCGAACTCAGGGCATTAAACTCTTGAAAACAAGTGAGTTAAGGGGGTCAGGGAATGGTGGGTGTTTTGGGACACGATGATTGAGATCTGCAAATTGTGTAGCAGAATTCTCAATATTTTTCATCTTGTGATTGTTTCTCTTTATTCAAACAGTTCTGAAGTGGTTGATGGCGAGTGCAGGACGATCTTTCTCTACAGCTGTCACAGAGCAACTCCAGCTGTTACCTTTGTTTTTCAAGGTACATCCTTTAATTTCACCTTTATTATTGGTTATGTTTGATTAAAAAAGGATTGTATAACTGAAGTTCTTTATATATGTCTCTAATATTCCAAGACCAGGTTACATGGGGCATTCAACAACCAGCTCTAGTGGAAGGTGCCCCTGCCCATGGGAGGTGGGTGGAACTGGATCATCTTTCAGGTCCCTTCCAAAGCAAACCATTCCGTGATTCTCTAAGGGACCTTGAGTTATTTTCTTTTGTTCACTGACGATACAATTCTATTTAAGCAGCTCCTGTTGTTCCTCTGATTCTTGTGTTCTTTGGAGCTGTGTCATCCAGTCTTACCTCTCTGAAATAATCCATACTTGTGTGCCCAAAGTGCACAAACATCAATAAATTACCGAACAGTAATCTATGTGACCATAAAATAAAGGTTTATTTAAGTGAAAGTGAGCTTGGTAAAGCTTTCTCTCAGTCTTGGACCTGGATCTAAAATCTGAGTTTAGTTGGGTTTAATAGCAAGAGAATGGCAGTGGGGACCCAAAATCTCACCAGGATATCTTGATTATTTACTGAGAATATTTAATGCCATATCGATTTGTTTTTCCCAGTTAACTTAATCCTTCAGCATTATATTGAATGTATTTCTCCTAGACAGCTGTTCTTTCATGATATTACCCTGGTTTTGAGGATTTTGCTGTCACCAGTGCCTATTTACTAACAGGGTTTTGTTCCCTCCCTGCCGTTATTTAGATTGCACCTGTGGAGAATGACAACAGCTATGATGAGCTCAAAAGAGATGCTAAGATGTGTTTGTCCTTGATGTCTCAGGGTTTGCTGTATCCTCAGCAAGTGCCTTTGGTACTTCAGGTGCTAAAACAAGTGAGTATGGTCGAAACAGCTTAAGGCTTCTTCTCATCTCATGCATCCTCTGCTTTTTATTTAACAGTATACAATACTTACGATTCTAAGAGAATCAAATACTGATTTAGATCTGAAAGAGTTTATTTAAAGTGTTGTAAAACACTTAGTAAGTGTATCTTTAACATTTAATCCACTTAATTTTGTTAACAAATTGAACAGCATTTTGGTATATTAACATTTGGTTCAGTAGTGGATCACTTTGTCTCCTCATGAGCATAACAATTCAAAATCCAGTTTCAGAATGAATCTTCAGCTAAAGAACTGCCCTTGAATCTGACTTTTTAGGGTTTTGCAGTATATTTCTGTTTAACAATCTGCTTTGGAAGTGAAGCCTGTGAAAATTATTACCTAAATAATAATTACCTACTTTGGAGATAAAAGGTGTATGAGACAAAACTACCTGAATAAAGGAAGTTCTTTGCAACTGCCTCCAGAAGCTTTTTTCTTAAATATTGTTCACTTTCCATCGGGGGCTGCTTTCTTTGACATTTTTGTCTTCTCACACTGATTTATTCACTGCAGACAGCAAGAAGCAATTCTTGGCATGCCCGATACACCATCTTAACCTACCTCCAGACCATGGTGTTCTACAATCTCTTCATCTTCCTCAACAACAGTGAGGCAGTCAATGACATCAGGTGGCTGGTGATAAAACTCCTGGAAGATGAACAGCTCGAGGCAAGTGATCTCTTCTCTGCACTGCTTTCACACCACTGTTTCTTGCCTTTGTCAAGTTTTATGGAAAAGCTGACATGTAAATTAATACAGGAGGTATTTCTAGCTCAGCATTCTTCCTACTTTGAAAATGAACTTTAGAGGATTTGTTTCTTTCATATTCATTCTAGGAAAACAGTTGCTAATTAAATACTCCATTAGTGATTTTTTTACAAGTTCCATTGCTTCTACTTTCACAGAATGGTGCATTGCTTGGAGCTTGGTTTCAGTACATGAAACAGGGATATTATTAATTTTGCTATAGGTGTGTGTTGGTACAAGATTCAGCATCCAACAAGGTCAAATCCCTTCCTGTGTGGAAAAGTGTAAAACCACTATTTATTACCCTATAGGTCTGCTTCCCATCTAATCCTATCATATTAATGACAAAAATACTCTTGATATCAAGAACTACCTAGAACTGAGGGGCTTGCATTAAATGATGTGAATTGATGTCATGTTTAAGCACAGTGAAGAATCTTCAGTGTTAAATTCCTGCCTGGTCCATCTCCCCTACACTGTCATTTTCCTTGGTGTTTGTGCAGTTGGCAAATACCAGTGAAATCCAACTTTTGGGTGCTTTTTTTCTTTCTAGAAGAAAGATTCTGCATCAGCTTGCAATCCCACAGAAGTTGTTTGTCAGAACACTTACCTCATAATCTCACACCATTTTGAAAAATACCTTTTATTCACTTCAATGCAATTTATCCAGTTATTTTAAATGTACCAAATTATCCCTCTGTACCACAGAGGTGCAAATCCAAAAAGCCTGCCTATGTTCATAACCACTCTGGATCATGCTGTTGCCATGGAAGCTTTCACTTTTCTCTGAAAAGTAATCTTGTTCTTTCTTGGTAATAACTGACAAGATGCAGTATCCTGCTGAGTAATTCCTGTGTAGCTTTTGGATGCTGGATTTTTAAGATGAGAATCATTAGCTTTAACTAGGATTTGATGTCTTTGCTCTGTAGAACTGAAGTTTTGGTTCTTGGATTTTAAGATACTTTTATTTCTTTGCTTATTTTGATACAAAGGGCCAGACCTGATGATGATTGTTTTAATATGCACAGCACTGATGTCTTGATAAGCATTTTTCATATTGCACTGCAGTTTTACAGGAATGAGAGTATTTTCTCTCTGTTTATTTTAAGTAGCCCTTTGCAACTTCTGCAGTTGGGTTTGGCTGGTGTTGAGTGGTTTTGTTCTGATATTGTTGCACTTTTATAGACCTTGGTCAGTCCCTTCTGACCAAAAAAAACCCAAACCCCATAGGTGATGGGGAGATTCCTCTGTAGTTTTTACATTCTGTATTTCATCATGAGTGTGATCATTTATAAATTGTTTAGTGCCAGAGGTGGACAGTGATCAGCTGCTTCATGAATGTTTTTAAAGGCTTTGCTTCCAGGTGCTCCTCACAGCAAAGTGTTCCTTCTAGCTGAGTGATTAATTTAGAAGTTAAAGTGGTTGTAATACAGGGAGTAGGGATGTAAATGAGCCCAGCTCTCCTGGGAGCTCGCTCACTTCCAGCCTCGCTGCTTTGTGTCTGGCTCTTGTATTAGCACATCATGTCTCAGTTAATAGCTCAGCTCTTCAGGGACTCACAAACTGCTGATAAACAACACTGCCAGCCTCTCACCTCATCCTTCTTTGCTCTCAGCAAAGTAGATCACGTTAGAATAGTACCTTGTAGAAATTTAAATTGAATGGGCTGGTGTCTCAAGAGCTTATTTGAACTTCCTCTGTTTAATTATTGCAGCTCTTGCAGCTGTACTTACGGCTTTGTGAGGCTCAGAACATCGTGTTCAAGGATGTGATTTATTATTATAATCTGCTGCATTGCATTCAGAGCACTGGGAGGTGTTTGTGCTCCACAGAGACAAATGTTCTGTTTGCAGTTACCTGTGACAGGATGTACCTACCAAAAATCTGGTGGCAGCATCTCAACCGGTTGATTTGGTTTGCAAGTTTTAAATGTTGGGAGGCTTTTGTCAGAATGTAATTATGGAAAGTGGGAGTGAGTTTTGGAGGGACTCCCAATTTAAATACAGTTTTACACGTCTATAACTTTCTGGGCTTGGGAGATTTGAGGAGATGAGAGAAATTAGTAATACTGATGGGTTAGTCACTTGTTTTCAAAAGCAAGGATGAGTTGTCTCTACTCGGAATTCACTAACAAGGTGCTGTGGCTGGTTTAAAAAGAATGGAAAAGGAGATCTGTATTTAGAATGGCTTGGCAATTGGATGAAAGCTAAGTTTAGTCTTGTTCTTTGGATTGCTGTGTTACCCTTGAGAAGAATATTTTTCCAACCTGAATTTCTGGTTTTATTCATGTAGTACAGAGGTCTGGTACTTGAGACAAGGAAGTGTATCAGGCTGGAGCATTACAGAACTGAGTTGTTGACCATAAAGTTTGTTTTGTTGCTTATTAATCCAGAATCTGTTGTGACTTTCAAAGAATTCTTGTGCTATGGATAGAACAGAATCAGCTGAGTCTCTGGAACATTACTCCTCCCTTTTCTTGGAAAAGCTCTTCTGCTTTTGTTAGGGGAAAAACTAAATGCTTTTGTATAAAGCCCACTTTAAAGCTGATGTCAATACAGATCCTGTTAGGAATTTGGTGAAGCAGGTTGATTATTTGGTCTCAGTCAAAGTTCGTTTTTAAACTTTCTGAAGCTCCTCTATTGACAGTGGAGTTAAATTACATTATTCACTTGAGTAGCAGGTCACTTTATGGCAAATTTTGTGACAGTAGTTCTATATTACGGCAGAGCATGTTTATTAATTTCAAAGAGCCGTCTAATAAACTACTAATAGCAGGATAATACTTTAAAGGCTTTTGCTGAGCAGGGTTTGCTCACTTGGGTTAGTTGGGTGTGCTTAAAAGGGCAGTAATGGCATAAATAAATGGTGTTCTGTCCCATCTGTGCCCAGGTGAGGGAGATGGCTGCCACCACGCTCAGCGGGTTCCTGCAGTGCAACTTCCTCACCATGGACGGGCCCATGCAGACTCACTTCGAGCAGCTCTGCAAGATGAGGCTCCCCAAGAAGAGGAAGAGGGACTTGGCCTCAGTGGGGGACACAATTCCTTCAGGGGGTAAGCAAGCAGCTCAGAAAGAAATCAGTGTTTTGGGTTACGTAGACTGCCATATAATACGATTTGCAACATAAATAGTAAGAATACACAGCAAAGGCAAATATTTTTATTATGTATTCCTGTGTTAAATTAATTACTTACTCTTTTAAAATTAACATTAAAGAGGTGTTTCCAGTTCACAGAGATAAGGATGCAGATGATGAGGGATAGCAAGTTCCTCAATAAATACGTCACAGCATAGTTTCGCTCCTTGCCCACTTTACCTTCTATTTGTTAGCAGTGTGCGTTTTTTATTCTTAAAAAAAACCAAAAAACCACCACACAAAACAACCAACCAAAAAGTAAACCAGAACAAAAACCCCTTTAGTTAATCCTGATTTGGAACTTTGGCTTCTGCCTGGGCATTTAATGCATCTGAGTCAGTTATTTGACCCAGATGTCTGGCGTTCCATATTGTCCAGTAGTTCTGGGATTTGAGAAAACGCTCTGAATGCAGAAATAGGAAACATGGAGATGTTATTCATGAGCTATTGATGAGTTTCTTTGAGACAGGGAAAATCATTTGAAATGTTTATGAAGTGTCTAGCAGTTGCAGATTGATTCCTAATGGAAGAATGTGGAAAAAATTAAAGATCCAAGAATGGTTCTGCTTCCTTACTCAGAATCCCAGATTCAATCTGGAGATCATAAGTTTGTGTCTGTAGAACTCTGGATTTCTGCAGCAGCTGGAGGTCTCTGCGGGGGGGTTTGTTGCTGATTTTCTTTAACTGATGTGGGTTGATGCCCTGTTTTTGCAGATCTGGTGAAGCGCCACGCCGGTGTCCTGGGGCTCAGCGCCTGCATCCTGTCCAGCCCCTACGATGTGCCCACCTGGATGCCACAGCTCCTCATGGATCTCAGTGCCCACCTCAATGATCCCCAGCCCATTGAGGTAAAAATACAGCAGTCCTCTATTCAGCAGAACCCAACTGAATACCTGTGATTCATTCTTCGTTCTCTTTTCCTAGAAAAGCATAGGAACCTATTAAGAAATTTGATTTCTACTGCATTTTACTAAATGACTCCGAACAGTTTTAAAGCATGACCTGCTTTTAAGTATTTTTTGTGGTAGATCTGTCCTTGCTTTCAAATTTGAAGCATTAAATTGAAAGCTGCAAGAACTGTATATATAATGAGGAAGTGGGGTTTTTTTCATTAAAGATGTCCCTTTTGTGCATGCTGTTCCAGGAAGCGTCAACCTGAACCAAAACATCAGTCTGGAATTTTTAAAATGAAGTGTTATGAGCTGCCCTAGAAATAAGTTTTTAAAGCAACAGTTGCCTTTAACTCTTATTTTTTTTTTGTCCTGTCTGTTGGGTTTTGTTGACCTTTGTTGTTTTAGCTAGAGGAGTGAGATGAAGAATTCCTTAGATGTTTTCAGACCAAAAACGCCCATTTGAAACACCCAAGGAAAAGGCAGTGGAGGAAAAGCACTTGGCTTTTATTTTATAAGAATCTCCAAATGTTTCCCAGCTCAAAATTGCAGGTCCAGGAATCTTCTTTATAAGAATGTTGGAGTCATGACTCTGGTCAAAAGACTAGCCAGAACTGTGAAAATTAAAATCCCAGGCTGAATTCCCTAGAGCCCTCCTATCCTCTGGGTCTGCTCTAACCCTTGATGGGTACTGAGCAGTTGTGTTTGTTGTATCCAACGTTGGTTTTGGTGTGGAGCTGGGATCCCTGACTGACAGAGCTCCATCCCAATTGTGCTGGCAGATGACTGTGAAGAAAACGCTGTCCAATTTCCGGAGGACCCACCATGACAACTGGCAGGAGCACAAGCAGCAGTTCACAGATGACCAGCTCCTGGTGCTCACTGACCTCCTGGTTTCACCCTGCTATTATGCGTAGGTGGGTCAGCTGATGGGTTTTGGCATAAGTTTCACTCTTAAAAATTTTACTCCAGAGTAGGGGAGAATCCTTAGCCACAGGGAAAATGCTGCAGCCAGATTTCTGGCCCTTGCCCCTCCAGTGGTTTTGGTCAGATTTATTTTGGTTAAATACTTTAAATACTGCCCATCTTTCTGTGCATCCCTGTGCTTTGCTAAGACGTTTACACTTCTTTTCTTGAATATTGATATTCCTCTTCTCCATTTTCTGCCAGTTGGCTGCCTTTAAATGCCTGGCAGTGTCCCTAAAGTGCTGCTTTGTACTTCTGATGCCTCTGAGGACTTTACACCACCCAGTCCAGTCTATCACCTACATCTCAGGATGGGGAATGGCTGCTACCACTTGGTTTCCTCTTCCACACTCTGGCTTTGCTGCCAGGGCTCTTCACACAGGCATGTCCCCAAAGAGTGAATCCATTCCTGGGGTTTCTCTTTGTTACACTAAATGATTCCCATCTCTATTGTATTGTGATGTTTTGTGACAATATTCCAAGAGAAGCTTTAATTTATCTTTTTGTATAAACAAGAGCATGAGGCAATATTTGTGTTTTGAACTCATCTTTCTTTCTTTTTAGGTTTCTCCTGGGGAAAATGAGGATTTTTCATAGGAATTTTTCTGCGAAATAAAGGAAACTCAAAAGAAATTGATCATGTAGAGAACTTTGTCCTGGAAATCCTGATGCCTAATCAAAACCACTTTTAAGTACAAATGTAGAGACCTGGTTCTGTTCAAAAGGAATTTCACATCCCCAGGGAGCAGCCAGGGGAGCCCTGGGGCTGTGCCTGCAGGGCCTGATTATGAGTCCATGACAAGACCCTTCTCCTTGGCCTGCATCACACATCAGTCTTGTTTCTGCTTCCTTGCACACAATGACTTACACTGCACCTCCCTCACCCTCTTCTTCTGCTCCCTGTTCCCAGCATTAAGGATATGCAGAACCAGAGAGTGCCACAAACCGGAATTTTCTCAGTGGAGCTCTCCAATTCTGCTGATGCAACTCCTCCCCCCGTCTGCACACAACCCCAGGAGCTTGCCTTCCTCAGAGTTTTATTTTTTGCTGCTGGGATTTGAGTACCATCCAGTCCACCTCAGGGCAGCATTGCCTTTTTGTATTCTCTCCCTTGTGCAAATGTAAATAGCTGAGCTGTGTGCAGTGCAGGGGTGGCAGGACACAGCACAGGCAGCTCCTGCTGCCTGGCCAGGTTTTCAGGGGGTGTCTTGATCACGTGTGGAATGAAAAATCTGTGATTCTCTGCATATTTTTAAGGGGAGAAAGACTATGGGTGTTCCCGTGTAATTAGAGCCCACAGATAGGAAATGATGGACTGTTAGTGGTGGTTGAATTCACAGAATGAAATGTGTGCACAGTGTGGAAAGGCAGTTTTTAACAGTGTATTTGCCTAAAGATTGAGCAAGCATATCTCGTTTGAAGATTGTTGGAAGCTCTGTGTTTTTTTTGCCTGCAGCTTTGTTCAGAGACTGGTATCAATTGGCTGTTTAACAACCTGTTTAATATGTGTTACATAGTTGTAAAAGACTGTATAAATTGTAGAGGCATTGCATTGACAAAACATTGTACAGTTTGCAACCTTTTACATAACACCATTGTGAGATTAATTTGTAAAGATTCATACTTAGATGTTAATACAGTAGTGGTTCTGGCTTTTGTATCAAATCAAATGCCATTCTTAGTTTTTTAAATTATTTTCTTTAACAGAATATCTCTTTGTGTCTGAGAGGGTTTGTTTTGCTTTTCCTGTATCTCATGACTGTGTCTCATTCCGATTTCCGATTTTACTGCAACACGTGTGGCCATTTCTCAATGCTGACATCACATTCTGGTGTGATCCATTCATAGAACATGAGGTACATCGAAATAACTCATAAACTGGTGTGTGTTTCATCTTTCATGCAAAACCCCCCAGGAGCACTGAGACCTTTGTGTGGCTCATCCCAAACCTCCAAGCACAGCAGTACTCCTGGGGCAGTATTTAAGGAGTGTCAGCACACGGATGTAATCACTGTATAGCGTAGTGCCAAAATTATGATTTCAATTGTGTATGTAGTTTAAGACCCAATAAATGGACTGTTTGTAACTACTGCATCTTTCTCTATCTCTAAAGAGGAAATTTGTTGGTTTGAGACCGTAACTTCAGGTTTTTACAATGCTTTTGATCTTTTTGGATGAGGCCTGTGTTTGTCCTGGGATTTGGTAGTGAGTTAAGGATTAATTAAAGGTCTTGTTCTAATGTCTAGGAAATCAGCTTTTACATTTATGGAAAAATAGCTTGTACCAGGAAAACACTTGTTAACTTCTGAGAACTGGAGAAACTAGTTTGCGTTGGAGAGGGTTTTGCTGATAGAGTTAAATCTTTAGAAGTGATGGAAAGCCTTTGCTGCAGAGGATCATCTGTAAATGATCCTTGGCTGATGAAGTGTTGGAGCAGATATTGCACGTGCCATTCTGCAGCTCTGCTGCTTTGTTCTGTACTTGGGAATTTCTTTCCTTAGGGTGTAGCTGGAATTAGTTGAGGATTCAGTGCGCTGTAGGGAATCATGCTCTGGTCAAGAGTGATATGAATTCCCAACACCTTATAAATCCACAGTAAATTGCTTTATCTAAACAGATCCCCCAGTAACTGTAGCACAATATTCAAAATACACTTCTGTAGGATAAAACTCACCTGTGGTAGTACGAGCAAACTTGTACTGATTAAGTTTTGATGAGGGAAGCATTGTTAGTTTCCTGTCCTGAAAATGCAGGAACCATTTTTTACCACCAAGTACCGCAATTCCATTACTGGATTTATTCCCTGACTTTCCCCAAGCAACACCCACATCCTGAATTCAGAACTTCCATCACTGATGTCTTATACTGTCTCTTTCCTGAAGCTGTCAAGATAAACCAACTGGAGTACCTCAGTCTGGAGAGGGAGAGATTTCTAGCAGGAGAAGAGAGAATTTTTCCCCTTGGAACAGGAAAGGAGATGAAAAAATATCTTGAGTATAGTTTGATAGCCTCAACATACTAAGTGACCGCCTGTCAGACTGCACAGATAACCTGTGACCAGTGTGAGGAAGCACCGAAGAAAGGCAGAGATGTAAGGCAGAATTTGGGGGGTTTGGGAGGTATTTTGGTTTGTTGAGGTTGGGGTTTTTCTGTTGGGTTTTTTTGGGTTTTGGTTTGGTTGTTAAGAGCTCAAGTTGCCAGTGATTTACTGCTCAGTGACTCTTGCTAGATCATTAAGTGGTGTGATCTCCCGTATTTCCATAATCAGGTGAGTATATTTGATGCTTATTTTGATATATAAGAAAATGACCAAGTAGGCAAATAAGACTTTTAACCTGTGCTTCTGGGTGGTGCCACAGTCTCAGCATTCGTGGATTGTGTTGCTAACAAGTTCGTGTATGGATGGGTTTGGGTTTTAATTAAAGAGGCAAAGGGATGAAGTTCCTTATTTCTGATACATTATGACTGCATTCCTTTTATGTTCAGGTATCTCCTTTTTCTCCTTCTTACTACTTTCCCAGGCTGCTGGGACTGCTGTGCTGGGTACACTGGATGATGTGATGATGTCTCCTGTCAGTTTTTCACAGTTAGGCATCCCCAGCATCCCACACCCTGCTCAGTCTCACACTTCCTTCCACAGCTTCAGGCTTCCTGGAATCTTGCAGCAGAGCCTCCAGCTCCTGTTTCCCAAGGGCTGTGGAAAACACAATAATCTGGTAAAATGCAAGAGGGAAAATAAAACCCCGTGGCAGTAGAAGGGTTTGCTGGCCACTGGCCTGGAAAGATTTTAACCCTGCTGTGAGTTACCAGCTGATGTGGTTTACATCCTCATGGCATCCTGCAGTACCTGGAGGCAACTTTTGGGGATTTCTAATAAAAGGAGGGGAATTTCACCTCAGCCTGCTCTAGACTTCCAGGTTGCCAGCAGGCAGAGGAATCCTTATTCCAAGGAAGGGGTTCTAGGTGGTTAATCCAAGGCAAAGTCTTCAGGGCATTGGTGCTGTGGTAGTTACAGCCTGGTTTAATGTCAAAGACAAACTCTGTGGAAGATGTAGAATATTACTGAGCAGATTTTGCTGCTGCAGGTGGAGCTGGACACACACTTCCCTTGGGGAATATGAGATGCCATCATTTCTGATTGGCTTTCTTGGGAAAGTCAGCAATAAACCCAATAAATCTGTTCTAGCAATAAGTGCAGTCAGATTACAATAAATCCAGGTAGAAGCCCAGCTGAGTTCACCCTGAAAGGGTTCTGTTAAAAGCTTTTTTTTTTTACTGTTACTCTTACTTATTCTCTCCTGTCTTTTATTTCTATTTTTTTTGTGGGTTAATCTCCCCTTTTATTATTCCAGCTGCTTTCCCCTAGAACTCTTTTGTTTAAATCATATGGTGCAATTCTTAGGCTGAGATGGGGGCAGATTTCAACAATTAAAAGTAATTTCCAGTAAATATCTGCAAAACAACACTGTTGTCAAAATTGCCTTGGGACCATTGTTTCTCCTTATGCAGTAGGAACTCCAAGACTGAACAAGCTTGATAGGTCTAGAGAGCACTGGATTTTTAAGGAATTAGTTTAAGGAAAGGCTTGAGTGCTGCAAAGAGTGAATATCCTTGTACCTTGTGCAAGGTAAGTTTTGCTCTTGTGATTCCTGCCTTGCAAAACAGACTGTCTTCCACTGCTTTTCTTCCCCACTCAAACTTTGGCAGTTCTTTTAAAAGCTGAAGAGTCTTTTTCAAAAGGGACAGGCTCGTGAGACACTTTGCTGTGCCAAAGGGGCTGGGCAGGGCTTTGTGCTCCCATGGAGATCCTTTTTGCCTCAGCTCATTCCCTTCCTCCCAGAGAACAATCCCTTCTCGTTTTCTGCTGGAGTGTTTAAGGCTTGCAGGCTTGAACCAGCTACACTTTTTCATTCATTTCAAACTACAGTTAATAACTGTAGAGGGGTAAAACAACTCTAACCAAACCCCACTCTTGCATTAGGCTAACATTTGGTCACTCTGGTTTAATCCTACAGTTCAGCATCCTCTGATGTTTATAAGTAAGAAAATTCAAGGAGGGACATCCCCGCTTGTCGATGAAAAAACAGCTCTTAGGAGGGCCAAGACTCACCCACAGCTTTCAAATTAACCACAACTGGAGAACAAAAATACAAGTAAGGGAAAATAAGTGGCAGCCAAGCTGAAAGAACATAACTTGAAGCCACAGGAAACCATGTTTTGGGTTTTGAACCTTCCCCCTCCCGTACACAACCAGTTTAAGGACAAAACCAAGACATAAGGCACCTGCCCAGGTTGCAAGGCAGGTGCTGCAGCTGACTCCTGGCATTTCCCCTAACAAAACATCCACCCCCATTGCCACTGGGAGCATGTTTAGCAGGGCAAGGCTTCACAGGCCAAGTTGCTGTCACCAGCCACAGAGTTATAAAAACATTGCTCTGGGGTTGAGAAAGGAATATGCTGAAAACTAAATGGGCAGGTGGCACTGGGAAGCTGTCAGGTGTCAAACTAGCACTCTCATGGCTGTCTGGATGGTTGTACAAAGCACCTGCGGTAGGGGATGGTTATTAAAACAATAGATTAATGTATATATAATGAGTGTAAGAGAAGTGCCCTGCATAAGTCAGAAATACTGGATCTACTGTATTTTCATAGTGCTTTTGTACCTTGCCTGGGTGGATTTTGATCTCTTCCACCTGGCTTTCCAGTGCCATGGAGGCCCCTCAGCTGTGTCTGCCTTGGAGAATGTGCACTGAGCATTTCCTCACCCTCGTGTCCTTGTAAGTACTTCTGAGCATTAGAAAATGCTCATCAAAGAGATGATTTTGATATCCAACACTCTCCATCACTACTATATTTGTGATAGCAGTTGGCAGTTAACAGATAAAGAAAGGATGCTGATTATGTTTTCCCTCCCTCTGGAAACATAGAAGATGCTTTGCCTTAGATCCTGTGCTTCTGAGAAAATACAAAGGGCAATCTGGCCCCGCTGAGCTGGCTCAGGAAAGCCATGCAAAAGTGCAAGCAGGGCAGGAGGATTGTTCAGCCTGGAAAAGAGAAGTTTCAGTGAGACCTAACTGCAGCCTTCCAGTACCTGAAGGGAATTTACAGGAAAGATGAGGCAAGACTATTTACAAGAGCATGTGCCAGGACAATGTATAACGGGTTCTAATTGAAAGAGAGTAGGTTCAGAGTGGATATTAGAAATTCTTCCCTGTGAGTTTGGTGAGGCGCTGGCACAGATTGCTCAGGGAAGCTGTGGCTGCCCCATCCCTGGGAGTGTCCATAGCCTGGCTGGACAGGGCTTGGAGCAACCTGGGCTAGTGTATGGTGTCTCTGGCCATGGCAGGGAGCGGAACGAGATGGTCTTGCAGTCCCCTTCCCACCCCAACCCTTCTGTGATTCTCTAGACCACAGTCTCTGCTGCTCCAGCCGCTCTCATCACCGCTGCTCCCCGCGCTGGAGGGGCGGGGATGCAGCGCCAGCGGGGCTCTGGGGAGCTTGGTGCCGCCTCCCCCGGGCCCGCCACGGCCTAGCGGTGCGGAGGAGCTGTTGCTGTACCCCAGCCGCCGGCCCCGACCCGGGCCCGCCGCGGCGGAGGGAGCGGAACGGAGCGGGGAGGGGCTGGGCCAGGCGCCATGGCGGGGCGGGCGGCGCTGAGGCGGCGGTGAACGAGCGGTGAAGGGGCCGGCCGGGAGCCCTAAGGCGGCGATGAGGGGGCGGTGCCGGGGCCAGGCGGGAGCCCCACGGCGGCGATGAGCGGGTGGTGAAGGGGCCGGGCTGCGATGAACGGGTCGGGGCGGCTGTCGGCCGCGCCCGCGGAGCAGCTGGGCGCGAACGGCAGCGGCCCCGCGGAGCTG
>VZTF01006880.1:31068-51356 GCA_013397755.1 Cnemophilus loriae | reverse complement strand
CTCATCGTGCTGCTCTCCTTCTTCGACCCGGCCCTCCGGAAATTCCGCACCGACTTCGACTTCATGATCCTCAACCTCTCCTTCTGCGACCTCTTCATCTGCGGCGTGGCCGCCCCCATGTTCGCCTTCGTCCTGTTCTTCGGCCCGGCCCGCGGCGTGCCCGGAACCTTCTGCTTCACCTTCCACCTGACCAGCTCCGGCTTCATCATCATGTCGCTCAAGACGGTGGCGGTGATCGCGCTGCACCGGCTGCGCATGGTGCTGGGCAAGCACCCGCACCGCTCCGCGTCCGCGCCCTGCTCGCTGCTGCTCACGCTGCTGCTCTGGGCCGCCAGCTTCACCCTGGCCACGCTGGCCACGCTGCGCACCCGCGGCTCCCGCCTCTGCCTGCCCATGGCCAGCCTGCCCAGCGGACAGGGCAAGCTCATCCTCTACCTCTACGTCACCGACTTCATCTGCTGCGTGGCCGTCGTGTCCGTGTCCTACGTGATGATCGCCCAGGCCCTGCGCAGGAACGCGCGGGCGAGGAAGTGCCCGCCCGCGGTGGCCGTGGGCACCCTCAGGGCTCAGCCTTTCGCGGGGCCCGGGGCCGTCCCCGCCCTGTACAGGACCCAGAGCTGCACCAAGCCACCCCACGGCCACGCCAGGCTCACCAGCCGGCTCCCGCTGGCCTCGGCCGTCAACCTGGCCACGGCCAAAGACTCCAAGGCAGTGGTGACCTGCGTGGTCATCGTGCTCTCCGTCCTGGTGTGCTGCCTGCCCCTGGGCATCTCCTTGGTGCAGGACATGCTATCTAGCAGCGGTGGCTTTGTGCTCTACCAGTTTGAGCTGTGTGGGTTTACCCTCATTTTTTTCAAGTCTGGATTAAATCCCTTTATCTATTCCCGCAACAGCGCGGGGCTGCGGAGACGCGTGCTCTGGTGCCTGCAGTACGTGGCCCTGGTCTTTTTCTGCTGCAAGCACAAGACGAGGCTTCGAGCAATGGGCAAAGGCAGCCTGGAGGTCAACAGGAACAAGTCGTCACACCACGAGACCAACTCAGCCTATATGTTGTCCCCAAAGCCTCAGAAGAAGGGTTTGGAGCAGGCGTGCGGTGCCAGCCACTCCAAGGACAGCGTGCTGAGTCCCAAGGCGTCCGCGGGGCAGCAGCACTACGGGCAGAGCAGCTCCACCCCGATGAACACGCGGATCGAGCCCTACTACAGCGTGTACAACAGCAGCCCCTCGGCGGAGGTGAGCACCCCGCACAGCCTGCAGCCCGCGGGCTCCGCCTTTGGCTTTGCCAAGCCCTGCATCCCCACGCTCCAGCTCCATCACTCCGGCAGCGCAGGGTGGGACTGCGGCGCTGCTCCCGCTAGGCACATACCGCTGCCCTCCGTGTAGCCTTGGCACCACCCAGCCATTCCAGAGGGTCCCCTGCTCTGCTTTGGGGAGGAATCGCTCCAAACTCCGTGATACTGCTGCTAATGAATAAAAACGCCGTTCCCGTTTGCGTTTGAAGCAAACGCAGAGCTGTCTTCTCCATGACGTGCTCTGGAGTTTCCCTGGAGAGCCAACAAGGGGGATATTTTAGATTCGGAATTGCTGCGCGAGGGTGGTTTTGTTACTAAATTTTAGTGCTGGATAAGTAAAAGAAAGTAGATGCCATAATTATGCGGTTCGTTATGTTACAAGGCCAGGTTGGACGGGGCTCCAAGTAACCTGGGATAGGGGAAGGTGTCCCTGCCCATGGCAGGGGATGGAACTGGATCGTGTTTAAGGTCCCTTCCAACCCAAACCATTCTGTGATAAGGCCGAGTATTAGAAATACCTTGTATTTTCAGGAAGGAAGAACTGGGGAGATGCTTGGTAGTATTTGAGTTTAAACTCTTCCCGTTGCAGAAGGTCGGAAGAATCAATGTTTTTCAGTAATAACAAAAGTCCTTTATCTTCACGGGGTGAAACCCTGGTTCTGTTGAGGTAAATGGCAAAATTTCCATGAACTCAGCTAAAGTTCAGGATTTCACTCTTGGCTTCTTCAAGTGGGATAAGGCTTTGTTTGGTCAGTGTTATATTTCCACTGGGGAGGGACTTTTAGGAAGTGTGGCACTGGAATAAACCTCTGCAGTATATATATTAATATCTGCTGGGCATTGATTTTAATGATGGTTGCATTCTGTATCCCAGAATAATTTGGAGAAGTGTTTTACATCTGGTAGAAATAACCATGCACTACCTAATTATTTGCATTACTTGAGGGTAAAGATGAATTTTGCAATTTTATGGGACTGATACACCAGGAGGAGCACAGTCACCTCTGGAATTCCCTAACTGGTCAGCTGTCAGGCACAGAGTCATGTTGCTGCTTGCTCTTTTGCCCATGACTTCATATAAATTGGGATTTGGCTATTCTTGACAGGCAGAACTGACAGCTGTTAACATTTCTAAGACCAGAATGACAAGTTTTTGAGGTTTTGTTAAGAAGTCTAACATCAGTTTGATTTCATGGATCTGCTTAGAAATTTTGTCTGTTGGTCTACGCAGCGAGCAAATAAGAGAAGTTAATTTTTTTTTTTATAAATCCACCCATTTGTGTTGTCACTTACTGTGGGAATTCCCTGGGAAACAGAACAGTTCAGGGGCATTTAAATTCCTGACACTTCTTGCTCTAAGTGGCCAGATCTCTTCCAAACAAGCAATCACCTTTCATGTTCTGTGGACTTCAGCAGAGCCTCAGTGTCTCCAAAATAATCGTGCCACAGGCTTTTGATGCCTTGCTATAGGAAAGTGCCACATCTTCAGGAAAATGATGGTGATGGGAAGGTGATTTGTTACTTTAGAAACAAAAAATGTCCACATCATTGCTGTCTGTGAGTTGTTCAGGCTTTTTGTTAACTAAACTGTTCTCAAGATTCTCCTGAAACACTGTTCTTTGTTTAACACTGAATATGAATTAATTCTGAATAATTCAAACCAGCTTTCTTGCAATAAAACCAGTGTGAACAACTTTCTAATACAAGTGTAAAATTGAAATTATTTCCTTAAGTCTTTTCTCTCTGCCCAGATATTTTTTTTCTCTAAATGAATAATGTGGTTCTTTCTAAACTGAGTATAAAAGATAACGAAAAGATCTTGTTTGGCTGTCCTGTATTTGAATTTCTCTTCAGTACAGATTGTACTGGAGGGAAAAATATAGATGAGACAGTTTTGGGGGTTTGCTGTGTGTATGTGCGACTTCTCCTGTGCCTTTAGATCACATGAACTTCATCCCATGTTTCAAAATTAAACCACTCACACCGCATAAATCATTCGCATTGAGAATTCACGTGGGAGTAAAGCAAGAAGGGGCCAAGCAGGAGGTTTTATTGTCTTTATGGGACAAAAGAACTGAAGTCCCATCAAAGCTCTTTGTAAGTTGCCCTCTGTTAACTCCTGGTGCCAGCTGTGCCCTTAACACCACCTGTGTAATTAATATTGGTGTTAATCTGAACAGTATCATAGTGCCAGATGGGAAAGTGCAACACTTTTTAATCTGCAGGAGGAACAAAACCTCATTAAAGTTGCCAGCTGTACTAAGTAACTGTTTTGTGAGAGGTTCATGGATGTAGTAAATTGAGATTGGATTTAGAAAGCAGGTACAACTTTGCAGTGAATCTTGAACTGAAATAATCCAATTTTTGATAAAATAATTGGTTTAGACTCTTCTGGAGTATAACTTCTGGTTTTTTTCCCTTAGCCCTTTCTATCAGAAACTTGCTGAGCACAGAACCAGTAAAGCTTCAGTAAAGAACCAGTAAAGAGTCACGGCAAGGTTAAAAAGCAGCAATGGAATTGAGAGGGAAGCAGCGGAATGTGGAGGTGGGAAATGTGTGGTAAGAGAGGAAGTGAGAAATGTGACCACTGAGTGGTTTAGAAAGAGGAAAGCATAAAGGTTATTAGAAAAACAGATGATTAATTACTTGGGGCTCATTAATCTTATTAACAAGTGACTTCTGGTTGCTTAAATGAACAAAAATATTTGTAATATTTTTATAATTCACAGTCTTTTTAAGCCGTAGATGTCTGTGGTGAAAAGAGTTGGCTTTTTCAGCTGCTGGCCTGCAGGATTGTGGGTTTTATCCTAATATATAAAACCTCAAAGCTGGTGATACCAAATCATTTTGCTGAGGAGAGGTAGGTTTGCACTGAGTTCCAAGAGATCTCTGTCAGTGGAGGTGTTTGTTTCATGTTCCCCTTTTTGGCAGCACATAGGTTGGTATTGGTCTTGTTTTGTCACAGCAGAGCCAATTCCATTTCAGAATCTGTGTTCCAAACATGCTGCACACAGACATTCTGCATTCCTGGATCTGGGATCTTCTCCTGGGAAGTTGTTTGTGTTTGCTCATCATAGGACCAAGTCCAGGTCGTGCTAAACCAAATTATTTGTCCTTACCTGGTATTTATTTTCTGTCACAGTCTGTTGATTTCCCTTGAATGTGAGAGTTAGATCAGCTGAATTTGTTTTTTCCCAAGCACAATAAATAAAATTATCAAGTGGCACTAGGTGAGGGTAAGGACCATGCAGAGGTAGCAGTGAATCCATTGGAAATGGGTCAGGGTGACTGTGTCAGGTGGAACTTTCCTAAATCTAAATAATAATGTACAGAACTTGCTTATTCTCCAGAGATTTGTGATTAAACAAAGCTCACCCCCAGTTATTTATCAGCAGAGACCAACACACTTAGCTGGTTCTTTTTGTACTGTCTGGTTGTATATTTTATTCTGTATTTACAAAAGATTTCAAGTCTCATCTCTTCCAGCAGTCGCTGAACCCGAAGTCTGTAGCAGTGTGGGTTTGGCCTCTCTCAGAGGGCTAAATTAAGTCAATCTTTAATCTTTCCTTGCCAAAGCACAGAAGGGAGCTGCTGCCTGTGTAGCAGCACGGTTTGTGGCTCTCTTACCTGCACACAGGGTGTGTTCCCACCTTAAGCTGTCCCAGAACCGGGAATCTGCAGTCCAGTCCTAAGACACCGCTTCTCACTGCCACCGCCTCAGGAAGGCAGCGAGGACGTGCAGTGTGACTTGAGCAGTTCTTCCTCTCAGGTGACATCCCCAGCACTTACAGAAATGCTGGGAATAGCTGGACGAATTCAAGCATCCAGAAGGAAGAGGCTTTTTATTGGCACTCGGATCTCATCCCTTCGGGATTCTTTATCAGAGGGAATAATGGGCATGCTGCAGTCCCCCAGGAGCCTCTCCTGGGAGTGATCCAGACAAACCCCTGGGCATCACAGCAGGCTTTGCAGGAGGTAAATGCTTTTATCTGACCACAAGCTTTCCAGGCACAGCCCTCACAGTTCCTTGGGTCTCATTCCCGCTGCTGCATTTCCACAGTGGATCCATTCTCTGCTCTCATGAATGGCTCGTTGGTTGTTTTTAGGACAGCTTTTAGCTGATGCCAGAACATTTTCTGCTTGTGTTCCTCAGGGCTCCACTTCAAGTAGGTTTTCCTTCTCAGTAGTTTCCTGAGTTTGCTGAATTTCTGTGGGACGCTGTGGGGTGGGAGATCTTCCAGCACGATCATGATGAGGGAATCCAGGTTTTCATTCAGGACCCGGTGTTCGGCAAAATACAGCTCATACTGGCACCAGCAGCTGTTCACAAAGCTGGGGGAGAGAACAAAAAGCACTTTATGGCTGTTCTCTATGCAGTAAAAAATGTTCCCGAGCACGGGATGCCCCGGTTTGAAATCCCTCTCGTGGTAACATATTCTGAACCCGTCATTTTCCAGCTTTTCCAGCAGGTTCTCTTTGGTCCAGTCAGCATCGTGCTCGCTGTAAGAGATGAAGGCGTCGAAGAGTTTGTTTTCTGGCCTCTTCTCGTACTGCTTCCTCTTGGCCATGCACCAGTACCAGCCCATCCTGATGTACCAGGGCCCGTCCAGGCGCCAGCAGAGCACGGTGAGGGCCAGCACGGCCAGGCCGGCGGCGCCAGCGGTCACGGCCAGCTGGACACCCAAGGAGCAGTGCAGCAGCGTCAGGCGGCTGCTGCCCACCAGGGAGCCCCGGCGCTCCGGGGGGAAGCTGCACCTCACGGCTCCCCTGCCCCTGATCTCCAGCTGGGGCTCGTGGATGTAGACGTTCACGAACCAGTACAGGTCACAGGTACAGAAAAAATGCTCCCCTTGGACAGTCAGAACCCTGAGGCTCGTCAGCGGGCCAAACGTGGCCTCCACAATGGTCGTGATGGCGTTGTCGCTGATGTCCAGCTCGACCAGAGAAGCTGGGAGAGAGCCGTGCTGCAGAAAGGAGATCTTATTCCCTGACAGATTAAAATACTTCAGCTTTGGGAGGGACTTCCCAAAGCCATCAGGCAGCTCTGAGATCAGGTTGTGGCTGCTGTCTAGGCTGGTCAGTGCAGGAAGGTGGCCGGCAGGCTCCAGACGTGTGATCAGGTTCCCAGAAACATTGAGATGTTCCAGCATCTCCAGGGCAGAAGTTAAGGACAACACCTTCACCTTGTTTTTACTAAAATCACACTTTTTTAAGGCTGATGGAAAATACTCAGCATGCATATCCATAATTTTGTTATTCTGAATCCTAAATGTTGTTAAGTTGGAGAGAGATTTCAGACTGGGGGGGATGACTTTGATGTCATTGTTGCTGATGTCGAGATGCTGCAGGGAGGGGGGGAAATTGGGAAGTACAGAAATGTGGTTGCTGCTGAGGTCCAGAAATAACAGTTCTTCCACTGTGTCAGCAAACCACTCTGGCAGCTCCACAATCGAGCAGTTGGACATTCCCAGGTGTTTCACTTTCTCGGGAAGGCTTTCAATGGGTGTCCCAGCCTCGTTCCTGACAAAGGAGATGGCGCTGATGTATGCAGTTCCAGGAGGAGGGACACACACTGGAAGTGCATTCCCGCTTTCTGAGAATGCTGTGTAGATGAAGTGGTTTCCTTGAACATACATTTTTTCCAAGTTAAACAATTTTCTAGCAAAGTTCCGGGGTATTTGGCTGATGTTGGTGAAGGACAAATCAATCTCCTTGACGGTGGAAGGGAGGCACAGCACATCCAGGCTGTTGATGGGGTTGTTGCTGATGTTTAGGAACAAAAGCTGGTGGGATGGGAACTTACAGAAGGACTCAGCATCCAGGATGTTAATGGTTAACTTGTTGAAGCTGGCATCAATGGACAGCGTGTTTTCCATTGGGAAGAACAGGGCAAACAGTGACAGAAGATCCATTTCCACGTTGTTGTGACTGATGTCAAGCTCCAAAATCCTGCCCAGCTCAGCTTGGCAGAGATTCTCATCCAGTTTTAACATCAGCTCGTCCTGGGAGAGGTTGCTGTGGGACAGGTCGAGCGTCCCGTTGATGGGAGTTCCGCAGAGGCTGGCCTCGGGTGTGGCTGTGGGAAGGGCCGTTGTGTTCCTTTCTCCCCTCCGAAGATTCCCTGTGCTTCTCCTGAGCCTGGGGCTAAGGATTTGCAGGAGAGACAGAATTCCAGAGCGTGGCAGCTCCTCGACGGGAGCAGAAGGCTCCAGAGCAGCCCCTGAGGACTGGCCAGAATTCTTGGAAAGCTGCAAAGACCCCCGAGCTTTGCCAGTGGGTGAGAGCTTCAGGTGGGGTGGGAGATCTGACAGAAGCAGCTTCTCATCATTAAATGATAAATCCACAGAAACTAGGCTAGGCAGACTCTGGAACGCTCCAGGCTCAACGTCCCTGATCCAATTGTAGGAAAAGTCCAGAACTTCCAGCCTGTCAAATCCTTCCAAGTCTCTCTTGGTAATTTTTTCAATTACATTGTGTGAGAAATTGAGAGCTCTTGCTGTCTTTGGAGCTTGTGCTTCTGAGATAGAGGAGAGGTTTGAATAGGAGTAGTTATAAACCAGGGAGACTGGAGGTGTTCTCCACGTTAGGAATCCATGTGCTCCGCTGAGTAAGAAAGGAATGAAGTAGAAATGAAGGCAGCCAGGAAAGATCCTCATCCTGGAGAAATGTTAAATCCATCATTATAATATGTTAATGAATACCCTTAAAAATAATCCTAATTTACTTGAAGTCCAGAAATTGTTTCATTAGTTGTATTCATTAATCTCTTTTTATCTACCAAAATAAAACACATCTTACTTCAGAGTAAGAGAGGCAGAGAGAGCACCAGAGAATGATTTGAAGGAGAGCACTATTCATCTGAGGTCATGGTAGATAAAGTCTGAATTTTTCTTTCTTTTCTTTCCCAGGCAGCCCCTGCAATATCATCTTCCCCCTGCAAAATCTGAAACGCTCTTCATGGGCCCCGTGGGACTCAGGTTTTTTGTCTGCCACCCTGGTCCATGACAACCAAGTAAGTCTGACCTCCTCCAAAACCTGTTCAGCCACTTGTGACTGAATAGGTTTTGGAGGGGGTCAGTGACGCCCCAGGGAGCTCCACGTAATTGTGTGACCACGGATCTTCCCCTGATCCCAGCCCTGGAGCTTTGCTCTGCCGAGGATTCACCAGTGACCATTTGTTTGGCCTTACCTGTTGGAGTAAGTTTGCTTGGAAGCAGGATATGGGAGGCAGCCAGGAGAGGTCACTGCCCCAGTGACCCACAGCATTCCCAGGGCCGGGAGCATCGCTGCCCGGCTCCAATCCTGCCCCGGGTCTCTGTCACGAGTCCCTGACCCCGCTGCTCCAAGCCGTTTATTTGTTCCCTGCAAAGGCAGGTGCAGAGCTCCAGGTGAGTAACCTGTGTCACCACAGTCCCCTTTGCTGCCCACCGGCCTTGGCCCACCAGGATTCACTGAAGGGAAGGGACGTCAGTGACTTCTCAGCTCTGTCCCCCACTGCCAGCAGGACTCCCAGACCACCCCACATCCCGCAGGAACACCCGACACAGGGGTGAGCGAACCAGGAACCCCCGGGGAGTGAAAAGCATCGCAGATTTATCACACAGCTCTCTCCTCACTTCCAGCCACCCTCTCATCCCTCTGCCCCCCTGTACCTGCTCTCCTGGGCGCTCCTCCCTCACCTTCTGCTGCCTCGGGTGCCTTTTGTGGAGCTGGGAGCGGAGCGGGGCGGGCTGGGGCACCCCCGGGACCGCCCAGCCTCGCCCCCTCCCCTGCGCCCGGCGGAGGAGCAGGAGGTGGTGCCGGACATGATTCTGTCAAGTTTTCCCCTTCGCGCCGCTCTCAGGCGTTGCCGAACCCGTGGCCGAGGGGGAAATAAAAGGTGGAAGTTGCTCGTTTAATGCATCACGGTGTCGTCCCGAGGGTTTGCCTCGGCCTGAGCATCACAGGTGGGGAAAAAAAACTGAGAAACCGAGTTCAGCAAGGAGGGCGTGGGTTGGCCAGAGTTCAGCTGGGACAGACTGCACGCCTTGGGAACAGGAATGCCGAGGGAGCTTGGAGTGCTGCTCCCAGGGGGACACGGAGCGAAGGGTGGAGCAACACCGTGGTGCTGCGGTCATGCTCCGTCAAAAACAACACAGCTAACGGGAACAGAGCCAAAGGGATGATCCAGACAAAGCTGACCCTGGCTTCATTAACTCAGAAATTCAGGTTACTTGTGCTGTTAGCCCATGCTGATAACCAAAGTCAATCAAACGTCTCGTAACCATGAAATGAAATCAACTGTAACTTCACCTTTGCCTCTCTCTCAAAGAAAATAATATAAAAAGAGCTTGAGTGGGGAAGGAGGTCAGAGGAGAGGCCATCACACATTCTGGGGTCAGTCGATGCCCCACAGGGACACCTGGGTAAGAACCTTACTCCAAATTATTACCTGGAGCTTTCGCTGGGGTCAGAGCTTGCCTTTATACCACTTTCAATTTTTTTTTCCACTCTTCTGCAACCACTACTGACTGGAAACTCTCACAGCAGGCCGGAGGCCTCTCTGTCCAGCCCTGGGGGCTGGAAAACGCAAGGTGGTTTGTGCTGTCTGTCTGGTCTGACCGGGCACTTTCCTGCTGCGACAGGTTCTGGGAATTGCCCCGCAGTCATCCGTTCTTCAGACAGATCCCAGCTTGCTTTGATAAGAGGGACAGGAAATTGATAAGCTGAAATACGTCAGGGGAAATTTTTGCTCCTGCTGTCAGTGTGGGGTGAGCCTCTGTAGCTGGACAAGTCTCCATCTAAATATGCTGCTTGTGAACCTCGGGCTGTGCTTCCCTTTGGGAAGATGGGACAGCTACAGGGCCAGCAAAATCCTAGGGAGAGTCAATCACGGTTAGAACGGACAAAGTAAAAAAGGCAGGTGTTTGGTACAAGCACAGTTATTCCACCAGTTCCCTGTGCTGGAATTAGTCTGGCATCTGTTTCATCCAACACCCAGTCTGTGTATTCTTTTGTTTTTTGTTTTTTTTTTTTTAAGTAACCTCCTATTTTGGAAATTAAGGGAAGAGCAGGACACAAGAAAGGTCTGAGTGAGCAAGGAAGGTCCAAAACATGTGGCCAAGAGCAGGACCAGTGATGTCATTCCCAAAACAGGTCACATGCCACTCGTTCTGTCTCTCTCTGCAGGGAAGGGTTTTTTGTGCACTGGAAATGTGGTTTTGTGGAGGAGAGCTGAACCTGCACAGGAGCTGCTCAAATCCAAAGAGGATCAGCACCAGCTTTGGGGAGACCAGACCTCACAGGAGCTTCTCTTATTAAGGTGGGCTTGGGTTTAGTGCTGGATGAAAATATAAGATATTTACGACCTGGAAATGCACTTGTCTGTGTGAAACAGCTCTGCCTCCTGAAGGTGTAGGAGCGAACCTAAGTCAGCTGTTGGTTAGGAAGGGATGGGAGAGGAGGGGGAGCAAAGCATGTTCCTTCTGGAGGTGGATGTGGGTGCTGGGGCAGCCCGGATGCCGGGCAGAAATAGCTGTGAGCATGGAGCTTCCTGTGCGGGGAAGTTGAGGCTGAGGAACATGGGTTTGGCAAGAGCCTGTTTGCTCAATCCATGGCAAAAGCTGCTGTTGGAAGGTACCAGGTGCTGTGGCTTCTGAGTCAGGGATGTGTTTCCCCCTCCCGCCAGAGAGTTCCTTCCCCTGTGGGGAATTCTGGACATTCCACGAAATAACTATTCTTGGCTTGCCCTCTGAACTAATCACCACAAGGAGTGATGTGCAGGAAGAGTGAGTGTGTTGTGTTCCCTTCCCTGGCACAGCCTGAGGGATGCTGAGGCTGCCCAGAGCTGGGTGGCTCCAGCCTTTCATCAGGGCAGCCTTGATCCAAAATAAAACCATTCCAAGGGATTGTGCAGCTCTGGAGCCGTAACGAGGAGATCCAGCCAGCCCCTTGCACAGGCAGCAGAAGGTGAAATGTTTTAATCTTTCCTCACGCTGTACTGGCTGCTGTGGCCTGAGGAAATGATGCCTCTGGCAGGCAGGACTGGATGCCTCAGGAGAAGATTGGCCCAGCTGTGACTGTTCAGGGGAGAAAAAGAAGGAAGTTAAGGACCTGAAGTCTGGAGAACTCTGGTTTTAGTATCTTCTCTTTCTAAAGGCTCCTGCATTAAAGCTCAGGTAAACTTTTTGCTTACTTAGCTAGTGCTTCACAGGAAGGCTGGGAACGAGAGAATCTGTAATGTGTATGTGACTCTTTTCCTGTGGGGAAAAAAATCTATGTAGAAGACTCTTCTCCCTTTCCAGCTCCCTCTGCCACCTTGCTGAGCCTCAGAAAGCGGATATGAGCAAGAGCAGCGACAGTCAATTTAAATGCCAAATCATGCTACTGCTGCTTCTGGTTGGGTTTTCTACTCAGTGAGACACTACAACAGGTTCTGTTGCAACAGTCCAGCAACTCAGGCGGGTATTTTGGGCATTATTTGCTCACTCATCTGCCACGTGGCTGGCAGGTTCCACCCCACAGCCATCAGAAATTCCTGTGCCTTGCACAAGGGCTGCAGAAAAGAGGAAATGTAGTGGGCACATGGAAGTGACCAACATGCACTGACCGGATACCGTTGCTACAGCCCCAAACATTCAAGGCTCTGCTGGGTGTTTGCCATTACGGACTTTTTTTATCTATTTGAAAATAACCTTTTAAAAGTATGATGTAAATCTGCTTCAGATCCTACTGTCAGCAGTATTCCAACTTATCTGATCTCTCCCAACTTAGTTCTAGGACTATCTAGTGCCAGCAGAGTAAAACTTTCCAAATCTTCATGAGGTAGACACACTACAGGGAACTGGATCTGGTAGCAGGAAGGATGTTCAGCAAAATAATTATATGAAGATAAACCCTACAGTGTTAAATATAAATAAAAATAAATGGAATGTCCTGGGAAGCAGCCCAGAAATAGCAGCTGAAGAGGGCTGAGGTACAGTGACAGGAGAATACAATTCCCAGCAGTCAGAGTGAGGTAACATTGGTGTTTGGAGAAAGCAGGAACAGTAGGAAAACCATGAGTGGTGTTGTGGCTTCTGAGCAGAAGTGTTGGCTTCACGTTTTCCTCCTGTGGCAGCTGAGCTCCTCCCTTGAAGCTTCAGGTGTTACTGTGCCTTTTCTGAGTTGAGTTTACACCTTAACGATGGTACCAGCGAGGGGGGAACGTGTCACACACAAGCCAGGCAGGAAGTGCAAGACAAGGTTTTAATCATTAAAAGTTTATCAATAAGCTCTTATATACACATAGTTATACACAAAGTGGTTCACGAGTCCCTCAGCTTGGAGAGCTGTGCTGGTGAGGCCTTTGTCAGCTCACAGACACTGTTCCCATGGGAATGCCAGGATTTGGCCTTGGGGGCTTTGCTGTCCTCAGCTGGGCACCGAGAGGAGCCCGTATTCATCTGCTGTATCCAGGATTTTACAGATCACTGGAGACTCCACCTGGAACAGAGAGACCAAACCATGAACTCAGCACTTCGGGAATCCTGGGAAGAGTCACTGGGAGAAAGGGGCCACCTTAAAGATAGACCTGGAGGTGTGCTCTACTACCAGCCCTGACCTCAGGGCGTGTCTGTACGTACCCCAAGGATGTATTGGCAAGAATGGGGCTCCAACATGTAAATGGTCACAGCGTGAGGGGAGTCAGATTCTTTACATCTGAAAATAGAGGAGAAATTGGAGGGGTTGGTAGGAAATAAGCACAAAGTAATACATGTATTTCACTGCTAGCTGCAGCATTTTATTAAGTTAACAGATACTGCCTTCTGAGCTTTGTGACAACAGCAGCAGCTTTCCCCTCTGACCCAGGAAACAGACACAAAGCATCAGTTTGTAAAAGTTCACTTACTTCAACTTCACAGTCACCTGCCTTGGCTTGTCTGTCAAGTCACAAACATCTCCATTTCCATAGAAATGAGACACCATCCTGCCACAAAAGATCAGAATGGAAGAGTTTGCAAGTATTAAACACAATTTTTAAGCAGGCAGTTCAGTGGTGCGATCCAGTACCTCATCATTGGTCAAGTATTTAATATACAAACAAAGAGTAACAAATATTATCCTATTATACTATGTAAATATTATACTATTAAAAATAGTAACAGGTTGTATTGCAGTTACTGCAGAAGAAAAGGGTTGTTCAGTGTTGGAAGATTTTCCTCTGTGTCATATCCAAAATGCTGAATTAGTTATTTGTGATACTGACTGGGGGTAAATCTGAACATGCTGCTCTTGGCCGTTTATTTTATCTGTTCATAACTCGAATTTCACAGGGTTGGGCCCTGCGTCCCAGGTGTGAGAGCAGGGCAGAGCCTGGTTGGTACCTGACTGTCTGGGTGCCATCCTCTCGCAGGTAGAAGGTCCTGGCTGCGTTCTTCCTTGACCACTCGATATGCTCCTCTTTGCTCCACGTACCCACCACCACGGAGGTCTTGCCACTTTCCTTATCCTAAACCAGGAAAAGCTCATCACTACACCGTGTCCAGAGGATTGTACTTTCTTAACAGGAACTTAAAGGAACTAACAGAACTCTTTGAACGCACCTCGTGGTACTGGTGAACGTATTTGCCGTAGCAGAATTCATATTTCCACCAGCCAACGCCCTGGGTAGAGGAACAACCTCAGTATTAAAAAGAACCAAACAGAACACCCCAAAACAAACCCATCCTTTTCCCCCCAGACCCTAGCCCAGCTGTCTCAGCTGTAAAATTCCATATCTATTAATTAATGAAAATTTTTCATGGCTAATTCTGTTACCTACTTTCATTTCACTGTCTGCTCAAATAAATTGAATGTCAACAGAAAAGTTAAAGATAAAAATTAAACAAATACATAAATTAGGACGTATTCCACATAGCTTTATTCCACTGGCTTTGCTGCTCACCCCATGGAAGCAGTAGGAACCACTGAGGAATTCCTTGATGAGCTGCTCATCGGTCAGTTTGGAGATGTGGGTTGTCCCCACTGTTAACAGCTGGTGGCTCCCAACAGCCACAGGCTTGTGGATGGAAGAGAATTTCTCTTCTTTTGTTGAAGGCATTTCTTCCTGCAATTAAAGTATGCAATTAAGTCCCCTGCAAAGTCTTACAAGTTATATGAAGTTACTGAACACTGAATCAGGTTGACTGTTTCGGTCAGTTTTAGCTGAAGGAAAATTCCAGTCAAACCCTTCACACACTGGTGAACTGTAAGCTACAGAGGCTACAAAAATTTAAGTTAGTAGCCCACACTTACTTTGTTTTCCTTCCAAATAGGGTGAGTTACAGATAGTTTCAACAAGCTTAAAGACCAGTGAAAGACTTACGTCATCTTACAAAATGTGTTAAAGATGGAAAGTAAACAAAAAAATCCTACCTCCTTAACCCTCCTAAAAGGCATCTTCAGCATTTCCTGCTGTTTCTCCAGCTGTTCCAGGTTGTGAGGTTTAAGTGGGGATCCTGGCAGGGACTGGCAGAAGATGTCATTCACCGGGGAAGCTCTGAACCTGCCCAGCAAGGTAAGAATGTGTCACCGTTATGCCTTCAAGTACAGAAATCAGTTCAGTGCTCTGAGTTCTTGCATCTGCTGCTGCTCAGGTGGTGCAGGTGCATCCCTGGATGAGAAGCCAGGTGTACAGGGAAAGCCCCAGAGGCTGAGGCGCTGCTCGGGGCTGTTTTGGGAACACACGACAGGAAAAAAGGGCACTGAACTTGGAATTTGGGTTGTGATCGCTGGGGTGACACTGGGCAGCATTCCCAGGCTGCCACCTCCACCTTTCCTTATTTACCAAGGTGACGTAAGGGGGGCAATGATGATCCTGTGTGTTTATTTTAAGAGTTTCCTGCTGGTGGCCAGGAACCCTTCCATGCCTTCCCTTTGGAAGGAGGCAGCAGGTCTGGATTTTATCCTTACCAAACAACAGAACAAGTTGCCTGTGCACTTTCTATGGTTTTTTCCTACTGCTACAGAGGCTTAAAAGACTCACGCAGTAAACAGGTAACAGTGCCACAGATAAGTCTAGCAGATAGCAGGGTATGACCAAAGCCATCCTCATGAGAAAATTTACAGTGGATACCAAACATTTAAAAATAGTAGCACTTAGTAACTCCAACTGCCAAGTGTTTCCAAAATGCAGGATTTTTCCTTCTGACTTTGTGGCCTGTTTCAGGTCAGTGATTAAATACTCACTTGTTCCAACATCTGTGTAAATCCAGGAATCCTGTCCATTATCTCCCCTTGTCTGTATGGCACATTCCCTTTGCAGTTCTCTTTACACCCCTTGGAAGGTCCAAAGACTCACGGGATCCCTCAAATACACGGTACAGTTCAGGGAAGGGAAGGAAAAAGAACCCTACACTTGATTTTTGGAAAATAACACTGAAATTGTGAATTGTGAATTCTGGAGAGCTCCTCATGTTGGGAGGAGCTAAATTCAAGGTTAGGGTTATGGCTGGAGAAGATACTTTTGGTTTACAGACTTTTGAAGCCTGTGTACATACATGATATCTGCAGCCTTCAAATACCACAAAGATCCCTCAAGAAATCACAAACTAAGAGGAGACAGAAGTGTTCTGGGCTCTGTACCTGTATTTGGGGTGGTTGCACAGCAGCGGGGTCAGGATCACCACCTCATATTCACAGGTGGTGACTTCTGCTACGGAGAGGATCTCGTGCTTGGCCTCCGGGTGGCAGATGTACATCACTGTGCTGGACCTGGGCAGGTTCTGCCTCAGGCTGCAGGGAGTGCCATTGCCCAGCTCCACGGGGTAGTAGGGTGTCATCTGCCCTTCGATGTTTTTTGTGGGGATCTGGGTGAGAGAAAGCAACAGGTCATAAGCACAGGAAAGCTCCTGAGACTCCTCTGACACAAAAAATGTTATTCCTGTGTGCAGAGCCAGCATGACTGGGTTAAAATCAGACCCTGTGTGGCTACTCAGTGTTTCTGCAACATCCAGACCTGTCCTGGTGTTCACCCTGTAGTAGCTTGGCCAGGCTCATCACCTGCAGCACCCTAAAGAATCCAAAACACCCCTGCAAAGTCACCCTGGCACCTGCACTACACCTCTCAGCATTCCCAGCCCAGGCTGTTCCTTATCCAGAGGATCCCACACCACCCATGGCTAATGAAGTTAATGGTGTACACAAAGTAAACCCCACTTTGTCACACCTTTCAGTCAGCTCTCTTCAGGTTTGTTCCTTTGTGTTTCATGCAGCTCCCTCTTTAAGACATGAATTCCCTAAAGTGGTGAAGTCTCTGCCTTGGAAGCAGCTGGAGCTCCTGGCTTCCCAAAGTGCCCAAACCCACAAACTGACTCTTTTTTAGCCGTGTTGCTTGAGCTACTGAAGGTGTTCAGTGCTGAACAGACAGGGGTCTGTGCTAAAAGACAGAGGTGCCTTCTGCGGTCAGGACGCTCCAGTGATCCAGGACCTTTCTGTCCCTCACCTGCTTTGGCTTTCAAGCCACATCACCCTGTCCCAGCCTACTGACTCCTCCCAGAAACTGCTCCACCATGAGTGAAGGCATTTATGAGATTAAAGAACCAACATGCCCTTTCCTGATAAGAGATTCCAGGAAATCCTGACGTGGCAAGTGCATCATAAATACTGTCCAAGAAAAAGGCAATAAAAGACTTAATTTCCTCTGAAGCTGAAGGAAAAAAGCTGCACTGCAAAACACTTTGTTTTCCTGTCTTTCCAAGAGGCACAGCTATCATGTTCTGCCCCCACAATGACCTCCAAAATGCTCCTCAGGCCTGAATATTGCTGAGGTCACTACACAACCACCACCCTGGGCCATTCCAGAGGCCACAGACACAAGAACTTCATTTCAGCATGAAAATGAAGGGGAACTGGTAATAAGGTCAAACCTGCTCTCACTAATTCCAAACTCTAGCATGCTTCAGGTATTCCCATTGTTTTCCTATAGAATCAGCAACTCAGAATTGAGTTTTGGGGGCTAAACAAGTGGGGAAGTTCTCTAAGGGGAAAGGGAAGCACAGTTTTATGGGATGGGTCAGCAAGTCAGCTCCATCTCTTAGGGATTTTGTGCTGTAGGGCTTTGTTAAGTGTAAGTAAGTAATTTGAGTAGCAAGACTAAATAAATTTTCTGAGCTGGGACTGATAATTAAAAACAAGAGAGGTGCAGCTCAGGAGCAGTTTCATTTCCTGATATTCATTTTGGGAGGGGACTAATTACATCATCTTATCATTAGACTGGATATTAGGAAGAAATTGTTCCCTGTGAGGGTGGTGAGGCCCTGGCACAGGCTGCCCAGAGAAGCTGTGGCTGCCCCATCCCTGGAAGTGTCCAAGGCCAGGTTGGATGGGACTTGGAGCACCCAGGGATAGTGGAAAGTGTCCCTGCCCATGGCAGGGGGGTGGCACTGGATATCTTTGACACAAACAAATATCTTCCAACACAAACCATTCTGCAATTCTATGAACATATATAAATTGCCTCCACTATTGATAGCAGAAGTTAAAATAGATGTTTTTCACTTGCCTCTTTTGCACTGTCTTTGGAATTTTCCTTCTCTTCTTGATCTAGGGAATAATTAAGAATGAGGTAAGTTTGTGCACTTGAAAGAAAATGAAGTTTCACAGAGAAACTTTTCTGGTTTGTGTATTTGCTGGTGCTTTATACACTGCCAAGAGCCACTTGCAGGTGCAAAAGAGGAAAGAAAGGAAATAACCAGTGATCTGAGGCCCAGAGCAAACAGAGCAAAATACGCATCAGTTCATCACAAAACCACCTGGAGCTGGTAGGACAGGCCAAATCCAGCCTTGACACCAAGGCAGGGCTGGAGAACACGTCACTGCGGCTGTTTGGGAAGGGTGGGAATTGGACAGGAAACAGGCAGGTGCTTTTGGAAGGAGCAGGAGCTGCGGGACAGGAAGCAGGGAAAGGACACAGGACACACTCTGCCACCTAAGCAGGAAGGGCAGAGGGACAACAGCCTGACAGACTCAGCTATGGTGACCTGAGGTACCATCACGCTTCAACATCCAGCCCCACAAAATGGGTGACACGAATCAAACAGTCTGTGTTCGGTGCAGCAGCAGAACGAGGCACCTCTGCACAGGCGCTGCACCCACTCACATAGGCCAAACAAGGCAGGCTCTGAAGGCCTCTTTCTTTCCAGGACTAAGAACCCTAACTGAGGGCTGCAGCCAGAGATCCAGGAATGGGATGAACAGCACTAAATCACCCCCAAAACACTGCAGCATTCCAGTTAATCATTTCTAGGAAAACAATGGTGCCCACCTTTTACACACTAGCCTAGAATGAAATAAACACCCCAACCTAGGTGTTGTTTTTCTATTCTGTTTCTGTTCTTTCCATCAACCCTGAATGAACACTTAGTCTGTGGATTTGGAAGAATTATTTGAACTAATTTACAGGCAACAAGTGCTCCAAAAATCAGTTATTCTAAACTGTTCTTTGAATTTGGGGCTCAGCAACCTGATTTCCACCAAAGTCCCACTCTAGGCACCTGAGTATTTCTGAGGATCTGTGCCAGGTTCCCTAAAAAAAACACTCTCAAACTGGTCAGACAGGAATAATTAAAACCCAAAAAATTCATTAACATCAGCAGAATGAAATAGCCTAAAACACACCTGGTTCTGACAACGGGGTCTTCATTATCATACTCCCCAGGTAGTATTCCTGGATGTTTATTTTCTACAATCAAAACAAACATCGGTTACCACTTCCCAAGCTTTTTCAGGGAATTCAAGTCTGCTAGAGGAGTTCAGCAGGAACATGCCAGTGGAGGAGGGGGTTGTGAGCAGCCTACCTGCCCCGTTTCCTTCTCCTCATGGTACTGACGGATGTGTTTTCCATGGCAGACCTCGTAAGTCCAGTAAGATTCAATCTTAGAAATAAAATACATTTTAAAAATTGTTTTAGATGTATTTACACACCACAAAACCACCCAAATGTTGGCTTTTGCAGGAAAGTGCTGGAGCACCCTCAAAAACAAGAGCACAGCAAGTGGTCTCAGTGTTGCCCAAAGAAATACACCAGAGAAAACTTCCTTGACTTTCACACAGATAAAACAAGGGGAAAAAATTAAATTTAAAAAGATAATAAAAATCCACATTTTTAACTGCTACCACAGTAACCCATTTATCTGAATCCTGACATCTTTAATCACACAGAATTTTGTTAGCAATATTAAGGCATAAAGTTGTAAAAATCTTGTTTCAGACTGTATTAGTATCTCATTTGCTACCCTAAACCTTGACATGGACTGGACTGTAACCTTTTAATTGGCATTTAATGAACAAGACAGAAGCAACATACTCTATAGGAACAGCTGCTTTGCTTAAAGAGAGGCTCCAGCAGTTCACCTGGAGTAGGACCTTTATAGTCCTTTTCTTCTTCCTGCAACAAAAGGATATTTCATGACATTACAACTGACAGTGTAAAGACTCATCTACAGTTTATATTTACAGAATAACTCGCCTGAACTCACCTCATTGCCACTGGCTATCAATGGCAGGAGACACTTGTACTTCTCTTTATCCACGGTGGTCATGATGATATAATTGTCCTCCTTGTACAGGACACCAGTGGTCGGCTGAGAAAACAACCAACCAATGGATCAGCCAGGCAGGGGTTTTTTAACGCTACTTATTAGAAATACCCCTGAATTCCTGAGTCGTGCTTTAGAGTATTTCCTGGGATTTAATTATAACACAAGACTGGGGTTTGGTGGTTAAGCTGGCTGGGAGTTGCCTGCTGTTGCCTTCGCTTTGGACCTTTTACCTCCAGCCATATCCCTGATCCCGTCCAGATCCCTTATCCCCTACGGATCTCCGATCCTCTCCAGATCTCTGATCCCCTCCAGATTCCTGCTCCCCTCCAGATCCTCGATCCTCTCCGATCCCCTCCATGCTCCCCTCACCCCTGCTCACCCATTTCAGACCTTTATTACAGCCCCCAGCCCCAGCCATCGCCCTTCACCCCCAGCCCTGCCCCTTCACCCCCAGCCC
>VZTF01006880.1:0-30493 GCA_013397755.1 Cnemophilus loriae | reverse complement strand
GGGGGAAGGAGGGTGGAATGAGAGGCGAGTAATTAACTTTGGTCATTAGTGGCTGTACTAAAAGTTAAACATAACCAACAGGTACGAGGTTATGAGTGTAAAAGAGCACTCTAAGGGCGTCTCTGTGTGTTTCCCCATACACCTGTGCATATATATATACGTATGTGTGTGTGTGTGTATACACCTGGGAACCTGAGGGGTCCAGCAGTTTCCACGTCAGAGCAGGTTAGGCCAGTCCCATTTGATCCATGGGAAACGTGGAGCAGATAAGTAGTTCAAGAAGGAAAGACATGAAATTAATTTGCCATGCTACACAGAATCCACTAATCACAGAGCCGTGGAGTTATTCTGGTTGGAAAATACCTTGGAGATCACGGAGTCCAACCCTTAAGTTTGGATTTCCCTCCTCTCTGCATTATCTTCTTTTAATAGTCATGGATGTGGCTGTTGTTTCCCCAAACACTGTCTGAGAACATGTTTATCGGCAGCTTTGTGTGCGTGGTTGTGTAGTGAAGCCTACAGATCTAAAATCTGTATTTGCACAAATATAGATTGAGTTTAACCAGTTAGAAAAAAAATGAAGCCTAAATGGCCTAAAATTTTTGAGGTAACAGATCTGGGAGGTTTTTGGTGGTGACCAAAGCTGGGGGCAGAGCAGTGGCTTTAATCCCACACAGCAAGAACAAATGTATATATTTATATTTCCTGTGCTTTAATTAATTCCTAATGTGCCACAGCTTATAGTAGCCCCTGGGTGTTGTTTGTCATTCTTAGCCCCAACAGCAATCTTATAGTGAGGTGAAATGAACACACTCCTTGATGTCCATCCTCACATGGACATGCTTTAAACATAACATTTCTGTAAATTTCCAACTCCATTAGTCATTGTAATGCATTTTTATTGCACTGAAGTCGTACACACACACACACAGGAACGTGTATTATTGCAATGTTTTATGGATTTGGGAAGCAAATGAACCAACAAAGCCTTGGAGACAATTAAAGATAGATAATGTGGAGCTACGCAGAATCACAGTACTTAAATAATTAGCGTTTTAAAGAGGGAATCCGCCCTGATGGTTCTGGATCATTACTGAGCACAAGCATCCCCTGCCCTGTTTTCAGGAACAAGGATAAGTCTTTGAGGAAAGAATTTTCAAGAAAGCAGAGAGTGCCATTGCACATTTTTACCTTTACAAATATAAACCAGGAAGATGTAAAGAAGAGAAAGGGCTGACCTTTTTAAGGGAAAAACACATTTTTTTGCAATTACTGATGCAGAATCTAGGCTTCCAGGCTGCTACTTAACACACATTCCCTGGATGAGAAAACAGAACGTTACGTGGTGTTTGAAATAGGACCTTTTTCTATTAAGATATAAAAATATACTTGGTTAAAAGTTAATAAAAATAAAAGTTTTGAGGAGTGAGACAAATTCACGTTGGGACGGATACTCCATGTGCTGATGGATTGCATCGAGAAGCCTACTGGCCTAAACTGGGGGCTTCCCAACCCCCTTGGGATGTCCATACACACCCCTAAGGTTACTGGAAAGAGGTTTCCTTCCTTAGTTACCTTCTGCTGGTGAATCCCTGAAACTAAAACCTATCCTTGGAGCTGGGATTTTTGAAGAGATGGGGCCACAACAGCAGCTGAAGTAACAGAGATGAGAGCTTCTGCTCTTGCTGTGTTGTGACTTCAAGTCATGCTCTTAGTTAATATTTTGGGGTTACTCTTTATATTAGGATCAAAAATTAAAATGAGGCACTGATACGTTATGGCTTGTTTGAGTCAGAGTGCCCAGAGCTTTGGTTTTCAGGGCTTGACATCAGCAGCCAAGGGAAGGAATTATTTCCTTGACAATAAAAAGGTTTATCCTCTGCACTTAAGGATAAATTAACATATAAAGGGTGAGATGACTAAAACAGTGGTGTAACTTCATTCCAGAGAAGCTGAATGTTGATATAAATGTTCTACTACACCATTTAGGACAACCACTTAAAATTCTTGCATTGTGGTCTGGAATCAGAACAAACTATCACTTAAATCTATGGAACTTGCCTCTGCATGCTTATTTTGACCTCAAAAATATTCTAAAGATTTACTTTAAACCTGAAATAATAATAAAACATAAAGAGAAGTTTAAGTGGTTGTCTTGAGGTGTAGTCTTTGGATGAAAAGCTAAGATACCAAATTCAAACCTAAAACACTGTGCTTACTCGCCTTTCTCTGGACTCCTGAAAGAATGGTTTTGGCAGTTTTGTTTTAAGTGACCAACTCCTATTCTGAGTGCAGCGTTAATTAAGATAAGCGGTATTAATTAGGATAGCACAGTACAGAGCAACATTCCTCCCTGTCACACACCCACGGCCAACAAAACCTCTCTTCTGAGGACAGAACCAGGTCGTTAAAAGCAAGAGGTTACTTTATAGACAGTTGAGATTTTGGTGCTTGTTCAAGAGCTCCTTGACCAGTGTCTCTAAGGAGAAGAGGTGCTCATCCACATCCTCTGGCACGAGGTTCCTGATGGAGTTGGCGAGCTCAAACAGGTACTCCGTGTTCCTGCCGCTAGGCCCCGCGGCGCCCAGGATCTGGCGCGCGATGTCCTCGAGCGGCGCGGGGCCCAGGTAGTTGGGGTTGTCGCGGGTGCCGATGTACAGCAGCACGTCGAAGGGCTGCACCGACGTGTCCTTCGGGTAGAAGATGACCGTGGTGGTCCTGTAGCCGCCCTTCTCCCGGAAATCCAGGTAGGCCTTCACTTCTCCTTCCTTCCCAGCTGGTAATCTGTAGGCAACGCCCCACACGCACCCCTAGCCGAGGAGAATTGGTTAAGAGGATGCTCAGAAATCATTGTATTTAGGCAAAACTTTCAGTAAACTAATTTTGTGCCTTTCTGCTGCTTTTGCACTGTTTTTAAGAGTCCCAGAATAAAAGGGCTGCTTTATTCAGGCAATTATCAGTGAAAACACTGATCACGCAAATTGATCATCCTCTTTCTTGCTAATGCTGAGGTTTTTCTGACACAGCAATTTCTTGTTTTGTTAATATTTGGAGTAGTAAATAGCCTCAGTACAGGCCACTAAGGAGCTGGCAAAAAGGACACAGAGTTTCTCCCTGTCCTCATAAAATTTATGTCTGGAAATGACAAATTTAAATAATGTTAAATTTGAAGGAATTTTGATCAGGTCCCTTCTGTTTAGTGACGGTTTGGCAAGGACCTGAGTGTCACCTACACCTGTTACACACCTGAACTGGTGTGGTGTGCTGAGATAGCTTCGCAATCCGGTTAAACCTTGTGAAGCTGAAATTAAAGCAATTACATTTATCACTCGATGTTTATATCAAATCATGTATGTTTGATATATCTTTATATCAAATTCTTTATCTCACAACTGGATAGCCAAAGTGACTATTCCAGAATATACTTTAAAATATCCCTGTGGTAATAACAGACCCAAACTACTTCCGGTTTATATTGATAATTTGAAACAATCAAGAGCCATTGGTGTAACTCTGGGAAACACTGAGAGAACTTTTCCCTAAAGATAAGACTGTTATCTGCTTGTAGAAAAGCAAAAATTAATGAGTGGAAGTGCAACAGGACATTCTGTACAGCAGTACTGTACCTCAGCATCTTCAACCAGGGTTACAACTCTTCCAGGCTAAAATTTAAAAGAAAAAATCGTCATTCACTCAGAGGCTTTTGCCCTAAATCATGAGCAAAACCAAACCAAAACGAGAAAAAAAACAAGGAACAGGAATGAAAGGCTCAGAGAACTAATCCAGCACAATTCCAGTACAGTCCAGATCCAGTATAAATATTTTGTGAGAGTAGCTTTTGATGTGTATTAGATCAGCTTCGATAAACAAAATGTTAAATTCTGGGTGGACAGTGTCTGTAACACAAAAGTTAAATTAACGGCAGTCAGACACAGGGAGGGTTTGAATGTCCTTGCTTTACATGTTCTGTCCAGACTCAATTCTATTCCAGTTTAAAACAGTGACAATTAATTAACAAAACAATAAAAGTGACAATTAAGAGTTTCATTAATGTAAAACTATGCTCATGGAGCCCTTGGAGCCTCCCCGGTCAGAGGAGGGGTACCTTGCAAATGGCTCGGTTTTCCCAGTAAGTTAATTCTTGTAGGAAAAAGGAAGAATCCAGTTTGTAAATACTGGAAATAAAGTAGTCTACATCTGTTGTATAAAACTTTACAACGTAAAACCCTATATTGAACTACATCTGCAGTTTAAAATTGCTGCTTTTGGCATCAAATTAGTTCTCTCCCAGCATGAGCCATTTATTCCTGATCTGACTGATAAAAAAAGGCAACAAAGCTACATGAACACTAAATGATTCCTATTTCCTGAGGAGAAACAAGTCTGTTCCCATGATACATCAAAGATAACTTCTGCGTTCCTTTTGGAATGTTTTTTCCATAGCCTCTGACTCATGCACTTGCAGTAGGTCGCAAAGATTTTTGTGAATTATGGATTAAAGAGACATTCTATGGTGGAAGACAGCTTTCTTGTCCTTGCCAGGCTAGTCTGTAACTGTAACTGTAGCCTAAATTCATTAAATTTCATTTAAGTCTAATTTGATTTCATATGAAGGGCAGTACTGAGGAGGACTTCATGTTCGGGTGTATTGTGTGATGGAAGGAGGATATGTTTTCCTAAAGAAGGGCAGGATATTTAGTTAATTGCTTTGCAGAGTCTTTGTCTTGCCTGGAACTACCCAAAACAAACATTAAGAAACAAATTACTACGTACTTATTGATCAGAGGAATAAATTACTGTTTGTACTACTGGGAATAATCCTCTGAAAATGTTTTTTAAATACAGCTAACATGTAATTTGCTGTATATTTGTAAGAACTGGTTTTTTTTTCCCTCGTTGCTGTTGTTTAACATGTGTCAGTGGTGGCTCAAGCTGTGTTATCTTTGAGCTCTGTGCAAGTTATTTTATGGTGTTTGAGGTTCTAACGAGTGTTATTTACATCTGGATTAAACCTTTCACGAAGCAAGCTGTGTTCTTTAAAATAATCCTGATGCTTTTTCTCTTTTAAAGTCGTATTCCAGGTTTACAGTGGCGTTACCTGGGTGCAGGTTATACCTTATCCTCACCCCCGTGGCTTAAAAATACATGACATTGGGAATGCTCACTTTGGAATTTTAGGTTCTTTTTCTTGCTGTTTTTTTTTTTTTTTTCTTTTCCTCCTTTTCCAAACTGCGAAGAATTTTAGAACTTGGAGTATTTCCTAATCCATGAATTTTCACCTGAGAGTATAAAATAAATTAAAATATAGCGGGGGTGGCGGGATTACTTAGATCAGTAATTCTGGCTTTTCTTATTCCCTGTGCACAGCCTGACACCTGCGCCTCACCGAGGGTATTTATCGCCCTAAATGACAAGTCTGGGCATTTCTGAGCCCTCTTTAAAGCGCGTTGTGTTGTTTGTGGGTTTCTTCGCAGCCCTTACGGGCGGCTCCGGCCGCGGGGCAGGGCCCAGGCCCGACGCGGCGGCCGCGCTCCCCCCGCCCCCGGCTCACCTTGCCCGGCACCCCGCGGTGGTCGGTGCTGCCCTGCCAGAAGCGCCGGCTGTAGCCGCGGACGCGCCCCACCAGCTTCTCCTGGTAGGGGAAATCCACCTTCCAGATGANGACCATCTCCCCCCAAAACCCACCGGCGACCACATCCCAAATCCACAACCAACCTCCTCCAAGCAACCGCCTCGCCCCGCAGTCCTACAAATAAGCACATCCCCCCAAACAATCATGTCTCCCCAACCTCCCCAACCACCTCCCAAACAACCACCTCTGCCCTCAAACTGCACAAAGAACCACCCCTCAACCCCATAGACAACCATAACCATACCTTCTCCGACTCCACAACCTCCTCTTAAATCCCCAACCGCCTCCCCAAACAACCACTTTCCAAACAACCACTTCACCTCAAACGCCACAACCATCTCCCCTCAAAATCCACAAACCACCTGCCCCAACCCCCACCAAGCAACTACCTCCCCCTAAACCCCCCAAACCACCATCTCCCTACAAACAAACCAAATCCTCTGCAAAACAAACAAAAGCCCCCTCGTATCTATATTGTACCAACACGCATCTCTCTTTTCTTTTTCCCTCCTTTCCTTTCCTCCTCCTGCAGAGTTCAATGCCAGGGATGGATTTCACAGAAGCCTATTCCGACCGGTGCTCGGCTGTGGGCCTTGCAGCCAGAGAAGGAAATGTTGAAATGCTGAGGGAATTAATTAATCGGGGATACAGCATCGATGTCCCAGATAACAGGAGGTGGTTGCCCATCCACGAAGCAGCAGCGCACAATTCCAGTGAGTGCCTGAAGCTGCTCATTGATACAGGTGAGGAAAACCTAATGGGAAATAGTGTGGTTTTCTGCTAAATTACCCTGTCATAGACAATACAATTTACATTGATTTATCCTATTCTTGTTTGGGGATTTTCTGTATGGTTTCACAGCTGCGGTAAAGAGAAGTTGGCATGTTGCAGTTCATGGGTGATTCTTGAGGTGATAACAGCACATTCACGGGTGTTCCGTAGGCCACGCATCTCAAATAATTCTTGTTATTTTCTTAAAATGATTGTATTTTGTAATTCACTGCCAAATATCCCCTTTTGCCCCTCATTATGCTCCTCTGCAGCTCCAGCTGACGACTACATCCACTCAAGGACATTCGAAGGGCTCTGTGCTCTGCACCTCTCCGCCCGTCACGGCTCTATGGAATGTCTCCGTGTTCTCCTGGAAGCTGGGGCTGACCTTGACAGTGTCGCCACCGAATCCGCCACCACCCCGCTCTTCCTAGGTGACACGACCTTTCCTCAAATCCCAAAGAGTTTAAACTCACCAGTTTAAACTCAAGTTTCTCTGAGTTTAAACTCAGCAGAGTTTCTTCCTTGCCTGCTGTGTTGCGTCTTTTTGTAGCCCTAAATACTAGGCTTTAGACTCAGAGAT
Source organism: Cnemophilus loriae (assembly GCA_013397755.1). NCBI lineage: Eukaryota > Metazoa > Chordata > Aves > Passeriformes > Corvidae > Cnemophilus > Cnemophilus loriae. Next base: position 23,507 of record VZTF01006880.1, on the reverse strand, counting down.
GGAGTGAGTGTGGAAATAACATTTTATTTACAGATAAACCTGCTTCACACTATGTTTTAAAACAGAATTATAAAAGCAAACTGGTTTTCTGCATCAAGCACGGAAAAACTTTAGGAGGTTCAGGATTACATCTGTATGAGGCTATTTCAAAGCCTTTTTGATTTTTATAATTCCTCCCTAAATCTTATGTAAAAAGACTTATTTTTGACATTCCTAGTTTGGCAATTAAGGTCCATTATTATAGCATTTTTTCTGTGATTTATATTTGACATAATTAAATGCTTAAAACTTCTGTTATGGTGAATCCTGAGGGTCTAAATCATCTGATGAAATATGTTTATTGATTTACTCGCCTCTGTACCCAGACATCATGGGTGCCACGTTACCTTTGATTCCAAGTCTTTTCCAAGTTTGGGGGAAATTTGGGGATCATTTCCATTCTCCAGCACTGTTTTGGGGATCTAAATATAAAAGGCAAGTAAGTATATAATGGGCAAGTTTAAAGGAATTATGATTATTGTTTCAGGAAGTTGGCAGTGAGACCTTTTGAGCTCTTAAATCCAAATACTTAAATTATTTCTTTTTAAAATTCTTCAATAAGAATTCTTTTAATTTTTATTTTCTTTTTTTTATTATTACTGTTCCATGGAAGCTGTTGAAAATAGACATACAGAGGCTGTCAAGTTTCTGCTCCAACACGGAGCAAATGTTGAAGGTTCTCATTCTTGGTCTGGATGGAATTCTTTGCATCAAGCTGCGTTTCAGGTAACCTGTGAGCACGTAATATAATTTCCATGTAACTGGTGTGTTCTGAGGGACAATTATTTATTTAATAATTATTGCATTTTTTTCAGCTAATTTTTTCTAACCTACCCTAGCAGTCATAAGCTTGTACTTGAAATTATGTTGGCTTAGTGGTTCTAACACATACAAATGAGTTTATCATGTCAGTGAGCAAAAGTGATCAATTTGAACTTGTCTAACTTCTTTTACCATACATTTTTCAGTGCATCTTCAGAATATTGAGTATATTATGGGCTTTATTATTTCTGTTTGGAACATCTGGGGAAAACGGATTATGTAATTTGCTTTCTTTCCTACTGGTTAAGAATAAAACCATTTATTTCAGGGTTCCACTGAGATAATGCAAATGCTCCTGGAGAAAGGGGCCAGCAAGGACTGTCGGGATGACTTTGAAATTACCCCTCTGTTTGTGGCTGCTCAGTATGGCCGACTGGAGAGTCTACGGCTGCTTCTGTCCCGTGGTAACCATGGTCCTTCATTTCCCTTGCTACACCTTCATCAGCTCTCAGTAAATGCAATTTTAGCTCTGCTCTTCCACGTCGTAATTTTTGAATATTAGAGGTTTTATTTCCTTATTGCTGCGGAAAACTTGCTGAATTTGAAGCCACCCTGTGAAAAATAATGACTGATGGACGTGACTTTGGTGTTGTTTTGTGTCAGGCGCAGACGTCAACTGCCAGGCCAAGGACAAGGCTACGCCTCTGCTGATTGCTGCACAGGAGGGACACCTGGATTGTGTGGAGCTGCTGCTGACTGCAGGGGCAGACCCAAACCTCTACTGCAACGAGGATAACTGGCAGTTACCCATTCATGCAGCAGCTGAGATGGGCCATGCAAAGTAGGTGGTTGCAGAGACGTTCAGACAGAAGGTCCTGGTCACACAAATCTGATCCCCAAAGGAGGAAGTTCAACCCTAAAAGGAAGAAAAATTGAGTGTTCAAACTGATCTGTAGTTTAGAAGTCCTGATTATTTTCGTATTTTAGATGTCTCTTAGTAGTTTCTTCCACACTGACAGGGAGTAGGTTTAGATGGAATATTAGGGAAAAAATGCTTCCCTGTGAGGGTGCTGAGGCCCTGGCACAGGTTGCCCAGAGAAGCTGTGGCTGCCCCATCCCTGGAAGTGTTCCAGGCTAGGTTGGATGGGGCTTGGAGCAACCTGGGATAGTGGAAGGTGTCCCTGCCCATGGCAGGGAGTGGAACTGCATCACCTTCAAGGTCTCTCCCAACTCCAGCCATTCTATGATTATATGATTTTTTAGTTCAGCATCTAACCTGGGTTTGATCCATATCCTAGTGAATTTAGAGGGTTTTCCACAATGCTGAACCAGATATCAATTCACTCCATGGCCATATTACTTTTCCATTTAAAAATACAAATAACCATGTTATACATTATACATGACTTGAACAGCTGCTAATTAGAATTGTATATTAAGCAGCAGAAGTAATTATGTGCAAATATGGAATTAGCTGGACCAGACAGAAAAATCAAAGCCACAAAACAGTTTCTTTAATCCTTCCAGAGATGCATTTGTAGCTTTGCCCAATTTCAGAGATACAAGTCAGTTCCACTGCAGAGAGCCAAGAGCGGAAGGAAGTTTTGGGAGTAGACCATTGGGGAGAGGGATCTCTCAGGAACTCCATGATTCACACACGGACAGCACTTAAGTATATAAATGATGGTACCTCACTGGCAACCCTTAAGCAGCACCAGTAAGTTCCAGCAGCAAAGGAACTGGCGTTTGTCACTAATGTGATGTGGCCTGGGGTGTGAGCTGTAAACAGAATGATTTTTCTGTTTCACAGATCTAAGAATTCATTTCATTTGCAACTCACATTTCCAGTTTGCTTCCAAACTTCCTTGGAGTTGGGATTTAGTGTGCAGTGGTGTTCTGTTGCTATAAAAAGAACTGTTGGATAGTAGGAAGTAGCTGTCCCTAGTTTGGTTTAAAATACTTCTTTCCAGCTCAAATCCATCCCAAAGCACAACGTTTGCCAGGGGTCTGTGTATTGAATTACAAAGCTGCAAACTCAGGAGTGAAAAACCATGATTTTTTTCCAAAGCTGCAATGACGCTGTGAAAAAATGACTGTGTGTTTAAGATTAAACATTGCATAAGATCAGAAAACAGTGGTTTTAAATATCTGCAGGATACTGGAGTTGCTGATTCCAATCACTGACCGGGTTTGTGACAAGGGCGAGGGCAAAGTGAGCCCCGTGTATTCTGCGCTGTACGGCGGGGACGGGGAGTGCCTGGAAATGCTGCTCAAGCAGGGCTTCAGCCCAGATGCTCAACAGTGCCTGGACTTCGGCTGCAGATCCCCCATGTGCATGATCTTCCAAAAGCAGTAAGCAAACCTCTCCTATATTGTAATTATTCATAATTATATTTGCTTTAATTGACTTACTTTAAATGTGCAATTTTCTACCTTCCTCCCTCAACTGCTGTCTATCATCTAATATTTTCCCAGAATTCCAGTCTCTTCCCCCTTTGCAGACACTCATTAATATTCCTCCTTGGGAATATTAATGTGAAGTCCTGGAATGTGACTCATGTGCTGCACTAAAGAAAACACCTTCAAAAAAGGCTTTTGAATCCTTTCAGATTTTAACAGTATTTCTTGTACATGGATTAAAATTTATTTATGGCTTAGGTGCTGCCATTTAAATTAATGAGGTTTGTTAGTAGTGAATCTAGTTCGTGGCATGCTCCTAGGAAGCTGCCTTTAAAAATCCTTAGACACCATTTTTCCCTTTCTGTCTAATAAATAATTTAGGAAGGGATGCAGAGCAGGTGACTGCTGAAGTGCCCTGTGAACGAGGCAGGTAACACATGTCACCACTTCTATGGACTGATGTGCCATCTAATCACTAAAAGGCAACACTGTCAGTCATCATCTCAGTCCTTATCCTGTTACCTTCTTGCAGTGGGTAATGATAAAAGGATTTTAATAAAAAGGTGTAAAAATGTTTTGTTACAGACAGATGTAAAAAGTGGTAGGTGCTTTCTGAGGGAAAGCTCATGGGATGCCCTGTTCTTTCTCCTGGTCACAGGTGTTATGAGTTCATTGATGTTCTCCTGAAATATGGGATCACCCTGCGTGGGATTAACTTGGCACACTGCCTGTGCCAGAAGAAGTTTGCTCTGTTCCGGCACTTCCTGAGGCTGGGCTGTTCCCTGCCCTCGGAGGAGGAATTAACGGACTTCATCCACTACAGCAGCACGGTGCAGAAGGAATACAAGGAATGGCTGCCCTTCCTGCTCCTGGCTGGCTTCAACCCCGTGAATTTCATGTGCAGGTCCTGGTAAGCAGGGAGCCTTGTCTTTGTTTACTTAAACATCTCATGCTAATGTGCAAAGCTGCTACTGAATGAGGGCTTTCACAGGATGGCCCTTGATAATCAGTTGTCACCATCAGGAACGGGAGGGGTTGTGGAAAGTCTGAAATAAATCATTCACACGTCATGTCTGGAAGCAGTAAAAGAGTTTTATTTAGGAAGAAAGCCAGACTGGAAATTGCCCTTCTCTAGGGTAGCAATAAAACATCACTTCCCAAATTTATATCGAACATCTCTAATTAACCCCCAAATTTAGCTGCAAACTGTATGTGTAATACTTTAATACAGCCATGGTAAGAAGAAATTCCAATGGGAGAAATAGGTCAGGAGGGATGGGAAACAAATGGGAAGTGAAGCTGGGCCAAGGCTGGGAGGAGAGGAAACGGATGCAGTTTGAGACTGTTTTGTTTAACACAATGTGGCAAAAATTCCAGTCAGATTTTTTTTTTATTATTATTATTGAAGTTTTTCCACATACAATTAACAGCTTGGTGATGTTGTATATTTAATTGGGCACTACAGAATTAAACTTACAGTTGTGAAATATTTATATTTTCTGCAGGCTGTAGTAAACACACTACAAATTTGCAATTCAAAGACTGAACAAATCTCACTGTCCTTGTGTATCACAAATGATGCTTTTTGGTCTTTTATTCTGTAATCCACAAATACTTTTAAAAGGTATTTTAGGGGAGTTTTTGTTACACAGGATTTTCTCCGTGAGTGAGGATGTCCTTAATTTCATCCTGGAGTTCATGAATTGGAGCAGACTTCCTCCAATTGTGGAGCAACACCTTTCCCAATACAAGGAGAAGTTTACTTGGACTTCCAAGAGCCATTTTGGTAAGGAATGCAGGCAGGAAAATAATGTCTCCATGTATCCAGCTTACAGGCTGCAGGTGGAGAGATTTAGGGGAAGATGACAATATGACTTAGTTATGTTTTATTTTTCTAATTTGAATTGTATTTCCAATGAAGCACCTGTCTTTTTTTGTAAGCATTGGACAGTAATTAAATACAAACCATAAAAATCAAACGTAATCAAAATGTGACCAGCCAAGAAGATTCAATTGGTTGTGCAGGAATTTTTCATAGATCAGCCTTCAGAAAATCAGGTCATGTGTTATGTGACTGAAAAACTGCACTTCAGTGTCTTTGTTAACGATTCCTTTCAAAGAAAATTCTTCTTTAAAAGGCTCTGTAATAATTTTTAAGTTGTCAAAGTGATAGTGTCATTTAATAATACTTCGTTTGGAATGTTTGAAGCTAACGAGCATGTTTTTGGAGTTAAAAAAAAAGGGGTTATTTGGGGCAGTTGAGATTAGTAAATATATTTGTGTTGTAAGAGCTGCTCTGTGTTTGACTTGGGGTTTTATTTCCCAGCCTTCCTTCCTTCCCTGTCCCATCTGTGCCGCCTGGAGATCCGGTCACTGCTGGGGAGCGAGCGCCTGCGCTCGGAGCGCGTGATCCGGGAATTGCCGCTGCCAGCCTGCCTCCAGGACTACCTGCTCTACCTGGATGTGCTGCGAGCCAACACTATCTCAGACCTGCAGGATTCCCTGGAGCAGGGAGAGGAGGGAGCTCCTTTCAGTTACTCCGAGGCTGAGGATATGGAGGAGGGACGCCTGTAACACCAGTGCTCCGTGACGGCGGCGCCAGTGCCTGGACTCTGCAGCTGCAGGTTTTGTAATGGGAATCAGGAGACACGGGAGGAGAGCTGCTGCAAATACCTGTTGTAATCATTCTTTTCACGCTGTAGTTTTATACTACATCTAGAAATTTCCTATGAGTTCTATGATTTACTTGTTTAAAATCTGTTGTAGCTTTCTAAGCGAACATTTTCTGTTTCTTTTCTAACTCTTAGGGAGTAAAATGAGCTTGTTCATTGAACACAGCTTACAGAGTAGTCAAAATCTGTCAGTTGACACTTTATTCCAAATACAGCATTTACCAATGAAACCATCTGAAGGTCAAGGAACACGATCTTGTATCATTGTTATGAATTTGTGTTGGGGAGGGATGGAGCTGAACCAGAGAAAGGCAAATAACATAAGAAAGGAGATTGTTTGCTGAAGGAACAGTGATTTTTTTTTTTTTCTCTTCCCTTGGTTGTCAATATTTGGTGGAATGTCGGAGTTGGAGGCTTGGGGCCTGCTCCCAGTCCCTCCCCTTGCATAGCCCCCAGGCAAGGAAGGAAGTGTCCCAGAGGCACACCAATGTGTGCCAGCAAAATCCCTCCTGTGATGAAGTGCAAAAGGACCTGCTGTTCCTGAGGCCTGGTGACAGGGCTGGGGCAGGGACACCTTGGGAAGACAGCAGGGTCCCTCACACTGGGAAAGCCCTCATCCTGCAAGGATGAATCCGGTGCTGCCAGGATCACTGGTAGTAGATGCTGAAGGCATGGAGGATGTACAGGAAGGTCGTGAGGAAGGCGAAGAACTGCATGAGAGGAAGAAGAGGAAGGGTCAGCTGGCAGAGTCAAACTCTATCTCCTCCCAGTGCTCTCAGCCTGGGGAAGCCTCCCAGCCAAGAGCTCTCTCCAGCCTCAAAGGAGAGGCAGAGCCTCAGGTTTTCCCAGGATTCAGCCATGCAAAGCTCTCCGTGAACAGGTGGACCCTGAGAAGCTGACACTGGCTGCACGACCCACAGAGGTGAGGAGCTGAAGCTCTGCCCAGTGTGACACTGTGAGGCTTGGGGTGGCTCTGCTGTGGCTTTAGCACGTGCTGTTGCCTCTCCCAGGGGGAATTGCGTGTTCTGCAGCCTGGGTGCTCTGGACTCACCGATGCGGCGCTGTTAAGTTGGTAGTTGAGCGGCGCGTTGGTGCCGAACTCAGAGGTAATGGTCGCGTTGGCTTGCAGGACAGCGGCGCTCATGTACAGAATGGCCGTGGCGCCATGGTACAAACTGTCCTGCAAAATAAGGCACCTGTGAGTGCCCCAAAGCAGGACACGTGCCTGGATAGGGCTGGGACTGAACCCTCCCAGGCAGTGGTTTCACAGCAGAGCTCCCCTGGACTTTCCAGTCGAGGCAAAAGGAGGAAAGGGCTGGTGGGTCACCATGGAGCGGTCCTGTGCCCACACTGCTGCTGCCAACATCTACCCATGTTCCATCCCCTCCTTACCAGCACTTTCCAGTTCTCACTGTTCCTGTGGAAGCCGAGGAGGTAGCTTAAGAGGAGCAGCAGGGAGATGAGGCAAGAGGTGAGGGACACGTACATCACCCATCCCTGCAGCAGTGGCAAGGAGACGGAGGTAGCAGCGACGAGGATCCACACCCAGGTCCCGCAGAGCTGTCGGGGACAAACAGGCGCCTCTGATGAGTGTGGGATGAGGAAAAGCCTTTTTCCTCCCCAATTCCTTCCTCGTCTCCCTCCCGGGCCAGCCACAACAGCCAGCGGAACCCCTGCATCTTTCCCAGAGCATCCCGGCGCGACAACAAGCAAGCTGGCACCGGTTTCCCTGAACACTCATGGGAAACGAGGGTTCACACAAAAGGGAAGGGTTTGCTGCTGCCTTCCACACAAGGAAGTGTCTCACCCCAAGGGATTTGGTGGAGAAGCCAGAAAATGTGCTTTTATCTGGGAAAAGTGAATGGCTGCCTCAACCCAGCCCTGCCCGCTCGTTAATCTCCAGGGCTTGGAATCACTGCACGAGGAAGTCTCCTCTCAGCTCCATGCACCAGCCCAGAGTGAGCCGCTCACTCTGGATCCACCCAAAATATTTACTGAGCACAAACAGCACACGGGGTTATTGGGATGAGCCCTTGCCGCCCTGTGCCATCCCAGCTGCAGTGGATGAAGCCCCTGGAATTGCAGTGGGGAGCTGAGCCCGCCGCCATGGGCAGGGATTGTGCCTGTGGAGCACAGGGTGTGTGGGTTGCCAGCCTCATGCACAGTGACAAAGTTCACCGGCTGCTATCTTGGCCGGTCCCACTGGATGTCCTCTGGACCCAGAAGCAATTGAAAGAATCATTGAATGTCACACATTTCAAGACGCTCCATTGCCTTCAACCCCAGGAAAGACTGGATACAGAGAGCAAAAACCCCTTGATTTTCAAGCCATTTCTACATGATAACAAGAGCTGCTACATGATAACAAGCCAGCAGCTCTTCGGCCTGTCCCAGCCCCACTGCAGCCAGTGAGCCGGACACAGGCTGTGATGGAGCTGAGTGTACCTTGAGTGTCCTCAAGCTGTTCCTAAAAACCCCATCAGGAATACTTTGTGCATTCAGCATAAGCTCAAAGATGTCGCTTCCCAGTAATGATGCCTTCAGGATCGTTTCGGGGGATTTTAGCCAGGAGCGGGTGCCGTGAGGCAGCAGAGCCGGGCATACTCACAATCTCCGGCAGGATGAAGGCGTAGGGGATGGTTTTGAAGACGGCGGGTCCGGAGGGCAGGGCGGGCTGCGTGGAGGCTGCAGAGGGACCCACCGAGGCCATCTCTCCTCCGCTGACACCGCTCCGCTCGGCTCGGCTGGCGCTCGCCTGCCCCGCGCCGCTCCCGTGCGGGATTTAAGGGACACGCCCGCGGGACGTAAGCACAGGAACCGGCCCGGGCTGGCACCGCGCCGCTGCCCCGGCCCGACGAGCCTCGGCACCGCCGGAGACTGCTGCAGCTTTGTGCATCCCACTGCCAGCCAGAATGGGACAGAGCGGGACCCCGGGCCCACCACGCACCAGTGCAAGGTTATTAACTATGGGGGAAAGGAAAAAACTTCCTACACCTTACCAGGACAGAAATGTTTCCTGCAAACAATTGTCCTTGGCACACTTCCAAGCCTGAAATATTTTTGCAACTGTTGTTGCCTCCTCCCCTTTCTGTTCAGGTTTCTGCTCCGTGGTCACGTCAGACCCCTCCACACCCTCCAGGCACATCCAACCTTCAGAAACTAGCAGGCAGTTTTTACAAACACACCAGGAGAGTTTGGCAATATGTGCCCAGTGCCCAGTAAGGTTTGAAGGAGAGCTACAGGAATTTCTACCTCCTGGCAAATACATTTTGGATTCGGGAAGCACTTGCTGTCTCATCCAGTGCACTCTGCCTGACCCGAGAACTCCCAGATAAGGGGTGGGATGAAAGGCTGGGGGTGGCACTTCTGCCTGGTGGCCCAGAGAGGACAGAATGACCCCATTGACTCGAGCAATGGGCTACAGCAGGAGGAGGACACTGTCCCAGTGAGATACCCCAGCTCTGCTGGGTGAGACAGGTGATGCCCCAGGAACTCGGCTTCTATGCCAAGCTCTTGCTCAATACAAAGATCAAATCCGTGTCTCTTCTCTGAGCCCTTCCTAGGCTGGGGGAAGTGTTCTGTGGTATTTCTGGAGGCTCCAGTTTACAGATGCTCCAGTGGGAGCTGGGTTTTGGCTCCATGCAGTGGAGGCTTTCAAAGATCTTCTTTTAAATCCCGCCAGACAAAACTGTGCTTGGCCTGGTCTTAAATCCACATGTGACTCAGGGGCAGTGTCCCCATTGCCCTGCAGGAAGCATCCAGATGCTCCAGCACTAAAGAGAAAGTGGATTAATCACTTCCCTCTGGGAGTGGGCAGCACACAGAGCCTGTGGTCACATGGCGCTCAGGGGTCAGCAAAGGAAATCATCCTGGGGAACTGCAGCATTCCCAGCATTCCCACCAGCTGTTATTTGTGTTGGGGCAGGCACATTCCTGGGAGTAACCCAGCCTTCTCTTGAGTGGGGGAGAAGAACAGGCAAACAGTCTAAAAACGGAGCAACCTACTGGTCACTGGTTGGGCAAGAGAGGATTCTTCCTCTAAGCTGGCTGCCCTTGCTCAGCAGCATTCTTAAAGATCACTGCTCTTTCCCTTCCCTGCTCCCAGTCTGCTGGGGGACTGGGACAAAGAGCCTTTTGTTCACCCTGATTAAAACAACACTGGGAATTAATTGGAAGCTGCACGAGAGGAGAAAAGGGCTACCTCAGCTTCAGCAAACTATGACACCTGACATGGCTACAACAGGCAGTAACAGGCAACCAGAGCCTTGTCTAATGCTGCAAAGTAAAAATTTAAAATACAATTTCCAGTAGATAAACAGATAAAATAATTTTAATCTCTCTCAAAATCTTAATTGTGCTAAAATATCCATTACAATTCAGATCCTACACAATCTCTTTGGTAAGAATTTAATTTTACTGTTACCACGTCCTTAGAGAGCCTGAATTGTTCATTCTCCAGGATTGTTTTCCCTCACTTCTCCTAAGAAATCATAGGCCAGCTCTGAGATGTCAAAGGCTCTGTGGGTGTTTTCTGATGACAGCAGGTACTCCAGCGCGCCGTTGTTCTCCCGGCTCCTTTTCAGGAAGTCGTGGATCACCTTCCAGCGAGACAGTTCTGTCTCCTCCTCAGCCCATTTGTAGCTGGGGAGGAACGTGGAGCAGAGCAGAGGGAACACAGAGTTGTGGTACACCAGGACAAACGCAGACTTCAGGAATTCTTGATCTCTCTACAGAGAAGAGTGTTTGAAAATACTTCAGTGCAAACACGTGGTGTTGCCAAGCACTTCTTCAAGGTATTGTACACAGGGGAAAAACCCCAAATAACTCACTCCCAGTTCCCAGGAAAACAACAGCAAGCGATTTGGCCTTCCTAAACACACATCCGTTATCTCGGATAAGCCTCCAGCATATCAACAAACCTGCTCCCTGAACTCTGCCAGCCTTCCCACAAACCACAGGCACCGGGAGTCCTTTGCTGTAGGGTATTTATATTTCTTAAAAGCAGTGCCACATCCTCCCTGCCCTGGAAGCCCAAACTCCTCTCATTTCCCTGCTGTCCTAGGCGGAGCATGGCTGCGATCCCACTCCTTGGAGCCAGAGGTGAGGCTGCCTCTGGGCACTGTTGTCCCACTCGTTGTGCATGGTGTGACCTGTGTGCTCCCCTGTAAAGATCAGTGCGGAAAACCCAGAGACAAAGGATCAGCCTGGTCAATTATCAAACACATGGGAAAGATCCAAGTCCAGAGTGTCTCCGCCCCAGGAGTGCTGTGCCTGGCAGGGAGCATTTCACAGCTCGGCCTCACGGAACCACGTGAGGTGTGAGCATTCAGCAGGCAGCAATCCTCCCGTGGGAGTGGCACATGCCAGTCAGGTAGAACTGGATGGTTCTGGGATCCCGGGGAGTTGCCAATTTTGTGAGCAGATCTGCCTTCCTTTTGGATGAATGGCCCTGAAAAAGCCACTCTGACTCAGCGGGTGTTTGTTCTGCGTAAACAGGGAGCCATCCTTGTGCATCAATCCAGGAGCGCGCACCCTAATGAAATATCCCACTGCTGCTCCCGGGAAATCCAGGATTGAGAGCCAATGGCTTTCTCATTCAGTTCCCTGCTGCTGCTCTCTGTCCAGGGGACAGGAGGTAGGACAAGGTGTGGGTGAGCCTAGGGACAACCAGGTCAGTTCTCCAGCTGTCTACGTGCCAAAACATGAGACTACAACTGTCTGGGGTAGGGAGATCTGAGGAGTTGGGGGGCCTTTTCCCAGGCAGACTGTGGGAGGACTAGAGCTCAGAGTCTGGAGAAGGGAAGATGATTTTGTGGGCACACACAGCCCCTTTTGTATCCATGGAAAGTTTTTACCAGCCGAGTATTGGAAGCACGTCATGACAGGGAGCCACACTCTGGGTACCAACCTGTAACAGGTTCCCCCCAACAACACTGAAATAAAAAGTTACAAGTTAATTTAATTTTCCTCCTGCTCCCGGTTTACTGTTATAAATCTGGGTGAGAAATGTTAAGAACTGCATTTACATATCTCTATTTTCTAAATGTACAGTGAGAGGAAAAGCTGAGCAGCAATTGCACTGGCAGGGAGCACCTAGGTGGAATTACCCTGAACATATGGAAAGAACAACCTGTAGTTTGTTACCTTCTCAGTTCTCTTCAATGTTCTTTCTTTGTCTGCCCAGGCACTCTAAAATGAAATGTAAAATCAGACCAAGGCTGTGGAGAACATTATCTTTTCCCAGGACAAAAAAAAAAGCTCAAATTTTGCCTGGGAATCCTGACAAGGTAACATACCTGAAGCGCATCCATCAGGTCTGGCTGATCCAGGAGTTGAGGGAAAGTTGCTAAAACAGGATTACAGATTAAGTCTGAAACAGAAAACAAACACACTCAAGGCTAAGGAAGAATCAGGATGGTTTTGAAAGTATTGGCACATCCAGGTATTCAGCACATCCCCTCTTGTCAGATTATTCCAAAGGGAAAATGAGCTGTAACAGTTCTCCAGAGCAGGGAAGGTAGGAGAGCTCCCTAAAAACTGTTCTCTGACTGCAACCAATTCTCAGTGGCTGAGAGACAGTTAAACTAGGAGAGGAGACACACAAACCCCAGTGCTGTTTATCGGGAATGCCAGCAAGCAGGAGCCTTTCCCGATTTACCTGCCAGAGGTGTTTTCCCTCATTTCTGCACCTGTCTTTTCTATACACAGCTGCAGTTGTGCTGCTTGGTTTGGATGTTATGGATAAACACACTTGGATTCTACCTCAGCCTGGCGTGTCTGGTGTGGCATTTCAGGAGAACCAGGGACCAAATGCACAGTGAATTTTCCCAATGGGGCACATATCCCACTGCACAGGTGTCCTGGTGCTTTCTGGGTCCATGACAAATCACTCTGTTCCTGTCATTCTTTTAATTAATGAGACTGTGGATAAGATTCCAAGTGACAGGGAGCAGGATTTTGGCTGAAGTGCTTTCTTTATCTTGTGATTTCAAATATTCAGTGTACACTTGTTTTTTCACCTTGAAGCTGATGTGAAGTTTGGTAAACATGAAGCATTTACTAATGCCAAAACATTTCGGGGAAGAGAACGAGGACTGATGACTTCTGGGAAGTAGAACAGACATTTTCAGTTGTCTATTCCTAAAGTGATGGTTGATTTTGAAATAATAGAAATCTTCTTTAGTTGCACAGCTACCAGAACAACTTCTGGGATAAAGCCTTTCAATGACTTCAAATGAAGTCTGAATCCAAACGGATGCAATTTACCTCCAGGAGAGGTCATCAGCCTGATCTACTGTCCTAAATTATGAAGATCAAATCAGATAAGTGTGGCAGTTCTCACCTATATAAATTCACATGTAGTACGGGTGAAGAAATGTAATTTTTCCTTATTTCAAACTGGTTTTAAAATGGAGAAGGTTATAAACTATCATTAGTTCTGTCGAATAAGACACAGAGCTGCAAAATCAGGGCAAGACGCTGAGTTCTAAAACTAGAACTCTCCAACTTCTGCCTGTCCCTACTGTCAGTAAGTAAATAATAATTAAAAAATAAAAATAAAGAGGATGACTTAACCTGAGTGCCAAAAACATCTCCTACCAAAGGGAGACTCTGGAGACAGTCATTCCCTGGATGAACCTGATCTTCCTCCAGTGCTCACCTGTGCTTTGCATGCTCATCCTGTCCTTCAGGAGGGCATCTCCAAGGATTTGCCGATAAAACACCAGGAGATGGATGTAGCACATGCCCCCAACTAATGTTTCAGGGAGAAAACTATTGGGAAAATAAAGGACAGCAGTTGAAATGTTTATTGCAAACACACTGCAGATTTCTCTAGGCTATCTGGAATACTTTTTCATTTTATGGAAGCACAAGGACTTACTTCAGGATGTCTTTTGAGTACACACTTGGTGACTTCACTTTCACCAGAAGCACAGGCTGTTTCCTGAGGCTCATAAACTGCTGAAAAACCCCAGAGCCTGCTGCAGGAATAAACACCCCAGATTAAACCAGTCAGTTTGAAACAACATTAATAATTATATTACAAAAATGGACATTTCAGTGGTTAGCCTGGCACCACCCAGCTCCCCATAGCCAAGGCAAAAGCAGATAAATAACGAAATACATGCAAAAATAGAACACACGAACCCAAACCAGGGCTATGGGGACCACTGTGAAGGAGATGCAGCATTGACCACATTGTTTTATTTGTATTATATTGAAAAGAAACCACACCTCTCCTTGATATTGATGGGTCAACCTCAACGCCTCTCTCATAAGGAGTTCCACCGCTCAGGACCAGCTCGTACATCCTGTCAATAAAGATAAATTTGAAGCCTGTATGATACTGGGAATTTAACTATTTTTGGAATTTCATTATACTGAGAGGCTAATTATTTTAAAAGCCATTAACAACACTGTTTCTTCTCCACAGCCCAAATATTTTTCTTGTACGGAATTTAGCAATTGTTTCACTAAAATGGTTTTGAGGAATCATTACTTCAACAATTTAAATCTTCCATATTTAAAATTTGTTAAAGAATAATGTAACCCCAGTTCTGCCAAGAGTAGGTCACTGCTGAAGCAAGCACGAAACTTATTCTGTAATACCATGCTTAATTAATGAAATAGTAGAACAATATTAAAAAAGAGAGATTTAGAAGAGATTTAGAGACTTTTAGAACAGTAGAGGTGTCCTGTGGGTTTTTTTTTGCCCTGTAACCCAGATAAATTCAGAATACATATGCATAATACATATATGTCTACCAATATTTGGTAAAAAACAAGTCTTGAAAGTCTGAGCTACAATGAATTATTTCTGTCAATGAACAGAAAGTTTTCCTACATTTAATAAAATAAAAATATGTACACTTCATTATTCTTTCAGATGACTGGACCCGCTATTCATAAATCAGGTGCAAAATATAATTCACACTCCAAGAGCAGTGAGATTCCTTTGCAACAACTCCTACCTGATTCTGGGTCTTGGGAACCAGTCTCCTAATTTTCACATGGGAAAGGGATAATGCATCAAAGAAGAGCCAGAATCACAAAGGACTGGTCTGGATGGCCCCTGCCCCAGCAGTGTGTAAGTATGAAAGATGAGCTTTACTCTTAGTCTAAAATAGATGTACATCTATGTGTAAATACAGGGAGAGCAGGAAAAGGCAACAAACTCACTTGGAAGGAACAGGAATCCCACTGGAAGTGAAAAGCTTCAGAAAGGCCCAGCCACAGCTCAGCTCTCCTCTTTCACCTGTTGACTAGAAAAAAAGAGAAATGTAAATTATTTGAGCAGCTGACCCAGAATGAGTGACTGAGCCACAATTAATGACAATAACCACATCAAAAGTGTTGTAGTTACCCCTTTTCCTCTTTCACCCTTGTGTGTTTAAAAATCACAATCTACCTTCTCTTAGGGTAGTTTTTCCGGCTTTACCATCTACCGTCTTACTACCTGTTGTGCTTTCCAGCAGCATATCCCAGATGGACAGGCTCTATCTGTGTAAACTGGAGCTGGAAACCACTGTCCATGCTGCTGAAACAGCTAAAACTTTAATTTTCAATCTGCACAGGACATTAGTCTGAAATAAATCACATAGATGGAAAACTGCAGGAGTGAAGAGAGAACTGGTCCATTGTGATCCCATGACATGGGATCTTTGGCACAAGTTATTTCAGTGATGGTACAGCAACACTCATGTCCATGAGTCAGAGAGACTTTTATTCTCTAATTAGGGATATTCTCCCATCAGAGAATCCCAGAATGGTTTGGGCTGGAAGGGATTTTAAGGATCATCTCATTCCACCCCCTGCCATGGGCAGGGACACCTTCCATTATCCCAGGTTGCTCCAAGCCCCATCCAGCCTGGCCTTGGACACTTCCAGGGATCCACGGGCAACCGCAGCTTCTCTGGGCAACCTGTGCCAGGGTTTCACCACCCTCACAGGGAAGAATTCCTTCCCAATATCCCATCTATCCCTGCCCTCTGGCAGTGGGAAGTCATTCCCCCTTCTCCTGTCACCACATGACCTTGTGAAATGTCTCTCTCCATCTTTCCTGTAGGCTCCTTCCAGGTAAGCCTATTCTCTAATCCTGTTCTCTAATGAGGGATATTCTCTAGTCCTATTCTCTAACTGGGGACAGCTGGGTCCCTTTATAGATCTGCATTTGGAGCGATTTCCACTGCACCTTCCCACACTCACATTGCACTTGTATGTGATGCCAAGCTCAAACAATATCCCAATGTCTGAAGACAGGGAGTTGGACCTGACAAAACAGTCACCATCAAGCAAGCTGGGTAAGATGCCCATCACCTGATATAGAGAGAGGGAGGGAAAAAAAAAAAAAGTTAATGTACCTATAAAAAAAAATCTTGATTTTTAAAAGCCATCAAGCACATCCTTCACTCACACAAGGTCTCAGACCCAATCCCACTGCACATAAAAATGAGGAGAGAACCAATTCCCATCAAAACCTTGCTCCCCTCATTGTCTTTCCATAGAGCACAGCTGTGCCACCAAGGAACACTTCAGTGACACTGAAGGAAGAAGCTGTAAACAGCCAGTGGCTGTGTTACCTACCCTTGGAGAAAAAGTCCATGTTTGAGGACTTTTAGGCAGCCATGTAGCTCTCACTGTGTGAATGTTACTCAGCACCTAAAGTGGGGAAATAAACTAAGGCAAGTTTTTCTGGAAAGCCCTGCTGCTTTCAGAAAACGCAGGGTTATCCCAAATGGATCCAACACTGCACACAACAAAGACAACTGGAAGAAAACTGCTGGATAATCAGGGTTATGTTTTTATAAAAAGCTGCTCTGCACATACACAAAGGAACAGAGGATCAAGGGCACGTGGAGGAATCCGACCCTGACCCAGCTGCTCCCAGGCCCATCCCAGGAGACAGATCAGCCTGGGAAACACTCATCTCCAGGAACACAAAGGAGCCAGGAGGCACAATGGCAGGTGGGGGACCCGAAATTAGGGACTCAGACCAATGGAGGTACCGCCCTAGCCCCTCCCAGGGCCACCCAGCACAGCCCTGAGCCCCAGGGGCCGGGTGTGACTGTCACCCTGAGTCACGAGCAGCTCCCTGGCTCACCTCACACTGCTCAGGGGCATTCTGGGGCTGCACCTGACTTACCACAGGAGGAAAGCAGAGGGGGAGAAACCAAAGGCAGAAAAAGGGAGGGATCAAGTGCTTTGTGGAGTACCAAGGGTGGGAAGCAGGGCTGAGTGTGCTTGCCTGGCCATGCCCGATGCCCATCAATGCAGTCTCGCATGTTTTATCATTAAATTCTATTTTTCTGGGTGAGTGGGCTCAAACCAGACTCATCTGAGCATAAATTAAGCAGCTTGGGAGGCAGATTGTGTGTCTCTCTCTGACTGAGACAACTGGAGGAGCTGCCTACCAGAGGAACCAGAACCTGAAGGATCCTGGAACTTCCCATCTTCCTCCAGTCCTTTTCTGGGAAGCAGACACGTTCCTTACCCGGCTGCCATCGAACAGGCAGAGCCGGACGTGCCGGCTGAGGACCCGCACGCCGGTTCCAGGGAGAGGGATCATCTTGCAGCTGCATAAAGTGACAACCAGGGACACTCTGGTGGGTCTAGGATGGATCTGAAATACAGCAGAAGGAGGATTAAACCTACAGGGCCCTCTGCACGTGGTCTCACTTTGTGTTTATGGACTGAGGTGATTGTCCCAACTACAGCCCCTGTGCAGTGGTAGCAGCACGATTTCTTCACGAGCCTTTAGCTCTGCCCTAAGGATGTTTCAGTGGGACAGACAGAAGGTCCCAGCAGAAGAAATATTCTAGAAATGGTGCAAATTAGGACATAATCGTTAGCCAAAAGGAAAGAAGGCAAATTAAGTTTGTGTCCATCAGTTTAAAACTTCACACAAGTCACCCACCGCTTCACCCCACACAAGGAAGGAACCCACAAACTTCAGTGACTCTTCAAAGAAACACAACATGACAATTTAGGCTGATTTTTGGAGAGTAGGATGTGGTAACATTACTGCCTAAGGAGTCTGGATTAACATGGAAATCTGCCGTGTGTTTCCCAGCAATATTCACCCACCAGTGTGAATTCCTGCCAGCAATTCCCATCCAGAGATCCTGACACTTCCCAAACCCAAAGGCATCAGAGCCCCCTTAGCAGCAATACTCACAGTATTTCTCTCAGAGTTCCACACCAAGTCTTTGAAAGCCAGCTGGGATGGAGTAAGCTCAGGCTGCAAATAGGAACTTGCTCGAAACTCTTCACCTACAGCAAGAGTAAATTCTAAAAATCTTCATTTTTAAAATGATCTTTATTGCTCCAAAATAGACAACACCCAAAATTCATGTCCAGTTGAATATTTGACTAAACAAAACTATGGAATCATCTCCCATGAGCACTGTTTACTATTTGTAAGTGTTCTGAAGTATTTCATCCCAAAAGCACAATAATTTAATTTTAAAAAGAGAATAAAGAGCTTTAAACAAAAACACTAACAAAACAAGAGATGTCTTAATATATCTGGTGAAGAGACTCCAAAAGACCTTTGAGAAAAAGGGAAGATTAATATTAAAAAAAACAAAAAACAAAACATTTCCTGCACTGTCAACAGGAAGGATCTTCCAAAGAGGAAAATCTTTAAAATCATGAGGAAATTTGTCAGGATTTCATATTGATAAATAGAAATTTATCTATAAAAAAATAAAAATTCTTTGATGCTATTTGATGGGTCAAATATAGCAAAATACCCAATTAAAATTAAGCAATACTGATTTTAGTCCAACAGGCTGGTGACCACGGTAAGAAAGCCACCACAGACACTTGAGAATCCTGCCAGGAGAAATCCTTACCTTCCTCCAAGAGCTGGAAAAGCATGGATGGGCGGAATCCTGCAGGTACTGCCCCTATGGTGGTCAGTACCTCCACAGTGTCATTCTAGTAAAAACAAAGAAAAAAGGATATTACTGTTCCTGCTATTTAACAGCAAATTTAATCTTAATTTCTGTTTAGAACCAGAAACTTCGGATCTCAGTCACCTCCTCTGAAGCATCTCTGCGGCATTTCTTGCTACCAAAAACTCCCAAAACACAGATGTTAATTGAGAACAATGGTCTGTGAGATGAGATACAGTGTTTGGAAAAAGGCAGAGCTTGTCTACAAAATACTGAAGGTTATGGCAGGTGAAGCCGCAGCGTAAGAGGGCCACCTACCTCTGTGATGGCTCGGAGAGCACTCCAGTGGGAATCTGTTCTGGAAGAAAAATGGGGGAGTTTATAATAAATCCTCACATGAAGAAAAATTTAACCACTAAATATCGGTCTACTTTCAAATAGCGGCAGCTTCATAACCGTATCTGAGACATTCCATTTACCTTTTTTTAATTTCAGTTCCATCTGCTGTTTCATCCACCACTTCTATGTGTTCTTCTGACTCCTCCTGGCTTTCTTCCTCTTCCTTAGGAACCTGGAATTCAGATTTAAAATGGCAAAGAGCTTGATTTCTTTCCAGTTCTATTCTTAAAAATGCCTTCTCCAACCACAGCCCATGTTAATTTAAGTTTAGAATAAACTAAATAAGTTTAGAAGAGGAGATTTTCTGTGACACAGAAAACTGTCCCACATTTACATGGACTCCCATTGCAGATAAATTATTAAAAGGCCAAATTAATCCACAGCAGCTTGGAGTCTTCAGAGTTGACCTTTAGTGACAAAGATTATGACTTTTATATTCAAGAAACTTCTCTGCCACAAGTTCACAAGGCACAGAAATGCTGCTTTTGATGGGTATCTCCATCCCCACGGATAAAAACATGGGAGTTATTTCCAAATAATTGGCATTATTTCCAAACAACACACTGCATTGTGACCCATTTTGTGCAGATATAGGATCATTAATCTACACAAAAGAGCAGAGGTGAGATTAGGACAGAGGTTGCAGCACACCAACCGCAAGGTAGGTCCTGGGAACGAGGCCTCTCTCCCCCTTGGAATTTTCAGCTACCCACCAGCCATCCGCCTTCTTGTCGTGTATGAGCAGGATTTCGCCTTTCTTTGGCATTGGAGGGAGAGACAGAGACAAAAAAACAACCAAATATTTAAATGAAAAAGGACCTAACTCCAATTGCTCCCCAAATCCCACAGCTGGCTGAATCCCAAAAGCATAGGATTTCATTATAGTTACTGCTTAATTCAGAGTGATCTGCAGTAAAAACCCTTTACACAAAAATATTTACCACAAATGTGAGATCCCCTTCCTGCTGGGCATCAAAGTTTCCAACAGCAACACACTCTCTAACACTCGGATCATCCAACAACTTCTCCTCATCTTCTTCTTCTTCAGTGTCTTCCTCCTCACTTTCTTCACTCTCTTCACCTTCACTCTCCTCCTCTTCTTCATTTCCATCTTCTGCATGAGGACTTTTCTGGTGTTCCTCATCCCTACCCAAAACAAATCAAATTTTTTTTGTTAGTATCATTTCCACCAAACTTTTTAAAATGCTGTCAAGCCTTTGCAAGAACATTATCCAGACACAGCTTTTTCATTCCTGTGGTTTTTTCTGTCCTGAAGAAACTCCTCCAAACCTTATATTCCAGCCATTATCCAGCACCCTGAGAAAATCCCAGCAAGTCATAAATTACTTCTCTCCTGAGCACTTCTTTTTTTATCATTCTGTTATTTTTAAGCTAATAAAGGGGGTAGGATAATGATTTTTCAAGGTCCATTCCAGCCATCCTTTAAAAAAACAGGTTGCATTTGTGTGTTTAAGCTACTCACCCTGGATAATTCTTTGTCACGTTATCCTGATCCAAGACAAGAAGGAGTTTCTGCAGCTGCTGGGAGAGTTTTAGCAACAGCTTTTCTTCCTCTTCCTTCCTCTGGCTGTAATTCCCCACCGGCGCGGGCTCATCAGCCTGACAGAGAACACAACAAATGCCCAAAGAATCAAATTTCCCCAATAAATTATTCAAAGAATCAAAGTTCCTCTATAAATTAAGTTTTCCAGACATGCCTTTACAAGCTTCCGCCTTCCTGGGCTGCTGTCATTCCCTCTTCAGTAACAATTTTCTTACCCTTTCACTCCGCCAAGGTGAAATTCTCTGTTAAGTTTTCACCTTGGACTTGGACAAAATAAAGCATTAAAGTGAGTTTTTAAATTATATAAATGGATATAAAAAATGTAAATTGGAGATGTGACAAGCAGGGACTGTGCAGTGCTGGGCATTGCTCTTGTCCTGAGGCATCTAAAATGGAACGCTGATTTTCTTTAAACATTTTCCACGGTGAATTTTGGAGAAAACCACAAATTAATCTCCACACTTACTTTTTTCAAAGCATGGAGAGCGTTTGTATTCTCCTCCACCAATTTCTTCAGCTGCGTACATCTGCATTGAAAGCAAGACAGGCGGACGGTATTTTCTTAAAATTCGGACCCAAACCACACCTGCTGACTGAAAGGTGTCATTTTAGGTGCTGTGTGTCCCTGCAGGTTGAGAATTCCAAGCCCAAACAGCAGCATTTGTCAGAATCCCAGAACAGCTGGGATCGGAAGGGACCTGTGGAGCTCATCCAGTCCAACCCCACTGCTCAGGCAGGATAACCCAGAGCAGGTGACACGGGAATGCATCCAGGTGGGTTTGGGATGTCTCCAGAGAGGGAGACTCCACATCCTCCCTGGGCAGCTCTTCCAGTTCTCTGCCACCCTCATTTGAGGTGGAACTTCTTGTGTTTTAGTCTGGCACCATCCCCTTGGCACCTGCCTTGGAGATATTTATATGGATTGCTGAGATCCCCTCTCAGTCTTCCCTTCTCCAGACTTTCCTCAGCCCCAGAGGGCTGGGAAAGAGCCAGCCTGGAAGACAGGAGTGAGAAGGGGCAGGGAGAAAGCTGTACAATTAGGAGAAGAGAGGAAAGGCATAGAGGGAACGAACACTACTGACGGAACGAGAGGGGAGGGTGAGGGCAGGGCCCGGGCGGTGGGATAGAGGGATGGGGTTCGGGATGGGATCGGGATGGGGGTCGGGATCCCCCTCACCTCAGCCAAAGGGCCTCCCGCTGCCCGGGGGCTGCAGCCGCGCTCTCCGCCCGCAGCGCCTCCACCTGCAACAGGGGATGGGGGCGGTCAGGGGCCGGCGGGGGCGAGACACCCGCTACGGCACCGGTACCGGCCCTGGTACATCCCCGGTATGGTCCCGGTACTGCCCCGGTACAAGCCCGGTACTGGCCCCGGTACAGCCCCGGTACCGGCCCTGGTACATCCCCGGTATGGTCCCGGTACTGCCCCGGTACCTGCGCCCGCAGCTCCCGGCTCCGGCGCTGCACCCTCTGCAGCGGCCCCCGCGCCCGCCGCTCAGACATCGTCACCGGGCAACGGGACAGGCCCGGCGCCGCCGGATGACGGGCCCGGGGCGGGGCCGGCAGCAGCGCTCCGGACCCCGCACCCGGGCCGGCAGCCCCGAAGCTCTGAAACCTGCGCACCAAACAGCCGCGGCGGCACTTATCTGGGGACAAACGATGTGGCGTTTTGTGATCCCAGTGATGGAATCACAGAATAGGTGGGGTTGGAAGGCACCTCTGGAGACCATCTAGTCTGATGGCAGAATCGTTAAGTTTGGGAAAGAGCTCCAAGATCAGGGCCAAGCCTTAGGCGGCTCTGGGCAGTGCTTTTTCTCCCCCATAGCAGTGAATCCCCCAGCATTCCTTCTCCTGGAATTCCCTAGCAATTGGAAGAAGGAATTTGCTACAGCTACCTTTCCAATTCCTTATCCAAAGTGCCAAGAGGAATTCCAACTCCTTCATTTCACTTGTTCATTCACCCAGCCAACGGATGAGCTCTTTCACCACTTAACTGTCCCCACGCACGCCCATAATGGAACTTGTTACATGTGCCCATAAGGCACGTTTTCACATTTATTCCAGAAATAAACACCTAGGAACGCCATGTGATGACTTCTGCTAGTTTATTGTGTCAGCAGCACTTCCTGGCAAGGGCAGAGAAGCAGGCTTACAGCTGGACAAGCGCAGACAACCCTTTGAAATACGGAAATCACAGAATCATGGAATTGCTGAGGTTAGAAAAGACCTCCGAGATCATCGAGTGCAAGCCATGACCGATCCCCACCTTGTCACCCAGCCCAGAGCACTGAGTGCCACGTCCAGTTGTTCCTTGGACACCTCCAGGGATGGAGACTCCAAACCTCCCCGAGCAGTCCATTCCAGGTTTGGGATCGTTGCTTGCACATCCTCAGTTCTTTGTTAGGTTAGTCTGACACAGTTTGGGATCTCGCTTTGTGAAGGGCAGAAGAGAAGTCCTGCTATTCCGTGGATGCTGTTCTCTCTGCCAGCACTGCTGTTCCAGGGATGCTGTCCTCTCCCGCAGCATTGCTATCCCAGGGATGCTGTCCTTCCTCAGCAGCGCTTCACCCGTTTCCAGCGGCTCAGGCAGCGCCGCCGAGGCCGCCGGAGGAGCCACCCGGTGCCCGCTGCCAGGGCCAGGGGCAGCCCGGCTGCGGCTGCCGGCGCTCAGGCCGCGTCCAGCTTCTCCTGTGCGGCGGCGAGGCGGCGCTGGAGGTATCGCTGCCGCCAGCGCAGGAAGCGGCGGCGCGCCCGGCCCGCCTGCCAGCCCACCACCAC
>VZTF01006878.1:40266-76476 GCA_013397755.1 Cnemophilus loriae | reverse complement strand
GCCGGGGCTGAGGAGCCGCAGTGTCCCTCCCAGCCATCACCGACCTGTCGCTCGTTTCCCGCTAAAGCCTGAAAGAGGAGTTTAATTTCCCAAAATGTTATTAAAAAAGTGATTCTGCCAAAAGGGACCTTATTGGAAAGATGAAATCTCACTGCACACAGTGCAGTTGCTGTAATAGCAAGCTTTATCCCAGTAAGAAAGCTTTTTTGTGTTATGTTAATAGCGTTGGGCTTTTCTGCAACGTGCTCAGAAGAACGTTACAAAATGCTGATTAACAACCTTTATTTAAAATTATTCCTAAAAAGTCATTTAAGGAGACCGAACCTCGAAAATTTTTGCTGTATCATTTATGAGCATTGTAACTTGGGAGCCATAAAGATGTCCCTGTCTCTCTTTTACCCATCAGAATTAATAAAAAAAAACCTGTACAACTTTGATTAAGCCTTTACATTTCAGTAGCTATACTGGCAAAATTCTTTCCTTTCACATTTCTACTGCTTTTTCTTGATAACCCTTAGCAGACTCCCTATCATCTTAACTAATAATCCCTAACAGACCTCAGCCATCTTAACAACAAATACTAGTGGCTATGCATAAAAAAATAGAAAATCAACCATTAATTTAATAAAAGAAGTGAAACACCAGAATCACGATGGGTAGATGAGAAGTTAGGGGTTTAATTGGAGGCACACTAGAACTGGATGCCAAAAGGGGCTAAGGATGGTTTTTTTCAGTGTGTTGGCTCTTTGTGATCTCCGCGAGCGCCAGGCAGGTGTGAAGCCACTGGTACAGGTATTGGGCTGGAGCAGAGCCCTGCTGCCACTCTGCTGCTCGAGGGACACCTGGAACAAAAAACCAGCTGTAAATACAACAGGGAAAGTCAAAACCATGAGCAGTGTTGCCACAAGAAGAGAAGATCATCCCCTCAGCAGAGTTTACCCTGAGTCCAGTAATTCCAGGCATGGTGATGCTTTGAAAAGCACACAGCTATATCGTGACAGTGACCTGTCAAGTGCTGACTTTCTATTACAATTTATCTTGTTTTGTGGTGGGTGCTCTGTTGTACAAAGTATTCTGCTGTATTTTAATGCTAAACCAGCACTTAGATACGGAACATATGGACATTACCTGACGTTCATGTTAGAGGAATTCCCATAACTGTGAGTTATACCTGCATTCACACCCCTCATCTGACACTGCTCTCTCAGAATAGGTTCCGTCCTGGGAAACCAACCTTTCCTAGCACACCAGCAGTCTCCAAAGCTTCATTCTTTAATCTAATTACATCAGCGTCCCTAACTGTAGGAAAACTGGATGCTCTAGGCCTGTTTTGTTCTTTCCAGTGAATTAGTTTAATATATACGAGGAGAACATATGAAAAGGAACTATGACTGCCTCAAGTGTTTACTCTTTATCAGCAGGCAGGGTACTGTTGATAAATATCCCCAGCTGAAGTAATAATAACTCTTGTCCACGTTTGGCTTTTAACAGGCCTCAGACTGGTATTAGATCATGAAGAGAGAGATCTCAACGAGAACAAGTAATTTCTCTTGCAGAGATATTGCAAATAATAATAACAGCCTCTTGACTGCTCTGGCACCAAAAAAAGCTCACGTTCATTAAAGGAGAGAAAGACAGACTGACAAACAGCTCCTGTCTATAGCCCATGAGGACATTAAGCACTTGGCAGACGGTGTTTACGAAGAGGAGGGCTCACACTGTGTGTTCCTGTTTGGAGCTGGGTCAGTCCCTGGGGCAGAGCACAGAGGTCTGAAGCAGATTTGCTTGCCAAAAGAACCATCATTCTTCATATGTCTTTACATATTACTTGCCAAAAGAACCCTCATTCTTCATGCTTATCGGGAGGTTTACAATGAAATCACTTGTTCTGGAAGGCTTCAAAGCTGATCTGCTCCCTTTTCCTGAAGACGGTGAATTTTGAGTCTAAATTTAACAGGTTGATTTCTGTTGACCAAAAAAGACTGCAGATATTTAGGAGCCTTTATCTGTTGTTTAATCTATTGTGAAATCAAAGTTAATTTCTGAAGTAAGGCCCTTTAAAGCACTCAGCTGAACGTTGCCATTGACACGGTTTCGTTGTTGAACCATGCCTGGTAACCTCGCAATGAGTTTATGATATTTACCAGTGATGAGGTCCAGCAGCAGCTCTGCTTGAACTTGCACGGATGAAGCAGTTGGATCAAAGCAATAAATCTCCTGAATCAAATTGTCATCAAGTTTCTGCAACACAGAGAACAAAAAGATAAGGGTGTTTGTGAAAAGCTTACAGAATGAAAGATAGATGAGAAACTTACAGGAAATCTATAGGTCATGAATTATTTCACTGCCATTTCCCCCTTGGCAAATTCCACTGCATCTTCTTGGAGGAGGAAGAATAGAAAACAAACTCGCAACAATTTGAATTCTCAACAATTTGAATTCTCACCAGTTTACACTGACTCCAGTTCTCAGTTTCCTCTGAGCCCTTCCAGTCTGGGTGCAAAAGCAACAGCACAGCCTTAACTACGTCGTGCACCAGAGCTGGGGGTTCTGCACAGCTCTTTATTCCAGCAAAGCTCTCGGCATCCAGTTTCCGGACACACTCACGCAGCTCCTGCAGCATGAACCAGTGGAACAGAATCCCTGCGTGCCTCACATTTGCCACACGTTCTGCCTCTGCAATCAAGACCAAACCTCTCAAGAAGCTGCTCAGAAACATCTGCTACTCAAGACTTACATTATTGACTGACAGTCTATGTGCTAGATCCCTGAGGGCAACAAGGTGTCTGCTTCACACCTTTGATTTCAGCATGAAGTACCCTGTGAGCCAGAGTTATAATCTGCCCATTCTGTTTACTCTGCTAAGCACTGAGACTTGCTTGGGAGTAGTTTATATATATCAAGGATTTGTATTTGTCTTTCCATACTTGTAGGAATGATACTTTTAATATAGTTTTACTGAGATTCCTAATTTCACCCCAAAAAACTATCTCACATCTGTATGCACAATACCCAGCACATGTGTTGGTTCTGTTTCCTCTAGAGACCTCTGCAGGATCTCCGAGCAGGCAGCTTGGGCCATCTTTAGCATTTTCTGCAGGTCTTTCTGTTCCTGAGGTGGTAATTTCTTGTGCTGTCCGATGCTGATATCAAATATGCCGAGAGTTTGTCTTGATAGGTCATGGAGAGGTACTGCAATGTGGTGTTCTCCATGGACAGAAGTGAGAGTGACCTCTGAACTGTCTGTGCACTTGAACAGGTAATCTCTGAAATGAAATGTGCTAGGCTTTACCATCCTGGTTTGTTTTGGTGATTCCCTTAGCGTATTTAAGTAAGATGCCATTCATCTCTTGTTGTTAAAATAAAGGTATTACATTACTAAATCATAGTTTGTTTCCTTGAACTGAAATTTGCACAGCTCTAAGTATCATTCAAGGCACATACACAAAGCAAAAAATAGCATTGGGAACACAAAATTGCTTAGCCAAGGCGATTGCTGAAAATCACGAGAATTTAACAAATTTAAAAGCAGTTTGCTGCTTCTAACTGCATTGACGTTTGTTCTAGACAGTTTTATAAAAAGTAAAAACAGCAGCTGTTCAAGCAACTTTGACAACAAGGATGATATGCTTAAAAGACAAGTCTGTGAGGATCTTGGCAGTGAAAGGAAACAGAAAATTGAAGGAAATGAGACTAATATGACCAGGAAAAAATACAGATTATTCTAAAGAGCAAAATGGTTCAGTGTAGGCTGTAATCCTACAAACCTTGGCAGCTCAGCTGGTAAGCACTAAGTCAGAAGTTAAGTTTTTGCAGCCTTAAGTCAAAGAGAAAATACTCCTCAGCCCTTCACAGTTCAGTCCCATGTGCATATGCACCGGAAGCCTTTACAGTGAGAGAGCTGCAGCCAGACACTCTCAGGGCTGTGCTACCAGGGCCTTCATGTAATGGGGGTCAGCCTGATGCAGGCTGAGTCAAGGAGCAGAGCAGACCAGTCTCACTGCAGGTGCTAGAGCTCACCTGAGGAGGTTTTCCTCTCTGAGGAGAACAACAGGAGAGCTGTGGATTTCCTTTTGTCCTGTGTTATCTGTAGTGATCACCTTGCACAGAGCATAGTTCTGCCAGAGAGAAAAGAGAGGTTTAGCTGCATCCAAGAAAAGAACAGATAATTTGAAGCTTGGAGAAGGAGGAAATGGTTTCTTACAGGAAACTCCTATGTACATTCAAGAGCAATGGGATTGTTTAAAGACATCTCCCAACAATACTTAATTTTATTCCCAGAGATGGGCGAAGAATGTGCCCTGGACCTCCCTCAGCCAGACTATTTAATCCATCCCAGGCTCCACACTGAGGAACACCCACAGGCCTAGAGGTTCCCGTTCTTTTTCCCATCCTCTTGCAGTCCTTTCTCATGTCATGTTTGTGTCAGTGTGCCTTGACATATGAAAAGCACAGAGGGGAGCGAGTGACCTGGCTATCCGGCAGCTAACAAGGGAACAGTGCCGAGCCTGGAATGACAACAGAACACTGCCAACATAAACCATGCTTATCAGAGGAAGCAGCTGCAGCAGATGTCATACAGACTTTGGGATGACACGGGATCACTCCTAAATATTGCATACACTTTTCATCTTAAGTCACTGGTACATGAAGTGACAAACTACCCAGGGCCCGAGTGCCTGCTGAACAACTGGAACATGACCTGCACGGAGCGGGGCTGCCTTTACAAGCTGGCTAATTGGGAACCAGTCACTTCCTGAGCTGTATTTACATCTTGGCTGCTGGCATAATTTCAGAACAAAGAACTAATACATTAGCTGGAACATTCTCTTGTCCCTATAAAATGCCATAATTTTGACATGCAGAGAATCTCCAAAGAGAAGCATTTCCCTTTGTGGAAGTCCCAGACAGCAAAGCTATGGATGGATGGGTGTGGGGTTCTGCTCTATTGGTTGCTATGCAGCAGTGAGCACTGAAGTAGAATATTCCCTTTTCCTGTGGAGAAAGGGTTATACTAGCAGTGCTCTCGAATTCTTTTACAGGGGGGGATGAAAAGAATGAAGAGGAATCTCCTTCACAGAGGGAATCTTCCCTCTCTACCTTTGTAGCCCTTTTGTTGTGCAGACAGGCACTCTTGTGCAGGCTTCAGTTTTAATGATAAAACCACTGGGAAAATACAGGCAGCTAGAGATGGCACGTCTTCTCTAAAGCAGCCTTTCAGCCCTTGATGATTACAGGCCTTTTCTCTGCAGTACCTTGTCTTTGCCAGGTGCCACCAGATAGGTTGTGACAGCGTGGATGCTGGGTGTCCTGGGATACAACCAGTCCAGAGCAGTGACAGCCACTTGTAGGACATTTTCCCGCATGCAGATGTGGTGGTAGGCTTTGCTGAATGCATGGCAAACTCCCTGTGAAAGCAGAATCCTCCAAGTGAGCCAGACAATTCCACATGATTTGGGAGAAAAAAGCTGGGGAAATGTTCGTGTTGCAACAAATTGCTTTAATCAGAATTTGTAAAGCGGAAAAGTGGCTGTGAAATGTCCCTTATCAGATAATGCTCTGAAGTACTGAGTACCTGATCACGGCCAAGTCCTTGACCAGACAGAGTTGATTTTTAGTGGAAATAGCCAAATGGACCGGTAAGGTTGGCTTGCTGCGCTCCCTGCTGCCCAGATGATGCATCCACACTGAGGCTGATCCCAAAGACCATCCCAAAGAAATCCAGACGGCTGTCACTTACAATTATTCCGCCACGTAAAAAGTAAGGTTTCAGGTCATTTTATAGAAATGAACACAAATATGAGGTTGAGAGCTTCAGGAAATAAAATCTTCTATCTTTGGGCTTTGCACAAAAGGTCACTTAACTTCCTAATCAAGAGAAGATTAAATAAATTATTGATTAAGTGATACCTCATAATAAATTTCAGATAAGATGCTAATCAGCAGGATACTGGTGATCTCCTTACACCACTTTCACCATATACTGCAGAAGGGGACCCACAGATATTTTTTTAGTTGTACATCTTACATTTACTCAGAACAAACATGTAAAATTCACAAGTTTTTTGCAGGTTGGAGTAACAAACTGCTTTCTGATGGTGCCCACCTCATAGAAAGTGATCTCATGGGTCAGGAAGATGGATTTCTCACACTGGTCCCAAAGAGTGTCAAGTCCTAGAATTCCAAAAACTCTCCAACGAGCATCATACAGGGGAAGCACCAGGAGTGAACCTTTCCTCTCCTCCACAGGGCGGTCAGAGTTCCAGAAGTGAATATTTCCATGGAGCTGAACTCTTGGAACATAGATTGGCTTTCCCTGGTCAATGGCTGCAAAGCTGAAATATAAATATACGAGGAGGTTTGTCAGGAGGAGCAGAAAACCTTTAGTGAAACAGTAAATACTGCAGCTTTGATCTCTCCCTGTTTCTAGGCATCAGAGAAGGAAGGTGTGAGCTCCATACCCTGACCACACTCAGCAATACCACATTTACCACTTGCATCCCAAAGGCAGTGGTAATGAATAGGCACTTTTCATCTTTAGGACATTTTAAAAACATCAGTTAATGAATGGAATGAAAAGGAATACAGAAGCAAGCAACAGTTACATTTAATAGGTTAGAGGCAGCAATGTTTAAAGAGACAAATATGTCTGGCTTTTGGAAATGACAAGTAAAGAAGCATGAAAGCTGTTTATAGCATAAACACTAGGGAAGGAAAGGCATTGTTCTCAAAAATATCCTGTGGATATAAACTGGCGTAAGCGAATTAATTTTTAAAGAAGAAAATGTAGGCCCAATGCCACAGACATTTGCTAAAGGATGAGATTTATTAGACTGTGAGCTAATCTCCCCAAGGAAAGGAGTGAAATCCCAAACAGAGCAGTTCTAAGCAGACCATGCGGAGTATAAGGACGCGTATAGGATACTGGATCATTCCACAACAGTCTCTTGGGAGATTTTCTCTCTGGAGTACTCCATCAACCTCAGTTTCCACTGCATCCCAAACACTGCCCCGTACATTCCAAACAGTTTTGAGGAAAAGGAACAGTTATTTACAGCTTTTCTTACCTGACTCCTTTCATGTCTCTGTGCAGTACCTGGTTTAGGACATAGGGAGCATCATCTGCAGTACAGGCCACGTAGCGCAGGAGAACCTGGCCCTGCTCTGGGGAGAGCAGGTTCTCTTCCAGAAGGGCAATGTATGCACTGATCCTCTTGTTATTGCCATGGGCTTCCATGTCCTAGCAGCCAAATGTTCCTCATTACAGTCTGTACATTAGCTACTGGCACTTATTTCATGGACTTAGCACTTGTTTAATTTTTGCTGAGATGCTGCTCTGGGTCACTGAGTTTGTGTGTCACCAACCCCATGACATGGCTGTGTCTCTGCTGTGGCCGTGTCTGCCCAGTGCACTCCGTGACGAGCACAAACAGTATTTTGATTGGCAAGGAAAA
The DNA here is from genome assembly GCA_013397755.1 of Cnemophilus loriae. Taxonomy (NCBI): domain Eukaryota; kingdom Metazoa; phylum Chordata; class Aves; order Passeriformes; family Corvidae; genus Cnemophilus; species Cnemophilus loriae. Next base: position 69,022 of record VZTF01006878.1, on the reverse strand, counting down.
CTGATTTCCTTTTTCCTGTTGCTAATGGGGAGGAGTAAATAGAAAAATAATCCGTAACTATTATCTGTGCCTAAGCAAAAGTCCTATGGGTTTCTCCTCCAATAGGAGACTCCTTTAAGAAAAAAACAAACAAGTGGCAGAGTTGCCACATTTACAAACCTAGACAATACTGCAAGAACGCTTCAGCTACACTGAGAGAAGTTTGGCTTGAGGAGGGCTAAATGGCGAGGACGAACAGCTAAAGTTGCAGATGTAAATTAAAAATGAAACTATTTCCACTACAGATTAACCATCTTTGTCCCAAACTGACTCTGGCGTGTTTCATTTCAGAAGTTCCAAAACTACAACTGTAGATTTCCAGATCTGATCTGAGTCAGCTCTTCCGTAAGTGAGACAAAATTGTCCATGGGATTCCTTCTGTACTGGCAGAGCAAGGATGCCTACCTGGGACAGGGCCTTAATCACTGCTTTGTACACTGGTTCCATGCTCGTTCCGCTGGTCTCAGCCGCTTGCTGGATATCCTGCAGCCATTTCCTCCTGGTTGAGCTTTGCAAGCTCTTGGTGTGACTTTGTTCCACACGTGTGGTCAGGAATCTCACCAAGTTACCAATAGTTTCATCCTCATTGCCAGTGGACTCGGAAGCAATTAACTCAACGAAAGTCTGGAATGCCTTTGGGGATAGCTTCCCCACTCTCCTGAGCTGTGGGTATCGGGAGCAAAGACATTCCTTTGCTAGAAGAAAAAAAACCAGAAAATAAGACAGGGAAAATCTAGTTGATTAATCAGTTTTGCAAAATACGAATCAAGACCTAAACTGGCTTTGGGTGGAGTCCATCCAGTCCATCATTCGAGGTTTCTTTCAGCTATTTCCTACACGGAAGTGGTCACTCTGGCAGGTAATCTCCAGTTTCCAGACTGGATGCATCCTTTTCTCAAGATGCCTCCTTTCTCTCCTATCAGAAGGAACCCCGCACAGCCCTGGTCTCTCTCCAGGTGCTGGTTAACTCCGCAGCCAGCCTGTCAGAGCTGTCCCAGCGCGGCGCAGGCTCTGCCCAGCCCGGCTCTGGGCTCACGGGGGTGCTCTTGCACAGCCTGAGGAAAGTGCAGGCGGCTGCCTGGCTCCGGGAGCCTGGGATTCACGGGGTCTCTGTGACTGATGCTTCCATCATTTTTTCTGCATCCTGTTTTCAAATCCTGTTGGACCCGAAGATGTCTCTGCTCATGGCAGGGTGTTGGACTAGATCATCTTTACGGGTGCCTTCCAGTCCAAACCATTTTATCATCATTATCACTGATTTTAGCTGTAGAAGTAGCAAGTACTAACTTGGCCCCAGTCATGGTGGAGCTGACTGTTAATCCTGCCTTATCCAGCCCATCATCTAAGGAACAGTCAGTATTCTAATTTAATTTCTGATTTTCTGACAGAACTAGGATGGAGAATTTTTTGATTATATAAAATGTTTGGATTTTCATCTCTACTCTCTCCTCCCTTTGAAGAAAGGGATGAAGAAAGAAATACACATGAAGTTGAATGTGGTATGATCATTTCCTTCACTACTGAGCCACAGCATAATGAATTATTTTCCCAGTTATATCTAATGTTACACTTTTCACTTGCAAGGACAATCAAATAATTCTACTAACTTTTTACTCTGTGTTTCCATCCAGGAGAAGTGCAATGTCTGTGAACCCTTCCCCCAAACCTGCTTGTTCCCCATCCTTGAGAGATTAGGTTGAGGCTGCTAGAAATAGTTTATGTTGCTGGTAGGTAGTATTGATTTTGCTATGCTCCCTTTCTATTTATTTGTCCTTTAGTTTATGAGCACTTCACGGAAGGGACTGTGTCCTTCCATATTTCCACGGTATGTTCTGGCATGCTTTGAATACAAGAGAGCAGTAAACTGCCAGTTTCTCCTGGCTGGACAGCCTGGAGATGATTAACTGTGACATGCTGGTGTGCTCCCCACCCCACCAGCTGCCTCCAGTGAGCTAAAGGATAAAGAGATCTTGGTGGTTGCCAAAGTGAGCCATTTTTAGTGATTTGCAGCAGAACAAGCAGCATGAAGACGAGCATGGAGATGAAAAATCCAGTCCTCTCCACCCAAGCACACATGCAGACATGTTCTTAACTGCTAACACAGTGTTTCAGAGCACCTTATGCCCACATGTTAATATGCATGAGGCTGCCAGACAGGTTCAGGTGAACCTGTAGCATTTCTGCTGGACCCAAGTCTTTTCTATCAAGGACCAAATTTGCTAAGTTTATGCAGTGTAATAACCAACAGAGAAGTGAGACTCGAAGCCGCTCTGTAATTCATGAGAGCTGTGTGACAGTGTGGATAACTACGGGCTATTTGAGACCCATAAGGAAAGCTGTTCTCTCCTGTGAGGTACAGTCCTGCAGAAAGCACAGTAAAATGTATCTATTAAAAATAGCTGGATAACACAGATGGACTGGACTGAAAGTGCAAACATGTCCTCAGGCTTTATGTGTGTTTTTTCACTGCCATATCACACGTATACTTTGCATGTTACAGCTGAAATGATTTTTCAACACATCCCAGTGTCATGAAAACATTGAGCTACTTCTCTGCCTAAGAGTCTTGCACAGGAGGAGGGGATGGAGCAATGCATTAACAAATGGGTCTGGGTAACTGTTTCTTTCCATTTTACACCTCATACTGTGTATGCTTATAACTGCTTGCAAAACCATACTGGTACTTGCAACAACCTCATTAGCCCTGTCACTGAATGGTTGAAGGCCTCCTGTGCTGTTCTCGCAGAGCAGAGATTTTTCCTTACCCTTCATCAAGGCTTCTTTTCCCATGCCTCCCTTGAATGTGCTCAGAACAACAACCACCTCTTCCAGGTCCAGAGACCCACATGCATTGCTGTCCCACTTTTCAAAAAGTGCCTCCAAAAGCTGTTTCCTTTGGGCCACGTGAGACATGCGGTGAACCTGCAACAGAGGAACAGTTGGTGTTTGGTAACTCCTGGACACTGATGCTGGACACTACACAAGTGTGGACACTACACAAGCGTGGACACACTCTGCAGTGGTTGTGCCAGTCACATCATTCCTATGGGCCAGGCTGAATCTGTGCATACGCAGCTCAGACCTGGACATGAATCATTAAACCTGGGAGATACTTAGAAACACTAAACACAGGTGACAGTTCCGTTTACCAGGCAGGACCAGTACTGCAGAGAGTTATTTCACAGAGAACAAATGAAACCTGCGCTGGATTTAAGGTGAGGTCAGCTCAGGTAAGTGCAAGTTTCCCAGAACACAAATGTCTCCCCAGCAAGAACTAACCACAGCCCTGTCAGTGACACCCTGAGATGTGACAGTTCGTATTTCTGTACACTGTTATTTTGCTGGTGCTGCCCTGAAGGGTGTGGGCTCCAAGCAAATACATGTTACCATTTGTCCTCTAAAGCCAGCATAGAGGGATAACTGGCTGGAGTGGAATTCTCTCAAAGGCCAAAATACTGGCAGTGTGTGCTGTGTTCAGTGAGGACTATGGAGCCGTCAGATCCAATATCTCATCCAAATTAGGTCAGCAGCACAGAGGGAAACCAGAAAGAGGTCTGAGGAAAACACAGCCAGAGAAATGCACCACAAAACAGACCTGAAGTGATATGAGGCACCCTGACGCTGGGCATGAGGAAGGAGAATATTTTTTTTCAACACATGGCAAGAGCACCTTGTAACTTAAACACAAAGAAGCCTGTGCACACATCCAGCCATGCACATAGCAAACCCAAACACACTTGTTTTAAAATCCTCCCCAAACATCCACAACCTCCTGTGTATGTTCCAGTGCAGTCAGTCAGAGATCAGGTTCTTGGCTATTATAAAGGTGAATAAGCATAATGGAATGTTTTGGGCTCTTTCACAATTAACTATCAACTGTTGTCTCACTGAGTCCAGCTCTAGGACAGACAGACAACTTCTTACAGGATGAGTCTGTCATCACTTCCAGAGCTGAGGGCTAGAGAGGGAGCATCTGTATAAAAACAAAGGGGTAAAAGGTCTCCTGAAGAAACAGAGGATGCAAGGCTGCAAGTGGAGAGCTCTGCCAGCATCAGATTAACAGTTGACTTTGCTAAGTGTCTGTAGGCATTTACTTGGTTTTTGTTTGGACATGGGATCAGCAAAACTTATCAATATTTACTTTTTCTAGTGGTTTCATTTTTTCCTCTTCTGTCTGTTTGTATCCTTCTTTGATAAATGCAGTAAGCTTCTTCACAGTAGGCAGAGAAATGTCTTCACCAACAAAATTGTCCATGAGCTGTACAAACTGTGGCAGGGTGAGGCAGCTTGCAGCAAAGGAACTCTTAGTACAAGAATCCTGATGGTTCTGAATCTCTGCCACGCTGGGACCTGAGTCTGAAAGGCAGAAAGCACAGTGTGTCACAGGAAGCCAAATGCTGCCCTAAAGCCAACCACGTGGGAGCTATCAACACAGTCCTCAATCCTGCACTTCCTATCCAGGGAAATTACAGCTGAATACAGACTGACTCCATGCTGAGTAAAGGCCTTAATCTGCTTATACTGTTCTAATAGTAGCTCTGCAGATCCAGTCTGGCATGGATGCCATGGTACAGCCAGGTCAAACCCTGACTACAGGTGAGCTGGAATTGCTGTTACTCAGCAGGGGGCTGTCTGAGACAAAGACCTCATTGAGGGACTGTGTGTCCCAAACAAACAGGATGCACATCCAAGGACTGACTGAAGGACAGGGTAGTGCTGTGCACTGGAAGTTACCACAGAAGGCTGTAGGGACCAGGGGGCTGTAGCTTGACATAATGAATCTGTCACTGGATTGCTCAGACAATGTAGACCCAGTTCTTGCAGTGTTCTAAACTGTGAGACACAAGTATGTTCGCAGAGTGCTAGCAAGGAGGTTGGCCCTTCTAGGATATTTAAGAAAATACCTCTTTGAAACACACGGTTGTCTGATCACAGCCTTCCTAGAACAAGGGCCTTTGTAGACAATGAAGTATGATCATCCTTTGGAAGCACAGTGAGAGGTTAAAATAAAAAGTTCCTGCTAGATGATCTTATAGCACATCTCCCTACAGGTAGTCACAGTCTAAAAATTATTAAAGTAATTTCTAGATTTAATGTGCTCAGGTTCCTGTCTTGCTATAGTAATATTACAGAGTGAAACAGAACATAAAGTTTCTCCTTATTATAAAAATGCTGCTGCCTCACAAAGTCCCTACTTAAATTAAAGTGTCTGTTCAGCGCCTTGAATACAGATCACCAGCAAAGTGACTCACCTGCCATCCTGTGAGAAGAATAAGCTCTGAAACCTTGGCAGAAAACACCATGATGAAAAGATAGCAAAGCTTTTGGTCTTCTCTACTCAGAAATCACTCACATGGTTTTGAAATCCATTTTAAACACCCTATAGTTAAACCAGTACAAATATATACATTAAAAATGAATAAGGTCTGTCAGAAAAAAGGAGAAGACTTTACCTTTACCCTGGTCATGCAGAAGGTCCTCCTCCTGCAGTCTTGGCTCTGAGCTTGTCTGTTGGTCAGACTGGCTCTCGTTGCTTGCAGGGGTTTCTTTCACAGCCTCTGCAGCTGGAGCATCCTGTTGGGAATCAGTGATATCCGCGTCTGTCACAGCTCTGTCTCCTGAGGCTGTGGTTGTAGCTTCAGGTGTTGTCTCTGCAATTCCACTGTCCTCTTGACTAACTTGCCCTTCTGATCCAGGTTCTCTGGCTGAGGTATGATCTCCTTCTGGTTTTGTTTCTGTCTCAGGCTGTCTACCCAGGCTGGATTCCTCTGGTTTTCCAGATCCAGGTTCTCCATCTGTACTGAGACTGTTCCCAGCAGAGGCTGATCCTGGTTCAGCTTCATCCTGTCTGTCTGCAGTTCCAGGCTCAGCTTCCCTCTCAGTTTTGGTGTCTTCATGGGAGCTGGATTTCTCACTGTGTATGGTATCTCCATCCAAATCTGTAGCTTCAAGGCCAGTGCTTTTCACTGCCGACGTGGCATCCTCACCTTCCTTGCTTACTTCAGCACCACTTGGCTCTGCTGCTTCATCTCCTTCCTTGGAAATTCCTCCAGTCTCTGTTTCACTCATGCCCATTTCTTCAACTCCTTCTGTAACACTGGTGCTCATTCTGTCAGTCCCTTGCCTATCATCATCTACAGGTTCCTTTCCTAAAATCTCTCCCTCAGAAATTTCTGTTTGTGACAAGACCAAATTTTCACTGAGCTCCTCACAAACTTCCTGGTCACCAAGGCTTCCCCAGAAATCCATAAGATCAATATCTTGCAGCTCAATTATTGGCCCTAAAATAGAAAAAGTATGGGTGAGCTGATAGTTTGCACTGGTTTTATGTTCTCTAGTATTGCATAAGAAAATTTTAAAAAAAAGGTATTGCCAAGTAAATACAAACTACCAGAAAGTATCTTCTGCAAAGACACATCTCAGGAACACGAAACTTCAGAATAATGTCTTTGCTTGCAGAGATCTGCACGTCTGGCTATGTATTACACCACTTTTCCTTTGAAATAAATATTTCATCATTCTCTACGCTAAAAAGAAGAGCTGTAATTCACCTTGCATTTGATCTCAGCAATTAATTAATGTCCAATATCTTTAAAATATTTTACTTTCATGCAGATGATTCCATGCGTTTCTTCTTTATCTTTCTGTGTGCCTGGAGGTATTTTAGTGCAAACACAAAATTAACTTCTAATATTGCCCCGTAAGAAAGAACAATTGTTTCAGAAAGAGCCTTTCATTAATTCTATTTCCCAAAAAGTACTTCAGAATTTTGTAGCAAGGAAAACTTTTGGATGCTGAAGCATTTCTGAACACTGCATCACAGTTTGCAAAACGTGTTTGCAAATTCTGGTGTACAGGTCACAGAAGTCATTTGGATCCTTTTTTGGGCTCTGTTCATTTCTGGTAACACTTATAAAACATATCGGAACCACCCAACCTTGTGTGGATTCCCAGTGTTTTAACCACAACTGAAACATCCCACGTGCTCACACTCTCTGGGGTTCCAGAATTCCCACTTGTCAGTCGCAGGGCTTCTGTCATAGAACTCTCTCAGCAGGGCCAGTATTTTTTGTCTATCCAAGACACCAACCTAGACAAAAAGATTACAATTATTGGGTTTTTCTTGTGGTTCTTGCAACTTACATCAACATTTGCAGCGCTACAAAGGCACCATTAGCTAAGAATTACCTGTGACTGATAATTATCCATTACCAGAACATCACTACAAATTTCAAAGAAGTTAATTTATTTCACAGAGGCAAAAATTTCTTCTGGGCTGAGCTGGAACTCCCCACACATATTACTTTGCAGGCTCTTCCTCTTCCATGTCCTTGACAAATTACAGTGAGATAATTGTAACTGTTCTGCCAAAGGAGTTCCTCGTGTAAAGTTCAAAGCTTCAACATTTCATACTCTCAGGACAGATATTGATTGCCTGCCAGTGCCATGGAAGAATTTTCATGTATTATGGGCTGTGCTGTATTACCTTAGTGACTGCACATTGTAGTTTGGTTTTGTGCCCCATCATCTCCTTTGAAGTGTGACGTATTGGCCTGGAAACATAATTAGTCCAAAAATCTGAGCTGTTATGACAACCTCCCTAATTTCCTTTAAAAATTCATAGACATTTGACCACAGAGGTGAGAGAGGTATCAGCAGTTTCAGTGCAGAGGAAGGTGCAGAGTTTATTAAATCCTTGTTGCTCAGGGTGAGTGTACACAGACGATAAACCCAGGAAAAGGCAATGAAATGGGGTCATTTCCAATCAGGAAACTGTGGGGTTTGAAAAGTAAGGCAAACCTAAATGACTGCAAGTTTTCCATTTTCTGATGTATTCCCGTTGTCATTATTTAAGTCCTGCCACCTTTATAATCCCCCTCCCATTAGTGAAATAAAGTAGTTAATTAGGAAACAGATTGACTTAAGTTCATTATTTGTAGTGAGTAGCTTTCCATCTGAATTATTGATTTCCTTTTCACATTTTGTTCTTAGATTAAAAACTGCAAAATGTAAAATTCACCAGGCTTTTAATTCCTTGTGAACTTTGCCTGCCCTTAGACTAAAGAAATAAAGGAAGAGCTTTGCTGCTCTTTTCTGGAAATTAGCTCAAGATGACTGCATTGTTTATAACCTGAAACTTTAATTAATGACACCAATAGTTAAAAACAAAGGATTTGGAAACACCCCAAAGATACACATCTCACCTACTGGTGAAGTTAATGCTGGAACTGAGTGAACACATCACATTTGCTGGTACTGCAGCACCTTCCTCTACAGGGAACTGAAAGTTTTTTGCCAGTTCTGCAGAAAGGACCAGAACTGAAATGTAAGAAGCCATCTGGTCCAATTTTAGCGTTTCAGACTCTGGTAATTTAATTCCTGCTGGCAAAAAAAAATGCTGGAAATCAGGGTTGAATTTCAGCTGTGGGTGGGTTTGTAACAACAAATATCATCCCAGAATTCTGTCCCTAAACCAAGATGTAGGTCCTGATTCCCAGTATCTTCTGACATTAACATACAGATACCTTGCATACCCCTATGCAAACATTTCTTCTTGTCATTTGTCTTTCAGTTGAATATATCAGATTGAGTGCTGATCCGTTTAGGAGATGCACAAACACACAACGTTTTTGAAGGTGTCACCAGATCACTGCGGAATATTTGGATTCTCCATTCAGTATTTCCATTACACACACTTAATTTTCCATTCAAATTTCCTCAGCTGTTACTTGTCACAATCATCTGCTGGTGGCCCTGAACGCTGCAGTACTAATGCATAAATTTACTTTATTAAAAAAGGAATAGATGAATGAAGTATTATTAAAAAGAAAATAAAGATATTGGTTTGGGATTCAGTTACCTTTTTGTCATATTAAAATAATATAATTGGAGGATTTAGATAAGTCAAATTCTTGAAGAGTTTTTTTTGTTATTTGGATCCAAGAATTTTATTTTTATATAAAATATGTAAATATATAAAATAGATAAAATAGCTGAAATTGTCAAATATTAATAGGGGTTTATTTACTTATTTAAACATTTAAAATTTACACAGATTTGCCATTTTAGCAGGGGTCCCTGTTTTTTCAGGACACTTTTCCTTACAGCTTACCCTGGGAGGAACATGTCACAGTACAGCCATCTATAGAAGAGAGGAGCACTACGACAAGAAACTGTTTCCAGCTCTTCTCCCCAGCTGGGCTATTTTTCCTAGTTCCTAAATTTAGTAGAAAAGGTGACTTTTCTTTGCACTTGGTGTGTGACTGAGGAGGCTGATGACAGATTCCTGCCCACCTGCCCTTTGTGCTGCACCTTGTGAGCAGGTACAGCCTCCCCTCTCCTTAGCAGAAAACCATCTGTGTTTGTACAGCTGCCCAAAACTCGGGGCAGCTTTAGTGCCCAGGGAGTTGAAACACGTTGACCTAATTTTTTTGTCACCTAGATATTGGCAGGTGATGATTCTCAGCTGTTTTCAGCAATGTTCTGTGACCTATGAGTAATTCCTTTGGCAACACAGACTAAACCAGACTTGCCATTTAATCAGGGATAGGTCAGTGTTTAACAACTTGATTGTTTTTCTGGAAATGTGATGTGTGTATCCTGGACCCTACAATGAGCTTCTTAGTGACCAAGAAGGAAGAACAGACACTCAGAAAAGGTCATGAGAAAGCAGACTTTGTTGTTGCTGTACTGCAAGAAAGATAATCAGGAGTGTCTCGAACTTCATTAGCTTGAAAACTAATCTCTGACTAAATGCAATTTCATCTAAAAATCCTGTGTTTAAAACATCCCTGAAAATTAATGCATAGTTATAAAAGAAACTGATACAAGTGAGCATAGAGACAATAAGCTTAAAATTCACAGAGCCATTGCCTTTTGGGGTATTATAGCAGTGATCCAACTGTGTTCTGGGATTGTCTTGGAAGGTTTCTGCTGCAGTGTGTAGTCCAGGCTCTCCTTGCTGAGCTGCCATCCTTCTGGATGCATGCATTTGAAATCATAATAATGATCATGTGCATACCTTCCAATTTGACTGTAATTTAAACACTGCTTTCTCAGCTCCCTGGCCCTAATTGCAGCTCATTGAGGCAGCCAGCCACACTCACCATGCAGACTGGAATAACTGCCTGCTACCAAACAAATGGAAATTAGGAACTGAAACAACTGCTCTGCTGTGCTTTGCAGAATGGGCTCTACAGGTAATGGATCACATTCAAGTGGTAGAAGTCCTTGGGTTACTTTGCATTTTTATCTCCCCTGTGGGTACAGTAGAACTTTACAAAAGAAACCAGGCCAAGTTTAAGAGAGCTGCGTGGCCCACACGACACTTTAGTGAACTCAATTTGCAGGGCAGGGCTACCTCGGGGCCTGGAAACCACAACTCTGTGCTCCGATCAGTTTTTTTCCGGCAGCAGTGGCGTCATTGCTGATAGCTGCTCACTCTTGTTGTGTTAGTATTTCTGGCTCTTTGCCTCTGAGATTCCACTGGGATTAGTAGCATGGAGATGGTGATTACCGCCACAGAAATAATAGGAAGAAAGTCACTTTAGAACATGAAAGGAAAGAAGGGATGCTTTGGAAATCCATGGCAAAGACAGGACTCCGGTTTTTACATTCCTGTAGCCAGGAGGATCCATCACAGCCCTTCTTGACAAAGCTGTAGGAAAGTGAAATGTCTCCTAGCTGGGAAGCAGACACATTTCTTCCCTCATCCCTGAAACAGCAGCTTGCCTGCTATTCTCTAAAACACATTGGTGTTGAAACGAGCCCTGTAATTCCTTTCTCTTGGCGGTAATGACATTATTAGCATGACATTGTAGAGCACAGTTCACTCTGGGTAGGCGCTGCAAGCATCGCTGGAGGAGTGCTGGGTGGAATATAAAATTTATGTGTGGGAGAAAACTAAGGTTAGGGAACTGCTTGCTCTGTAGTAGCCAGCAACTGGCAAACTGAGGCTACTCATGACGAGTACCACACTTCTTGGATGAAGCCCAAGTTTTTAGCAATAGTTTATGCCATTAATTCTTCAGTTCCTACTATTTACTAGTTTTCTAATAAGTCTAGCACTTTTTTTGTTTGCTTCTTAATGAGGATGCAGGTGTACTGAGAGGATGATAGATAGAGTTTAGAGCTGCTGAAAACCGAATTATGGCTTTGGAGTTTCATTTCCAGCTCTGTAACTGACTTACTGTATTTTAATTTCCTGTCCATAAACTGTGGCTGCAGTTCAAAGTACTGTTCTCAGAGAGGCTGTAAAGGTGGATTATTTTGCATTTTAAATTTTAACGATGAGATTTATCGATAGAAGCCCTTAAGATCTATAAAGTAATGCAACATAATTAATGCAATACATGTTAATTATTGAAGTAATGTGCACATTTGTTAAAGTCAATCTACATCAGATTATCTTTGCCGAAATGTGGCTGAATAGATAAATTAGCACTCAAACATTCTCAACGTGCTGTGGAAGCAGGTAATTTTTTAGAATTAAAGGCCATGGTTAATTTCTTCTCCAGAATCACCAAACTTCAGTGCCAAGCCATCAGTTTAGGTAATTCCGTTTCTAATTAGCCATCAGTTAATAGGCTATTGGATGTTTCTGTGTCTAAAATGAATTTAACAACAGTGCAGCAGCAATTGTTCTCTAAAATACTGGTGAGTAAGCACAAAGAGAGGATCTAGAGTTGAGAAAAAGAAAAAGCAAGCAGCAGAGGAATACCAAACTGGGAGCATGCCCACATTGAAATTAGGCTGAGAGCTGCTTTGCCTACCTTTCCATAATCACAAGCTTGGAAGAGGTCAATAAAAATTTGCCTCCGCGTATCATGTTTTGTTGCTTCTTGGAAGTCCTCAGCACACTTACAGAGATATTCCATGATTTCTTGGAACTTGTCACTTGAAACATGTTCAGCGTAGGAAAGGACAAGCTATGGAGAGAAAGCAGCAGTGGACATGGTTAGCTTTCTTCAAGCATTTTCACCTTTAGTTGAACTAAAAATCTATTGCGTGCAATGAAATATTTAGGAATTTGTAATTTAATCTGCCAACATAACACAGACTTGGTGCCTACTTCATTCTCCCCTTCAGAAGAAACAATATGCTCCAAACAAGCCTGGGACACTGCAGAAATGTTTCCTGAACAGTTCCTTTCCTGGTCCAGAGGTCTCTTATCAAGCTCAGTGGTCCAGAGATGCTGGATCAAGATCCCTCCTATGAAATGTTGTGGCTTAAACTCGAATTTTCTTGAGCAGGATTTAAGTTCTCCATGGTTTTCTGCAGCATTTAGTATTCCTGACTTCACTCCCAAGGAGGCATTTTAAGCCATTACATTCTGCAGAACTGACAGTCACTCAACTCTCAAATGCCACAAAAGGAGCATTGCCTACAATTTCAGTGTTTAGAGGAGCAGTTGGATACAATAAAAAAATGGAAGATCCTTTTGAAAATGAGCCTGCTGTCACCCAAGTCCTCTGACACTGGAAATACTGCTGACTTGAGATTGATTTTACGCTCCAGCCTTGGAGACACTTTAACACTTTGGATTTATAGCCATGTGGCTTTTATGAGCAAAAGCAATATGGTTCTAAAAATGTGGTGTGCATGACATAAATAATAATGGCCATCAGAACAAACCACAATCCCAGAGCCTGGGCTGAATTATTATAGCAGGTTTCTGGAGCCAGCCACACTAACGGGGAGCCCATACAGTTAAAAGGAGGAATTTCCAAAGCACAGAACGTTTCCCATTATCCCATTTTGAGAGTATGGATACCTGACATAAGTGCTAAAATATCTTGGACTTGTTGAAATGCCACACAGGCATTAACCAGCTGAAATATTAATAGATGTTATTATTATTCATGTCTATATTGCATAATTTCCAAATATATGGGACAAGTGGAAAAGAGAGGAAGAGCAGAAGAAAAGCAATGGCCTGAGGGGTGGCTCGTAGGAAAGCAGAGCTCCAAATGCAATGTGGATTTTTTCTTCATTTCAGCATGAAAAGAGGATGTAGGTTGGAGAGAAAGTGGCACAGCTGGGGCTATGGGTATCCACCAGCTTCTTGGGGTTTTTAGAACCCAGAGCCCTGTAACAGAGGAACCTTAAAGGTGGGGCTGTTGGGGTGAAGCAGCTTGGACAAGCAGCTTGTTATTTTGGATGTCACCTTGATGACACATCCAAAGGCTCCTGCACTAATCCTGCTGTCCAACAGCTTCACAGGACACTGGTTATAAGCACCATGTGGGCAGGAGGCACCATCACAGGCTTAAGCTTTTCTTAGTTGATGTGTAAGTTACTGTACACATAATTAACATACATTTATTTGTTATTAACCGGGAGATTTTTGACACCTCTCCAAAGAAAGCTGGCACGCCTCCTTCTTGCTACTCAGAGACCTTGGTGTAGTTTGTGAACACATTATCATCAAAAACAATGGATCTGTTCTTCTCGTTCCTACTGATCTCACTGGAAATCGAGAAAGCCACATGCAATCGTGGAAAATAATCTCACCTTTAAAGCCTGATTCCGACCCTGCAAAGGCAACGTGAGCATTTCCCTTGGCGTCAATAGCTTTGTGCCGGACTGCTGGGGGTTCTGTGTGTTAGAGCACAAAGCTTGAGAAATAAACTATTAAGGGCTGGTCTCTGGGATTTAAATGCTTTTCATCTAAAAGACCCCACGAGGTTGTCACGAAGGATGTAAAAATACAACAGCCACTGTTCTGCATTTCTGAAAAAAAATACCCCAAACCCCCAAAACAATGATGTGTGAGGTCTCTCTACTGAGTTTCTAATAGCCTTTAAGTAACCCAAAGCTGTACTGAATTCTAGGAAGAAAAAAAAGTGCTATTTAATTTTAAGGTCCATTAAAAGCAATGCCTTCCACAGGGGAAAGGGCTGTGAGCAGGGTTGAGGAAGATCATCTCTTTCTGGGTTTGGTGGATGATGGAAAGGGGTGAACAAAGGTAAATTGTAGCTGAGGATTAGAAGCAGCCCTGTTCTGATGATGGAACGGTTCCCAAGGGAAGTGATGAAAGCCTCATCATTTGATTCAATTAAAACCGGACTGGAAAAAGCATCAGAGAATATGTTCTGAGAGCCTATTCCTGGCAAATCAGACAGCCTGACAATCCATGTCTTTTGTGCTTCTGATCTCTGTTGTCATATCTTTAACTGAGTTAAAATAAAGAGTACACAAAGTATATTTTAAACAGTTTTCTAATGCTAATGGAGCATGAATTCATTCAGTGATTATATATATGTACCATAGGGGTTATGGACTGATGCTTCATTGCAGTGACAAAAGCAATTCTCTGGGCTCTCATTATCCACAATAGTCTTCTTAATTAGATGCAATAATTCTGAGGTTAAATTCAAAAATATCTCATTTCATGCTTAAAAAAACCTTCAACAAGTTACTATAAAAATGCATCTCTGTGCAAAATACCAAACATGTGACTCTCCTGAGAGGGAAGAAGGCACAAAAAATCACACATGGTTACTTGGAATTAGCCTCTGCACAGCTGCTTTATACTCTGGTTTTAATTATTATAACAGCACCCACTAGCACTGCTGCAATGAGGGTGTGCCATTATTCCTGTTCTAAACACCCCTTTTCACAGGTTTAATTACCCAGCCATAAAATCTGGCTCTGTCGCAGGTAGAAATTGCTGGCAAAGCCTTGGCCTGGACAGCTTTCAACAAATATAGTTTGAACCAATCTGGTCGTTTTCAGCTTGAGGAACAGCAGAGTAATGGGGTGAAACTTCCAACTACATTTATGATTTTGATGAGTTAAAACCACACTTCTGATGTTTCCCAATGACAGCTTTTGAGCTTAAAACTACTTGGTTATGCTTCATGAATATTTATGAGACGTGTTGCTGTTTGTTTATGGTTCAGGCCAGTGATAGTTCAAGACAAAACCTTCTCATCCCAGTTCCTTATGGTTTGGTTCTTCTCTGGTTAATGGAACTTAGTCAGAAATAACAATACTGTGAGGATGTTACTAATTACCCCAGGCTAATGGTCGTAGTGGGACACCAAACCTCTTGTGAGCAGCCAAGCCTAGTCTGAATTCACAAGTGATTCAGGGCTTTGACATTCTAGAAAGGGGCGGGGAGGGATGTCCTGAAAACCACTGCTCCCAGAGTAACTTCCCAAAGAGCAGCACAGGCTGCAGCTCTGAGGAAAGCAAAACACTTCCCTCCTGCTGGCCAGAATGGAAGTGTTGTGAGAGCAGAGGATGGAGATGGAATGTGAAATGTCCAGATACAACCAGTTACCTGGGATGCAGGAGAAGGGAAGCCCTTCACTTACTCCTCTGGGCTGTCCCCAGGGAAATACTGACACTTTGTGATAAACACCACATTCTGAACCAAATGCTCTTATTTCATTTCTCACCTCTGTGAACTCATCTAGGCTTACTGTTTTTTCCAGTGTGTTTAAGATTTTCAGCTTCCTGTCATGGGTTGCTGGTAAAAAAAATGAAGGGATATTGGTTTAGAAAGCAACAGTTGTGATTTTGCATATTGTACACATATTTTTGCACATTGTGCTGTTACATTAACTTTCTCCTCCTGTTGGATGACATTTCTTTGAGGTTATCCCACAGTAGCTGAAGCATCTGATTGTACAGAGACCATCGAAATCTGCTTGCATTTCTCTTGCTGAGAATCTCCATTTAGCTATTCAGAACTGTAGAGTGGTATTTATTCTTGACATAAGTTGGTGCAAATTGCGATGATTTTAACAGTACTTACAACTAATTATGTGAGGGAGGAAATGATTTTTGATTTAACAAACAGATAAAACTGCCTTAGAACTCTGGAGACATGGATTCTGCTTTGCAAGAGTGGAATCTGAAAATCATAGTAATTTTCTCAAGAATATGGGCATATTTTTACTGATGATGATATTCAAAAGTATGTTTTGGTCAGCTTCTGGAACTGAGAAGAGACATCAAACATCTACATAGGTTTCTGAATGAGTTCTTTGAGCACAGACATGCTATTTGTGTTGGCATTATTTTTCTGTTCATTCTTCTAAATATATCAGGAGTAATGAGAAAATTCATCATAGAATGCATTTATCTCTTGTTGGTTAAGACGTTCCTAAACTGTGCATTATCTTTATTAAACTATAAAAGAGAGTGTAATGTTCTGTTAATGTACATTGAATGCTATCAAATGAAATAAATTAAGAAATGGAGCCTATTAGTGAAATAGTACAGAGAGCACCCCCAGCATCTGGAGAGCAAATATCTGGGCAGGAAATTCCTTCACAAGCTCATGTCCCAGGGTCTGTTTGCGCTGGGGAACCACAGCTCCACAGCAGGAGCACAAGGGCTGTGTTTGGCAGTCACACAACGTCCTTACCAATACTGGATGGTTACTCAGAAGAACAATTCTATAATACAGACAGGGCTGAGCAAGGGCAAGCTCCAGGCAGAGGTGACTCCAGCAGCAACAGAAACACTCTCTGGAGTGCCCTGTTTATCATCCCAAATCAGCAAAGGCACATTTGTTATCACTGATGATCATTACAGGCTCTCGATGTAAAGGGCTGGCAGCAGGCTCGTGTTGCCACTTCAGTGTTCCTGGCTCTATTCAATTATCATCATCTGGAGAGGTCAAGTGTGAGCTATATAAAGTGGACAGGAATTATGGAAATCTTTCTGAGCTGAGTGCTCTGGTACAGAGGCCCTGTGCTGAGTGTCACTGCATGCCTGGGACTGGCCAAAGGAATGGCTTGATGAGATGGGCTACTGGGGGGAGCACTAGGTAAACTTCAGCATTTGCACTGGAACCATAACAGGTAACAACACTGTCAGACTTTAATTTTGTTGATCCCGCCTTTGTTCCATATCTCCCAGTATGCCAGTATTTCCCAGACCTCCCATGAGACAAACACTGTCTGATAGGGCAGGTGAAGGAGGAGGTTGGTACAGTGATTCTTAAAAATAGCAATAAGCACATGGCAATGTCTGGCTAATAGAGGATGTAAGTGGAAAGGGTCTGCATCTGGTCTTTCTATCTCCCTGAAAGTTTTTTTAAACATTTTTCCATTCTTTTCAAGATCATATTAATGAATTACATGGTGGTTAAGTCTCTATCCAGTCTATCTGAAGATTTGTGGTTCATACCCTGACGTAAGTACCCTTAAAGATTCTTCCTCTATTATCAAATCCATTTGCTGTTTGCTCACAGTTCACATTAGAATTCAGATCACAGCAATAAAGCTAAGGAAGACATATTGAAAACTTGCCTTTTCTCTTATATTCAGGAATAGAATCAGTGACATCTGGAAAAGACCTCAGGGCACTCTGAACCTAAAAATCAAGGTAATAGTCAAAGGCCTGTGTCATGCAGACAACAGTAGGCAATTACTAAAATAAATCATCCAGACTAATCAGCCATATGGGCCAGTCATGGGTCTTACACACAGGTAAGATTTGTGGCCAACGCCCTGTCCCCTGATCCTGTGGTGGCAGAGCCATCACCCATCCTTGTGCCCCATGCTGCCATGCCAGGGCACATGGCACTAGCACAAATGTCCTTTTCCTCCTGTCTGGAACAACCACAGCAGGATCTCCCCTAGTTACCAGTGCTGCTGGGATTCTGTCACTGCCATCCACCGTCCACTCCTTGAACAGAGCTGCCAACGCCTCCTTTCTCCTCGCTGTCTCCTCAGCCTTCTGTCTTTCCATCTCCTCCCTTTCCTCACGTTTGGTCTTTGCCTCAGCCTTCATCTGGGCCAGCCTGTAGGACATGGGAACGTGGATTAGAAAGATACCATCATAAGCATACTTAAGATTGAGTAAGCCTACCCTAAAGAACAAAACAAAAGGAAGCAACTTTTTGCTGAAATTCCTGTCTATGTGGAAGACATTTAATGGAAAATCATCTGTGCAGCTCTCCTAGTTTTGTGTAATTTCAACGGCGACACATTTTACCTTCACGTTTATAATGACATTCATCATTTATTGTGTAGATGTCCTTCAATTTCCTTTCAATTCTAGCAGGGAGACAGGTGCATAATTTTGCTACAGTTGATTTACCAACAAAATTGCATCAGTCTTCATTGTCTCCAAATCCAAGTACCTTTTCACACAAGCACTTCACTGGCAAAGAACAATGTTCAATGAAATTTCTGAAGCAGCCTTGCACAATAGAGCCCTCACTACCTTAGGACAGGGATAATACCTCAGCCTCTCCATCATTTTGAACACATAGAGTTTGCAGGGTTGGGCTGTAGCTCCCTTTCTTCCTCTTTTGTTTTCTTTCCTTCTGTAATCATCCAGCCATGTTTTTCCCAATCCTCCATTTCACAGAACAAAAGAACTGAATAAAATTGATCCCAAACTCATCTGCTTTGATTTTGACTTTTTTAATTCATGAAATGGGGAAAAAAACCTTGAGGAAGGTCAAAATGCCTAAAGCCAAATGATCAGTTCAATGGAGAGAACAGCTCCTGTTCATGGAGGCTGCTGGAATATCTGCACCGAGGCAGCTCCTCATCTTTGTGGCCTTCACACCCTCTGTAGCTACTCAGAGAAAGGGGAATTGCTCCTCTTTTGTACCTGAGAACTCCAAAAACTATATTTTAGTTAATGATTCCTGCTCCCTTCTTCCCCCCGTGTTTCACATGCTGTGAAATGGGCTGATCCTGTCCCTGCTCTCTTCTGTTCCTCTGGGGTCATCCTACAAATTATAACCCACCAATATTTTCTTTAATGAACAGAAAGACCTGTTTTACATGTCACAGCAATACACTTTGATTGCAAGGTCCTTGTTCTTCATGGCCATCTATCACCGAGGTTTCTTAATGAATCATTTGGTTCCTTAATCGACGGTGGGCATTGCACAAGTGCTGCTGAGGCAGCTCAGCCTCGGGCACTTTGATAGCAGGGGAAGGGTAAAATATTTTCCCATCTTCTGACTCCTTCCCAGAGCCAGAGAAGAGAAGGAATGAAGCAGGTACCAACCCAAGTGGACAAATAGATTTTTCTCCAACGTATGCTGCAGGCCGAAAGAGAAAACCAGACCATTTGTAGAGTTAGCTCCTCCTCTGGAGCCGTCTGTGAGCTGGAAGCAGAGCCTGGGCTGTGTTCAGAGCTGCCAAGGTGCTCTGGTGATGAATTTGGGCAGTGTCCAGCACAAGTTACATTCTGTGCTGTACCTGCACTGGGCTGCAGCTTTGCATGCATTTCTAGAGTCCTAAAACACTGAGCAGCTGCATCCTCTGCCTGGTATCCTTGGCATGGGACAAAATGTTTCCCCCTCAAACAATAATGGCAAAACAGGGATAACAGCACCAGGCACCCATTGCAAAGTGAGCTCGTTTCGGATAAGACATTTCCAGAAAAGATGAGATGGCAGCGAGGTGACTTCTCCCTGCAGAACCAAACCTGTTTCCTCAGGAAGAGAGCTGCGTGCCTCCCACACAGGGATGGGTGACTCAGCCTGAAGGACTCCCATCCCTGGACAAAGGCTCTGTTTCAGGTATCACTCCATGTGCATAAGGAATTTCTCCCATCTGTTCTCCTTCCTGCCTTGACTCTCAGTCAGGTGGCAGTTAAGGAGAAACTGGAGGAAGTCCAAGAGAGCTCACTGAGGATGGGTAAGTGTTAGATGGGAACCTGTGGTGACTCCTGCCTTTCCTGAAGGTAATGCCAAGGCTCCCAGGACCTTAATTTGGGCCAGAGTTTCATTCCTCACCTTTCTGGTGATTAAGTAAGAGATGCTGAGCACAGACTGGCTTTGCTCTTGTAACACTTCTGTCCTGTTTGAAATCCAGTGACCCACACGAGGAGTCTCACTGCTGTGTGGTGCTGGTAAAATCCTGTGTTGTTGTGATTTAAGAATCCCATGCAAATCCCACAATACAGCCATCACAAATATGTAAATCCTGAGCTGCTGTGAATGCAAATCCCATGATATTACTACCAGTGGATTTGCAAAACCTGCTACAGCCGTGATTACAGAACCCCCCTGGCAATGCTGTCTGTGGAGATATTTCGTTCTGTAAGTCTTGATAGTCACTTCCTTTGCACCAGCTCTGAGAGCTACAAATTGAGAACCTGTCTCCAAATGTAAAGATGGGCTTAACAGCCAAGGTCAAGATAACAGGTCATGGGTAGCCAACACTTTGCATTCAACAGGAAAATCTGTCCTCTCCAGAAATAAGCTCTGATTCACAATGAAAGCCAAGAGTATGTTAGGAGGGGAAAATATACCCATAAAACGAAACCAAACAAAGGCCCAGTCCAAAACCCCAGGAAATTTTATGTATTTTAATTCAATTTCTTTTTCAAAATTAAACTGAGATATAGTCCTGTATCCAGGTGTCCCTCTGTGAAGCAACATGAATGATAAAACTGTTCCCAAAGCAAAGGTGTGGCAAGGCTGACATCCTAAACATCCCCCCAGAACAGCCTGTGCTTGAGTAAAAACTCACTGAAAGACATATTTGCCCAGCTCATTTGTTTCAGTGGACCAACATTTTAAAAACAGAAAATAAAACTGAAATTCTTTTACCAGTGACTGTATGAAAATCACTTCTCACGCGGCTTTGTTGCTTTCACACCAGGCATGTTCCTACAAACTGCAGCAGTGTGTTTAATGGAAATGTGGAGACAGAAGCTCAGATAGAGATTTAACATATCCTTTTAAGCATTATAATACTGGGAACTTCAATTATCTTCATTTAGAGTATATGCATAAGACATGTCAACATTTTACTTCCCTAATTCCTGACACTGAAACCAATCTTCAAGCTCTGTGCAGTATTTATGCAAATAAAGAGACAGTCATTCAAACAGAAGTCATTATTCTACAAACACAGATCCAGAATAAAGTGATCTAGTAGTGAATGAGTAATTTTGACATTAATCACAATCACCTCTGGATCATCTGTGAACTGAAAAGTTCCCATCTATACTTTCTTGAAGAGAGCAATGAAAATAAAGCATTATTGTTCACCTAATGCTCTCACATTCTAACCTTAGCATATGATAATGTGCCATGGAACCCCCTTCCAATAGTCATTAAGTAACATACTAAAGCAAACAACCTAGAAATAAGCAACAGAACAAAATACAAAACAGTTCCTGCTTTAAAAGAAAAATTAGAATATAAAAGGAAAGCCTAAATAAAAATCCCAGGAGAAGGAGTTTCTACAACGTGCCAGGACAATGTTGTTGGCCTGGTCAAGAGAAATCATCCTGAAGGAGGAAAAAGGGTTATGTTTTTATTACGTTTGGAAGACTACAGAAGAAATCATCTGAAGAGTCTCTAGACCTTTGATAGTAACACCTGTCCCGAAGAGCTGCTGTCACTAAGCTAGACTGGTTTGGAAGCAGTTTGCATTGCACATGTGTAATTAAGATAGAGTCTAAGGAGAAATTATACCCTTGTGAAGGGCAGAATATTGCCTTAAACAGAAATAACTAGTGTCTCATTTTGTGTGCCATGTTCTGGCATTTGTCCTACTTCTCAAGTTTTTATGAGACAAATACCATCCCTGGCACTGCACTCCACAAGGTGTGTTTTGCTCAAGATTCTGCCAGCCAGGCTGCAGGGACACCATTCCTTTTGTAAAACAGAGACCAGCTCTGGCCTTGTGACCAGCCACACTGTCACTGCTCTCACCTCTGTGATGCTGTATCTTGCCTCAAAGATTTGAGCTCCTCTGAGACCACCTTCATTTCTCTCAGGTAGGGGCCTGGTTTTGTAGGAACACTATACTGAGGGTTATGTCTCATCAGGTATTCTCCAAGATAATTAATGGGGTTAAATCTGGTTGGTTCTTGGTCTGATACGAGCACATGCTTTCTTTCCACTTCCATTAACAGATTTTCTACTCCTGGGATTAATGTAGGGAGGAGCTTGTCGAGCAAATAGATGCGAGTGTCGAGTGTCGCCATCTCCTCGTTGTACCACTCTCTGGCCAGCCAGTCACCAGGTTCTCTCCTCCTCACCTTTGCTTCTTCTGCTTTTTGTGCTTGAACCACCCTCAGCTTTGTCTCCTGCAGACTCAGACACCTTTGCTGTACCTTTTCATGAAAACACTCTTTCCACGAAGTGTAATTACTGGGACATGGCAGTTCATCATCCCCCTGATTGCTTTCCATCTCTGTTGCAGTCCTATCCTTATGCCCAAGTTCAGGGTCCTGTAGATCTGCAGTTTGGGCTGATTCTTCTGGCTGAGCGGCCATACCTCAATCACTGTGACACAGATAAAAAGCAGCTGTTATATAATGCCAAAAGATGCAGCAGTGCCCTAACAGGTGACACAACAATAGAGTCTATTGTTAGGCATTAACTAATATTTTTTCTATGTTCCTTTTTTATTATGTTACTGCTGCTTTGTACCCTTAAATAAATACAGACCTTTTACTTCAAAGATCAGTAAATGATTTATAAAGATTAATTATGTATCACAACAGCCCTTGGAGACAGAGCAACTAAATTAGTGTGTTCTTTTCTTAGGGCAGAAGAAACTGAGACACAAAAGGGGAATGATTAATTCCAGGTCACTTAGAGACTCAGAAACCAAGACAGTGCTTGGAACTTGTCCCCCAGTTCCAACCAGTGGAATCCTCTTACCTGCAGCACATTATTTCTGTTTAGGTCCATTCCCTGCCTCCAGGAAATCCACTGGATATGAGACAAAGTAAGCAAGTAATGGAAAATGCCAGATACCCAGGAGCAAGATTCCTCTACATGCGTCCTCTGCTTCAGCTTTTCTGAGGCTGTGAAGAACAGTGAGGAAGCTTGTCCCACAAACTACTTAACTTCAACTGTGGCAAATAGTTTTTCCTCTGGACGTTTTGTTAAGGTAACAAGGACACAGGTGCATGGTGCAGCAGAGCTTCTACAGAAAGGGGAAATCTACACGATGAACTCTGTGATTAAGTTGTTCACAAGCACTTTATGTTGTAGATTATTCTGTAAAAGAATAATCCCTTTACAATTTCAAGAACTTCACTGCTCAAAACGTTCATTCTGTGAAATATCAGGAAGAAACTGAGCTGCTCACACAGCACAATTTGAAAAATGTTCCTGTATGTCTCCATCCATAACTATCTGCATCTGGAATGGGATTTACACTCACAGAATGGAGCAGAAGACTGGCTACTACTTGATTCAAAGCATGAAAAATCGGCAGCATGCTGCAAATCCCCCAGCTCACTGTTAAACAACAGCAAGGGAAGGGTGATATTAAAAAATAATCTCACACCTTTCCAAATTAAAGATGAAACTCCACTCTGAACTTGTTGCCACACTACCCTTTCCAAGTTTTTATTTAAAAGTGCTTTCACTGAGGCCTTTCAGTATCCATAGCAATACCATTGCTTTTGATATGTATTGCTCTTTCTAAGCATTTGTAGCTGTTCTGAAGCTGTTCAGCCTTCCAAGAAATGCATAAATGTGATCTACAGCCCTCCTGGCACACAAATTTAATTAGGAATATGTTGACCTTCTGGTTCATTAACACTGTTTGAGTACAAATACTGCCTGGATGGGCAGGATGCTCCACAGCATTAAATTTCTAGGTTTGTTTTCTCAATGGGCTTGTTGGGATCTTCTAGTAATTTTTTTTTCCAGAGGTCCATTCCTGCTGGGAATGGGATGGATTTCTGGCTCAAGCTGCCTACTTGACCCACACAGAGGGTTTTAGGTTGGTAGTTGGCTTTACCATCAAAGGACATGAGCTGGAAAGGAGTCTGGATTTACAATGATAGAAAGGGAAACCTGTCCACCCTGTCGAATTGTTCCTTCCCTAGGTGAGTTCCTTTCTGTAAGCTGGAAAACCTGACTCCTTGGTTCAAAGCAGGGTGTTAACCAAATGTTCTGGTCACATTTCAAATCAGCTGGTTTTGTTGTGCCAAAATAAACTGTTCTTGTAGTTTCAAATACTTATGTTATTTTTTAAACATCCTTTATGAAACCCTCTGCAGTTTCTGTGCAGTGTTAAAGTGACAACTGCACTCTGCTTTATGAGGTGGCTCATTCTGAAAGATGATGAATATATTTTCTACACTGCTCTCAACCTTTTGTTAGGATGGTTTTGAGGCTTAGTAAATGTTTATAAAGGATCTCTATGCCTCTGAACAAAACAAAACATTAAACAAGCAGTGTGACTGTTCTATCTCAATTCCATGGCATCCACGTAACTCCAGGAATGGAAGCAGAGCGTGGAGAACTGTGCCCAGTGCTTTAATGCAGTACAGATGAAGAAGACTAAGAGGGTATGGAAGAACAAACAAAAAAAATAAACAACAAAGGAATGCTAAAATCAAGACATGAAACTTGGAATTTGTGGAGGATTACAGAGACACAGCTCCAGTTTGGCTGAGACTCCATTGGCTCCTAAACTTCAGTGCTGATTTACATTAGTTGAGAATTTGGCCCGTAAGGAAGAATTTCGCCGCTGAAAGGGTGGTCAGGCATTGGAAGAGGTGGAGCCACCATCTCTGGAAGTGTTCAAGAAACAACTGGACGTGGCACTCAGTGCCATGGTCTAGCTGACAGCGTGGTGTTTGGTCAAATGTTGGATTCAATGATCTTGGAAGTCTTTTCCAAATTTAATGATTCTGAGTCATGATTCTACAATAATATAGAGAGCTCTCAGGGCCCATGGCATTCCCAAATGGAGCCCAAATAACAGCAAGCATGGAGCACAGAGGCAAGCTCTAGAAACACCCAGGAAATTTGAAGTGTGATATAAAGTTTCCTGTAAGCCTTTGTTCAAGCTGAAGGCAGGATAAGCTTTCCATTATTTAGTAGGATGCCACTTCCCTGGCTCCTTTTCTGTGAGAAAAATATTCTTGCTGGAATCCCTGCAGGTACAAAAAGATTATCTCTGTATTTTCTGTACAAAACCCAAATCTGCTCATGAATAATATTCTTATGGTTTCATTGTTATTCTGTTAGAGAATTTTGATGGGTGGAATAAAGCCAGGAAGGACTAAAGTTTGTTTAGGTAAATATTTTCAAGATGTTTGAGTTATAAAAGTCCTTTCAAAAACAAAGAAAGTTTGATCTCTTTGACATTCTATTACTCAGAAATAATTTTGCCTTTCCCTAATGTGTTTCATAGAGCATATTGATCTCATCAATCACAAAAAGCCCAATACCCTTTTCATACATGATCTTTTCGATGCAATTAAAATTTTAAAACATTTTCTCCTTTAATTTCTGAAGCTTTGAATAACTGTTTTTCTTACCTTTGGAGCAGGTATCAAAATAGATCTTATTCCTCCTGCATTCAAAGTGGCTTTGCAAATCAACAGGGATTTAATATATGCCCATCTGTTCTCAACCATTAAAAATCTTGAAGTGAATTAGGGATTTCTCAGACCTGCTGTGGAGCTGGGCTGTGAGTTTTACTCCTCTGTGTGTTTGCAGTTGCTAAGCAATAATCCCAAAGGTTGCTATGTCTTTCCACGATCAGAATTGCTGTAGGTTGTCTTTTGGCTTTGGCACAGCCCAACAGATTCTTCTGTACTGAACTTAGAACATTGCATCACATGACTGAAAATAAAATAAAATCAAAAAAGTACTATGAATAGCAATAGAGAACATTAAGGGCACAAATAGAGAATCCACAGGTGCCAGTGACAGGCTGCCTTCAGATTCAAGGTTCACAAAGCCCAGAACTGTCTCAAGTCCATTACTAGCTGAAGGGAGGACTGTGTTAACCAGATGTGAGGATCTCAGACATAAAAAGAAATTAATTACAACCTCAATTTAAACATTTTCAGGCTTTCTTTCTCATGTTGCTTTGAAGCAGCCTTGCAGGAAAGGCACACAAGCACTAACGAGGGGGGAGTGCACAGTGCCATCTTGTCAGACTGCTTTTAAACCTGACTCTAAAGGAATTCGATTAATCCCCTTTCAAAATTTCTCCTATATTCTTTGAAGAATAATATGACAGGGAAAGGACAAGGGAAAAGACAAACACATCTACAACAGGCATTCTGCACTCATTTACACGAATGTAAATCAGGTGCCTGTTCAGCAATTCCCTCGGGTTAGGCAGGACTTCCAACTGAGAAACTTATGGCAATTCCTGCCAGGAAATGAGGTTTATCCAATGCTGTTCCTATCTTTGTATTTTGTACTGCAAGTGGCAAAACCTTTGGATTGCCTACCTGCAGGAAAACTGAACTGTGACTTTATCTATGGTATTTGTCATTGGAACAGCTGCAAGCTACCCTGCCCTCTATCAGTCTCCATTTCATGGGACAGCCTGTAAGAAACCTTCGAATAGAGGAGGTCACTTTTCATGTGAAAAATACACTGTAATAAATTATCATTTCTTTGCTATTTATTTGGAGAAACTATCAGAAGGAAATATGCTCATTGCAGTGCATTTCCAAGATGTGTTGAAGTCTAGCATCAATTATGTTAACAAAATGAAGCAGAAA
This sequence comes from Cnemophilus loriae, assembly GCA_013397755.1. NCBI lineage: Eukaryota > Metazoa > Chordata > Aves > Passeriformes > Corvidae > Cnemophilus > Cnemophilus loriae. The sequence goes on along the minus strand of VZTF01006878.1, from coordinate 42,547 downwards.
ATTAATGTACAGGAGTAATTTAAAATGAGGCTTTAAACTGGATTGTGCACTTTTTCCTCAAAGCAGTTTGTACATGATTAATTCCTGTTATCTCTTCTCCCAGGTGGGCTTGGTTTTTCCCCTTTGCAATTCAGAATTCTGTTGCTATTATGATTAACTTACAATTTTTTTTGAGAATGAAACATAAATTAAAGGAAAAAAGTGATTTTTTTTTTCAACCCCCAAAAAGAATAGACAACTAGAACTTAGAAGGAGGGATCAAAATGGCTCTATTTTTATTTTTCTGCAAGTGGAATCCCATGGGTTAAGCAAACCTTTAATTGCACCCTATCTAACTTGGCTGTTATCCCTTAATGTTTTTGCTAAGCAAAGTGTATCCTTTTATTATGCCACCAAATACTTGCACTGTTGACAAAATAATGAGCTGAATATGTCATCACAGATGTTTTGCTGGAATTGCCTCTTCTATCTTTTTTTTGTTTTTCTGTGTAAGATACATTTTGGGAGCACTCTGTTGTCTTTTGCAGCTGATGCCAAGATTATGCAATAAAAGCCCTCACATGTAGTAATAATAAGTTGTGTTAGCCAGGGAAATGTTTGCAGTGTATTAAATAGTCAGTTTTGGAAATGTGTACAAAACCAGCTCATGTACAGCTCCACTTCTTTTAAATGCCACTCTGGGCTGAAGCAGCAGGTGCTGACCACAGTGCTGCCAGCACAGGAAAGAATAAGGCCACAGGCTTCCAGTCTGTTTTTTGTACCAACCCTGATGCTGTGACCACAGCCTGCCCTCTAATTGCTCTTTTCAATCCCAATACATCTGCCTTATAGCTTCCTCCTCCACATTTAAATTCTGCTGCTAAAAAAACACTGCACATGCAAATTACATCTTTTTTAGAGGCTGGAGAACTATCACAATTTGTGTTTGTTGTAGCTAATAATTGATATGTCGGACTTTTAGTGAACTGTAGATAGCAACTCCATTGTTTACTTGTGGTAAATGTTTTTTAAAAGTGTTTGCTGTTCAAATACCTGGGAGACCTACAGGGTATATGAAAATTACACAAAAGTCTACTTTGGCACCTGGTTTAAATAATCATTTCTTGGTAGTAATCCCTGCATGACTTGATCAAAATCCAGAATGAAACACCAGTCTCAGGTGAAGGAACTGCTACAACACTCTGGGAACTTTAGGCTTCTATCAATCCTCTCTGTCAACACAGACGTATCTGAACATGAGCTATGAGCCTGAAAGCAGCCCTATATTTGCATGTTCAAGACCCTGGCTTGCTGTGCAGCCCACTCTGTATTAATTTAGTCCAGTTTAGGGAGCCTGTCCTCCATCCCTTGTCCTCCATCCTCGCCTGTCCACCAGGAGGCAAAATGCCCCATATTAGCGAGCCTGACTTCTCCATTGCAGCCAAGCCCAGCGACAGGAGCCTCCCTGATCGTTATTTTAACTGGGGAATAACCTAAAGAGCGACCATGTGGCTTCTCCAGTGTTTAATTTTACAGGGGCAAAGTGCTGTCAGCCTGAGGAGCAGATCAAAGCTGTACCAGCCATGTGCTTAAATGGAATGCATGGGTTGATACACACTCTTGACAAAGAGTTTGCTCTGTTTAACATTTACAACAGCTTCTGGTTATCATATGTAATGTTGTCATTCGATGCCCAAGACAGTTCTTGATCCCAGTTAGCTCCTTCCCATGAATTTTGTAGATTCTTCATCCAAATTACCTCCTTCTCAAGAATTCAGTAGCACCAGGCTGAAACTGCAAAGCAAATGAAGTTTAATAGCATTTGACCCTTTGTTTCAGACCCCCCAAACGCCAAACAGTTCCCCATCTGGGAATGTTTGAATGCTTAAAATGTACCCATTAGACTCGGGTTTTGGTGTTTGGGCATGTGCACTGATGTACGAAGAGATGTTATATGCTGCTTTCACTATGGAGTTACTATTTCTGCTTAATCCAAGGAAAGGCTACGTTATGTGATCATTAATGCCAACTTTCACCAGGGGTTGCCATATCCACTATCACGGCTCCCAGTGGGATGGGATTGCACAAACCATCACCAGCCAGGAGGCACACTGAGGGTGCCCTGCTGACATACATTAATAAAAGCCACCTATGAGGCTGAGGGACCCGGGGGGCGATGCCGAAACCCCTTCAGCGACTGGGGTGGGGATGCCGGGGCTCCCCTGTCCATCACAGCCCCCTCACGGACCGGGGTGGGGATGTCGAGCCCCCCCTGCCCATCGCAGCCCCCTCACGGACCGGG
>VZTF01006878.1:0-40110 GCA_013397755.1 Cnemophilus loriae | reverse complement strand
CCCCCTGCGGCCACCGCCGCGCCACCTCCGCTCAACTCCCCTGTCCCCGCCATGGAGTGAGGCCCCCGCCGGACGGCCGGACGGGGGGGCCCCGCCGCGCCTCGATGGCTCTGGTCACGGTGCAGCGCTCGCCTACCCCCAGCGCCACCTCCAGCCCCTGCGCCTCGGTGAGTCCCGGCGGGCGCTGAGGGCAGCGCGGCGCTCGGCGGCCGTTGGGGTCCGGCGCGCGGCGCTGCGCATGCGCCCCGCCCCCTCCGCCTCACCCCCCCGGTGCTGCCGGTGTCCGGGCCGGGGGCTATGCGGACCGCGGTGCCCGGGAACGGGGCTCACACACCCCTGGGCTGTGGCTTGGTGACAGCCGAGGGACGGGCGGGGGTCCCGGTGCCCCTCAGCAGGCCCGGGCTGGGGCAGGGCAGTTCCCTCCCGGGCCTCAGTGTATCGCAGGGTCCCGGTCATAGCCAGCCCCTCTGTGAAGGATGGGGCGGCGCGGGGCTGTCTCCATAAATCCGCCGGGTTTATTCTGTGTTCATTGTATGCGGTGAGAGAGGCGGGAAGCGTGAGTGGAAGCGACCTGACATGGTTGGGGCTCCGGCCGTGCTCCGCTTATCTCATCTGACAGCACCCTCTGGGTATCCCCAGTGCCCGGCTCTGCCTTTGCGGACAGCTGAGGTGGTTTTCTCCCCCTTTTTTTCGAACGGTGCACATAATCTTCACAGAGCTGTGTCAAGCCCAAGAGAGACACGGAACGGCCGGATTCCGAATCCCTGAGTGAGATGTGCAGCAGGACAGATGTTCCCGTCGCTGCCCTGGGTTGGGCAGGCGGCTCTGAAGGCTTCTGCCTTTCCATGCTCTTTAAACTTGGGACAGGCTGTTGTTTTGTTTGTTGTTTGTACTTCTCTATCATAAACCCCTGCATGTTAACTCCTTAATCTGCTACCTACCCCCTATGTGCCTTTTCCAATGTAGTCAAGGATGAGAATGAAAATAGCTTTGCTTTCACTTCTGTACGGTTAGTTCTAAGTTAGCATTTATCCTTAAAAAACCTCATGCATTATCGCACTGCTGTTATCCCTGATTTGCCAATGTTTGGAGGAAGAGAATAGTTGAAATCCCAGTTGCTTCCATCCTCAGTGAGGGGGAATGAAAAAACCAACTACTCTGAAAATATTTCTTGTTGTGTTAGGTAACCTCTTCTGAAACTAGATCAGCTACTTGACAGGTCCTGCCTGCCCCGACAGCATTTTAGCTGTCAGAACACTTACCTCTTTTTTTCCCCCTCTTTCATTCCCATGTCTCTCCTAAGGTATGTTTACTTAGCAGCACAGATTAATTTCGCTTATACTTACCTGCTGTAAATATTAATGTACTGCATTACTTCAGAGATTTCTTCCCCCTCTGACTTCTTTACCCTTTCCACTATTCTTTTTGCCATATATTTATAGCATTGAATACATCTAGTGAGAATAGATAGGTCTCTCTTGGCATCTTCCTTCTTTCTTCCATTTGGATGCATCTTCCTTCTTTCTCCCACTTGGATGCATAGACCCTCCCTTTGTTAAATATTTCATATATATATGAACAATTAGTTGTATTCTCTAAAGCTTTTCCATCTGGAACAGCCAGGCTGTTTCCCAACCAATTAAATTAAATTGAAACCGTGCCGATATTTGGATACTACTTAGTTTTTAAATAGAAAAACAACTCTCTGTGGAGCCTGATAAATCCAGAGGATGCAGCCTTAGGTTTACAAATCTCTATTCTCTTTCTCCCATGCCATGATATGGAGGTGTGTTCTGTACCAGTGGTGTTTTTACAGCCTTGATGCCCTATCCAGAAATAAGTGTGTGACATATTCCTGGCCTGGTTTTGCGCCTCATAATTACTTCTGCTTTCTCAGACTTCTCTTGCAGTATAAAGTGAACTTGATTTTCATCACGATCTTAACTGCCATTGTTTGAACTTGTGCATTTCCTGTTGCAACCTCCTAACCACACTTCAGGACTGGGCTGCCCTTTTAGCCTCTTAGATATCTGGGGTGGGTGGTTTCTCCCTCCTTCCGTTAGACCTCGTGTGTGTTCCTCCTCTGCCACAAACTTCTTGTTTCTTAATCAAAACTTTGGTATCATTTCAGGTGATTCTTCCTTGGCTGCTGAGGGTTTGTGAGCAGGGCAGACACATTTTTAGTCCTTAGGAAGGTTTTGGTCCTGAGCCTGCCGCACTTGCCACTCTCGTGGATCCCTGTCAACTGCAGCAGGAGGACTTGATTCTTTCAGTTTTAAGTCAAATTGTTTCAACCAGTCTGTTGCAAACTGATGGTAGCTTCCTTTGACCATCTCCAGCTTGCCTCTTTAAATGAAAGCTCATCTTGCTGAATAATTTTATAAGTAGTATAAGGGTCTGTCCTTGCTGTTTCTGAGCAAAGATTATCTGGTAACTTTGCTGCTTCAACTTGTGGGCAAGGGAGAAGCGTGTCAGTGTGCAAGCATATGGCTATGTCTAATTCTGTTTCCAGGTCACTAAGAATTTTGAGGACAGAAATGAATTCTCTTTTTAAATTGCTTGATGTCTTTTTACCTCAGAGATAAACTTCTCAGACAAGGAGAAAGGGTGAAATTGGTGTCCTCAAACTAGATTTTTTGCATTAAGTGTGCCCTATAAACTGTTATAATTGGCTCTCATGGATTCAGGGGAATAGCTGATCTGAACCACTCTGAAATTGGATGGCTTTTATTTATAGGTTTTTATCTTGTTCTCATTGCCACGGAGCATCTCATGAGCATTCATTTCAGGGTAGTTCATGCAAAGTGTTGATTATACATTTACAGCTCTCTGGTTGCTTGATGACTTGTAAAATTCCTTTAATTGTCTGTCCAGACTTTTGCTGTTTGCTTTGGCCTTTGGTTATGCAGTCACTCTTGAGAAACAAGACTGCAATCTTCAATTCTTACGGCAGAACAGTTGTCTTCTGATGTGCCATGTTAGCAGAAAGTGGTGGCAGACAGGACCGTGCTACATATACCATAAGGTCCTTGGTTCTAATGCTGGTGTATTGTTGTTCAAAGCAGTTCTTGGCTGATAATTACCTGTATTGGGAAATAATCGATTGAAACTTGGCCTTTTAAAGTATTTTTATGCACAGTTACCAAAAAGTTGTATCTGTAATTTCTGGAAAGTGCTAATTTCCTTTTGTTTATTATATCTCTTTCCTGAGAAGTGAAGAAGCTGGGCAGGCAATCTGGCCCTGGCTGCTCTCACAGTTCACTTGTCTTCCCTACCCTCAGGGAGACAATATGCTTTTATTGGAAGGGACCGACTGACCCAAAAAGAGAGGATACGCTGTGTATATATTGTTCTAAAATGCACAGTTTGGGAAAAAAAAATATGCTAAAGCAAATTAAAACCTAAACCATTGGACTTCCCCTCGTTAATCCCAGGAGAACAGCTTGAGCAGGAAGTAGAGTCCTGGAAATGTGTTTGGGAGTGTCTGTCATGTTGTGCTTGGAAGCTCCTTGCTGGTAGAATGTACAGGAAATATTCTCCCCACTTCTTTATGGGGAAGCTAAATATAACATTTCTCTACCCCTGCTCCTGTAATTGCTGTTAAACAATGTGGTAATTGTGAGTTTACTTCATTATTGATAAGTCCAGTCTATCTCACGTACAACTTACTTTTCTATTTTCCTTTTTTTTTTTTTTTTTTAAAATAAATTAAGATCTTGATTGCTGCTGCGGCATATATAAGGTAATGGAGAGTTGAGTTTTGGAGGGAACTGCAATGTAGATGGGAGATCAGAAGCTTCTTATGAAATATTTAGTAAAGTTAGGAATGCCTAATAATTAAAGATGCTCTGATCAGTAAAGATCATCTGTTGTTTCTTGGTTTTCTCCAGCTGATGTCTTTCAGGTATAGCCAGAGCTCATTCTGAAAACTGAAGTTTTTGGAGGCAGTGGCCCAGAAGAATGAGCTGATTCCTGCTTTAGCCAAACCTTGTGCCCTACAGGTACCTGTTTCCTCTGGTGCCACCTGTCACCATTTGGGAGATAAAACTGTTTCAGTGAGGTGATCTGTAACTTCCTGTCTTTCAAACTTCTCCTTCTGCTGAAAGCCCTGTGAGAGAACCAGGAGGCCTCCACCTCTTGCTGAGTGTGATGCTGTCTTGTTAAAGGATGATTTCTCTCCAGCTGGACAAGAGCAGGCTGTTGGAGCACAGATAATTTTTGTGTGTGTAAATGCATTCATGTGTGATGAGACTCTCCTGTTCCTAAAGCAGTTTGATGATTAAAGTGTGACAGAAGACCTGTCCTTCTCTGGAATATCTGCTGCCTGTTGTATGCACACTTACCAGGCTTCCTCTAGGATCTGCATGAAATGCAATGTCCCCTTAGAGGTGAGAACAGTATTTGCAGCTGGGAAGGAGGATGATGACAGTGGAATTGGAGCCTCACTGAGAACCAAAGAGAAACATTCTTAAAACTTGCAGAGTGCATGAAAAAGATCTTTATCTTTTTTTTTAAGGGCTCTAACTCCTTTTGTAGCGTATCTCAATGATAGCTTGATTTCAGTTATCACCTCTTAAGTTCCAGTGGCACATAAATTCTCGTGTTTTGAAAAGAAGCTTGTAATTTGAAAATGCAAATAGCTTTTGATGCTGTAAGGAGTCATTATCTGACCACTATTGATTCTTGCTGTTTAAGAAATGAAAATAAGTTGAAAAGGGCAGGGTACAGTAGCATCTACAGCCATTCCGGGAGCCGAGGACATGTTTATTTAAGTGGAAAATGCTATTTTGAGTGGAGACTGCCATCTACAAAGCAGTCTGCTGGAAATATTTTAGTGTAAGAGAGCTACCTTTATGCAGGGGTAATGCCTGAGGATTTCCAGTTACTGGAAAAAATCCTGAAAGATCTAAAGCTGCAACTCTTCTGTCTTGGGAAATGAAAAAGAGAAAAAAAAAGGGAAAATAGCCTTTGGGCAGCTTAACTGAGTGTAGCTGCTCCCTGATCACAGCCTGCAGCTCAAGGTTTCATTCTTCAGTCACAACAAACCACATCTTCCCAGGACCTGCTGGAGCTGGGGGGCTCTTTGCAGGCTTTGCAGTCTTCACGGCTGACTCTTGCTGATGTCATTAGCAAGAAGTACAGATGGAGCTGCTGGTTTGTGACCAGTGCTGCCTTCCTGTGAACTGGCCCTGCCACTGGAGAGCACTTAGGCCAATCAGCTGCCTGCTCCAGGTGTTCCAGTTGTTTAGTTCAGCCTCTGAATTAAAGATATCTCCTCTCTGTGCCATTGATTGTCTGAGTGTCTTTTTAATTTGATTATTAGGTAGTGACAATGCAGCTCACATCTTTTGCGTAAAAGGACAATCTTGGAAGCAGGAGGAGAAAGAGGTGATGATACCTATTGGAAGTAGTCAGTGATTTCAGCAAGGCACACACCGTTTCTTACCTTTTGGCTGGAAGCTGTTCCTCCGGAGTGCTCTGTTTAAAGGGATAAAAAATCATGGAGGCTAAAAGCCATTTTTGCATTTCTGAGTTGGGCCATATAAATTGATTAAATTACTGTCAACCCAACCATCTGCAAAATGTCTTATCACAATGCTACAACATTGCAGTGTGCGCGTTCATGTGTTTTAGTCAGCATTTGAGCAGGCTTCCGTATGTACGGGTTTGAATGTGTCAATAGCTTTTTGCCCAAATAGAATTCCTCTGAATATGCATCTTATCAGCGTTGCTCATTGCAGGCTGCTCTCCTCTCGGAAGGCAGAAAACGTTGCTGTGAGATGAGTCACACCGTTTAACAGCTTGTTGCTTCCATGGTGAGACGCACCCTTGCTGTGCATGCCAGCGATCATGAAACTCCTGGCAAATGCCCTGTGACGTGAACTCCTTATGGCCCCGGTAAATGGAACGCCCCTGGCACTCGCTGAAACGCGTTGTGTTTGTGGCTACTCGCTGCTTTTGGGTGCACTGGTCCTCCTCCTCCTCCTAAGGGACTCCTAAACTGAGGCTTCGTGGAAATAATGAAGTTACTGCATCAATGGGGGCTGTTTCAGGGTGAAATTACTGGGAAACTTAAGGCCACAGTGTAAACTTCTTGTATTGAAGTGATCAAAGACATTAGAATATTTCATCTGACCTGTTTTGAAAGAAGTGTTTTATCATACTGCAGATCATACTGTCCTTGTACTGAGCTCATACCAAAGCTCAGGAGGTGGCTTTGATGCTTGAGCTTTCCACTGCTCTGTCAATGGAGAAGCACAGGAGATCTTGGAGAAGTAAATTCCAGAGATGTTGTCTCAGGAGTTGGTCTGCAACTTGTAACTGAATTAAATGTCCAGAAAGTGAATTTTAATGTGGAAAGCCAGTCCTGTCCCAGGGAACTGTGGCTGTCCTATTCTCACTGGCTGCTACCACGTCCCTTCTGTTTTGATGTTCAGAACTATCATATTTAAAATTGCAGCAAGAACTTTTATGACTCGTTCAACTGGCTTGGTTTAGCTTCAACAGCTGACATGTGAGAAATGTGTACATTAGGATTCTTCAGAAAAAAAAAAACCTGAAACAAAACATGTCAGGCTTTTCATCTCTACCCTTTTTACACGATGATGCCTGAGGGGGATAGGGCATGTGCCTTGTGTGTGTAAAATGCTTTGCTTTCCAAAGGAGAGCTGGTTGGTAGTTAGAGGTAGTCGGAGTCTTCTGAGTGGTGCAGGACCAACCCTTTCACTCAGTCTATCTATAACTGGAGTTTCCCACAGGTCTCTGAAGCTCCTAAATGGACTGCAGAGAGTCAGCTGATGTCTGCGAGCTTCTTGTACAGTAGCAGGTATCCTTTGGAGCCTGCCGTTCCCTTGCAGTGGTTCAGAGTTCTGGAGCATCTTCAATAGGAAACAGGGTGTCACACTGAAAATTTAGCTCATGAGTAGCTGTGGGGCAGGCAGGGAAGTGACTCAGCTCTCTGACCTACGGACAGGAGCTAAACCTAGGTACAAGAGGAAATGCTAGGTGAGGAGATAAAGGTGTTTCTGGCATAAGCATTGATTCTTTTTTTGTTTTTCTTTGTTTCTGTTGCTGTCTTTCTGTTTTTGTTTTCCTTTCCTCAGTCCTCCTCAACAGTTTTAAATAGTTCAAAGACAAACAGCTCTGGGCATGTTCCTCAGGGATGCTGTAACCACTGTATTTAAATACAAGGCTTCAAGATGTGGTAGGAGGAAACAGCTACCTAGATGCTGTATTGTCTTCCTGAGTGAAGTGCAAACCTTGAAATGACAGCCCTCCCCTTTGCCCTTTCACACTGCAGAATGGTTGACAACGATTTAATTCACTCTCTGAACAAATATTTTTCTTATGTAGCACCTAGTGGGTTTTGTTACTGGGAGTTTGCTGTGGGTTTTTTTTCAGCTGAGTTGTGCTTATGTGGGGGAGCAAGCTTGTGACTTCAAAAAGTGAAGTGAAACAGGACAACTCTAGACCTTTTTGTTCTTTGTGGTGTTTCTTCCTCCTTGGTAGTATTTTGGTTCTGCAGCAGTTAATAGAATGTGTAAGCCTGAATTCCACCTCTTAATGAATCTTGAGACAGCAGCTACGCCTGTAGTGCGGGTCGAGTTTAATATTGAATAAACTTGTCAGTACAGTTGCACATGGGAATCAAATATTAATATATTATCTCTTGCTTTTAGTGTTTGCCTCCCTCAGCACTTGCTGTGTGGCTGCCTTGGTGCTGGGAGGGAATTGTCCTTCTGTGCAGCTTCTGCTCTGCTCCTGAATCTCAAATAAGAGATTATCAGGGAAAACCAATATGAACAGAGCATATTTTCAACCCTCTTCCCAAAAGTTGGGCATAGTTGTAGGATCCTTTAAGGCAAGGGAGGTACTACTAGTTAACGTTTATAGTATGATGGGAACAGACTTTGCATAGTCTCAGTGGGTGAAATGAATATTTTTCACATACACTTTACAGATCCCTGGTTTCAACTTGTGCTTCATGCTGCAAAGATAACAACTGTGCCACACGCTTTTGCAGCCCACACTTCTGGTCCTTGAAGTGGAATTTTTCTCCTTTACACATAAACCTGAAACTGCTCTGGTGGGGAGGAAGCTCTGTTAACTTAGATCTGTTCATGTTGACTGTACATGGCTGAGACGGTTGTTTTGGGGCAGTTTCTATCTGCTTCTTCTATGACTGAGAAAGTTCAAACTTGACTTTGCCTTGAGGAGAAGGGAGAAGTTTGAGAACATGCTTTTTTTTGGTATTTGAGGAGAAGATGGCATGAGCCAAAATAAATTTTTAAGCCTGAGCACTTGCTCACATCTTGGTCCTGAGTTTGAGAAGTGCCCCATTTAAAAAGTAAAGTACTAAAAAACCCAACAAAACCAAAACTACACAGCCCCCTCCCTACAAACAGCCCCACAAAACCTAACCCAAAATGACTCAGCTTGTTTTAAGTTGCAAGTTTGATTTTAGGACAGATGAGCACAGAACGCCTTGAGCTGAAGGGAGTACGTGGCAAAACCAGCTTGAGGTGAGAAGTGATCTGTGCGTGTCAGAATTCCATTTGCTCGCTGGGAAGTGGGACATCCTGGACATACTTTACCCTTCTTAAACTTCACTTTGATGGTGAACATTCTTGGCACATGCCGTGGGAGATGCTGAAGAACCCTGAAGGGTGAGAAATACCAGCAGGGTTTTAGTGCAGGCCCTTTTCTGGGGCTAGATGGGGAGTGATTTCCTGGCTGAGTGCTGATCGTTTGTCTGACGTGCAGCGTTGCTCTTCGTGGTTTGGCACGGGTTCAGTGCTCTGTGTGGTGTGGAAGCACACTGTGTAAAACGTGAGAGCTTCCTGCTGTGATAAGGAACCAACAGTTCTTCCAACAGGTGCAGTCTTTAGCTGCAGTCCTGAAGACGTAACAGAAATGTTTGCTGTCATGGGCCTTCAATATTGTCAATCTCAAACTGAGTCTGGCCTGAACAGTTCAGAAGGCAGAGCTTTGCTTTCTGCCTTGCACTGCTATGATAAGAGAATTAGAAGGGGAAGCTGTGTTCAAGAATCTCTAATCTACGATGGTGGCTGTGACTGAAATGAATAATCTTATTTTAAGGGGTGCTCTAAACCACTAAAGCTTTATAAATATTAATTTTGTTCATTTGTTTCCTAATAAAAGGCTTTTATTCATGAAATCGCTATTTATTTATTAACCTGACAAACTAATAGCAAGCTCTCTTCTTTCAGTGTATGCATGTGCCATATCACAATTCTGCTTGTCACTATAATAAGAACTTCATTCATCTGCCTTAAAATGTCATTGATAACAACCTGGCAGTGGCCCAGCTTGGAGCAAGTTAACTACAAAAGGCTGCATTGTAAACCTTTCTGAGAGTACATGCTACATTAAGTCTAAAATTAAAAAAAAGTGAGAGAGAAAGAGAGAAATGTGCAGGCTGGTCCGAGCTTCATACAACTGCCAAATAGCTTCAAACCTCTGAAAAAAAATGGAATTCTGTATGGCGGAATTCTGGCTGCAGATGGGTTAGTTTGGAATGAAGGATGCATTCTGCTCGCTTTAAAATCTTTGGGGTACGCTGAATTTATGAGCTTTATCTTAAAATGGGAGGGAATGCCTTGCTGAACCACAAGCAGCAAAATAAGAGCTTGGACATGTAAGGATTTTGTTATTTCCTTTAGTCTCTTCTTTCTTTGACTGGGATAAAAGCTGCAATCTGAAAATAGTCACATTCCTCTGGAGTTAACTGCTAGGAATACTGTGAGTGTGCCTTGGTTATGGAAACCTTCCCTGACCCCATCTGCAGCCTGTGCACCAAACCTATTTATCCACCCATAAGTTCACACAGTGCAAGGAGGGTCTATCCCACGCTGAAGTTCAAATACCTGGTCTCTGCCAGCTCCTCTGGAGGAAACGGAGGTGCTCCTTGCTCTGCAATCCTGTGTATGGGGCTTCACGTTCATGGAGGTTTAGGGCTTCCTGCCTTTGACTCTCCTGTTCTTAAAACTATTACAAATTAAATTAGTAGCCTGGGCGAGGGTGAACTGAACTGTCCATGAAACAGATGCAGAGTTTGTGAACTTTGTGGAGAGAAGTTCCTGGAGCTCTTTAAAATGGGCCATGTCCTGTGCTACAAGTGAGGGCTGTGGGGTTTGGTACAGCCCCTGACTGACCTAGGCAGTCTCACTGAACGATTTTAACAGCTGAGTTGACTGTGAAGCTTTAACACATCTTCATCCAAGGTCTTCTGGGAGCACTCTGAGCATGCAGTAAAGCATGGATCTCATCCTACCCTCCAGACGTGGCAAAGACTCAGGCAGTGTGGGGAAGGGTTTGCTCACAACTGATGGGTTTATAGTCTGATTTCTTAACTGGAACAGGGACTGCAAGAGTCTTTAAAAAGTAAAAACCCAAACCCTGCAATTTCATGCTGCTTCACTTGTGTGGTTTTTGTTTTGTCTCTTTCCTAAGTATAGCGTATGGACAGCGCCACGGGTTAGGGAACACTTCAGCTTCATCTTCAGAGACTTTTCGTATGTAGCCTTCTGCTGAAGTCAATGGGTGTGGAGGTAAGCGGTGCCGAGTGCTTTCTGACAACATCACTGCCACCCACTCTGCAGCCTGATGCACACAGCACTCCTTGTATTTGAGCATTGTTTTTCTCCAAAAAAGTCGCATGCGGTTGCACAATAAAGACACTGCTTATTTGTGTAATGCAAATCTGTTCCTGCTTGTTGGTACAAAGTGCAAGCAGCGAGCATCAAAGTGCGGAGACTTCACAGATCCTGCATGAACACTTGCCACTGAACTTCAGTGACATCCTGCATTATGTCAGAATAAAAGATGACATCACAGTTGGTCTGTGAGTGAATGGGATTTGAACTCAGGGTTGAATGTTGCTGCCTGGAGCGTTTGTGCTACTGATGCTCAACACCCTTTGCTTTGCTACTGTTTGTTTGTTTATGTATTTTTACAGCTGCTGAGCTTAGTTTCTCAAAGGTTAATTATTTTATCAGGAGCCAGTCAGAATCAGAGTTTCCTGTTTCCTTGTCTTTCTGTTTATTTCCTTTTCTGTTGAAACACACCTTTCTCTGTTGAAACAACTCAGTTGCTGCATCCTTCAGTTTCCATCTAGTGACTTGAAGTGTCTGAAATGGCCTGATATTCTCACAGAGATATTGACAGTGGGGTCTGGTGATTAAATTGTTGTGATAAAACAAAAATTCATTAGTTGATGCTGTTGAAATCCGCTGACTTTTCTATGCTCCTAATAGAAGGCTTTAAAATATCCAGCTGCAGACTGATCCTCTCCAAGCATGTGACACTGACATCAGTCCTAGAAGTGAGGCATTGAACTGCCTCCAAAAATGAGCTCATCGGGTAATATTCAATGCACTGATTTAGCAAAATATTAATTAATTTGATTACGTGGTCACCTGTACATACTGTTTGAAAGATGGGAATTCATTTCAATTTTAGTTGCTACTGTTCCAAATACCAGTGTTACAAAGATGCTGTTGATAGGATGCTGTGCTCCCACTGTATGCTGGGAGCTGGGCTTGACAGAGCCTATCTCTAATTGCCACTAATTTGCTCTAAGACTTGCCAATTTCTTCACTTTTCTTCTCCCTACACCCCTCCCAATAAGCTGCAAGGAATAAGACAAGATTCTGTTGTCAAGGCATCCGTCTAAAGCCACTCATAAAACTTGCTTAATTTTCTTGTAGCTCTCTTGACATTTTTTAAATGGCTGTGTAAAAACACAGCCATGTGCTTTCCCAGGAGTTTGGGTAGTGGTCCATCTTCATCTTGACCTGCCTAACTCCAAAGCTGAGTGACCATAATGAGATTAAACCCCGGCAGAACGGCCCTGGAGGCTTCCTCCCCTCCTGTAGCTTGAGGTCAGCAGCAACTGCAGACTTCCTCTTACAGCCCACACAAAGAATGTGGATTCAGGCAGCATTGCACTGATGGTGACCCCAAATACTTGCCTGTTACTTTATAAACTTGAAGAAATTTTGTATTTACCTTTAATTACAGTAGTAGCACATTCTAGATGCAACTGTCCGAGCACATCAACGTGTGTCTGATTATTTATTTATTTGAAACGTGGGCATAAGAGAGAAACACTTTGTTGGAAGGGTTCATGTGCATTTGTGCAGAAACAGTTTTGTCTTCCTCCCCCCGGCCAGTATTTTCTGCCCGTTACTGCACATTGCAGGATTGTTAGTTTTGGATTCTGTTTCCCTCTGAATACAAGTCTTTATGGAGCTGCCCATAATGTTGCTCTTTTCTTTCAAGAAACACTGCTGCTAACTTAAGACAGAGGAAGATGCTGTGTGTTACAGGGCTGTAACGATGCCTGAATTGCAAACTGTTGTGCAACTAAAGAATGATATTGTGCAAAACAGAATGGAAAAACTGCTGTGGATGAGCACAGAGAGTTGAGGCAATGAGAAGCCCTACTTAGAGAGCAAGAGGAGAAGCTGGGTTTGAAGAACAAGCAGTAGAAAACAAGATAGGAAGGCTCTGTTCCTGCAAGAGTAAATGATCCCTTAGAGCAGCCAAGGAGGCTGGTTGATGTGAACTCTGTGCAAAGTTCAGTGGAGAGTGTGCTCCAATGTCCCGGGCGATGCTGCTTCTTCCTCCTTCTTGTTTACAAGAAGCTGGCATGATTTCAGAATAAACTTCTGAAACATCCTTGGTGGGAGAAGAATTGGGATGACAAAATACTTCTTTGCATCTAGAAAGTTACTGCTACAGCAGTAACTGTTGAAGCTGGCTGAGGGGCTGCTGCCTGGTTTTGGTTAATGTGAGGAATTGTGCTGGTGGGAAGTAAGTCCTGGGGTGGGACTGTGCAGTCCCCGTTGTGCCTCAGCACAGTTCTCAGCATACTTCAGATGCTGCCTCTGCAAAACGATGGAATAAACTTCCGCTTTTCCCAGTAAAATGCCTGTGGTACACACATCATGGAGTTGTTTTAGTCCATCTTTATTTAACAATAACAAGGGTTGCGCAGAAAACGTGCAGGGCATGGAAATGGAGAGCTGAGCCCCATCTATCCTCTGCTGCTGGAGGGTGGGAGGAGGTAGGGAAGCATGGAAAAGAGGAAAACAGCTTTGCCTGTGCCTGTTTTGATACTGAAGAGCTCTTCCCAGTGATTTGAGAAGGGGGTGGGGAGAGAACCAGATGCTCTTAGGAAGTTCATACCATTGTTAATAATGTAATTCACAGATGGTGGTGAAGGCCTTGAAGAGGCTTTCATGCAGTACTTACGCTCTGTAACAGATCATCGCATAAGGGCTCACAAATAGAGATGACTTAATCCCAAGGATGAGTCTACAGTGATCTGTTTGATGGTGGCCCTGCAGATCACTGCAACCTTTTTAAACAGTTAAGAGCCTTCAGGATCCCTGAATGTTGAGCACTAGAATTGGACCAATCCCTAATTAAATTGTCAGCATAAAATGTCTGTATAGCTTTGAGACTTTTCCAATGAAAATGGCTCTTACGAAATAAAAAAACAAGTTCATTTGTCCTGGTACAGAAGTCAATACAGGTAGAGCATGAACATCAGTTTGTACAATGACATCTTGTTAAGAGGCAGTTCTGCTTTTATTTCCATTTGTCTGCTTGGAGCTGCAAGCAGAGCTTGTGTATGTTCTGAATACTTTGTGACTTTGTCAATACTTTGTGACAGCTAAGGAGGATTGTGCTTTGCATGTCCTCTTGTTGAAAAAGAAGTCACTCATACCTATAAGCTTTATAGCAAATGAACAGGCTCCTGGTTTTCAGACATGTAGAATCAGAAAAGATTTAGCTCAAGTGCTTGCAATAAAATTCAGTATTTGTGTATTTGTGAGAAGCTTATTGATAAGGTCTTCACTGGGTGCTGGTCAGCTTTTTTATTTGCTGTAAGCTGTGTAACTACAACACAGTTGTAACTGTGTTTATCAGGGGCTTGTAAGCAATACTGGCTTGCATGTGTAGCACTAGAAATCAAAAGTTTCAAATAACATGAGAACTGATCTTGGCTTTGTTGTTTGTTTCTCTCTTTTCAAGTGCAGCTTCTCCTTTTCTAAGAGACATTCCCATTGTGGGTTTTATTATTATTATTAACTTCTTCAAGTTTAAATTGAATTTGGTAAATTGACTTCTTGTGATGTTTGTCATGTGATGGTTCATGAGCGCTGAAGAATGTGCTCCTGTGACTTCAGCCATGTATTTGCCCCTACCAGTGCAGGCTGTATCATGTGTTCTTGTTGGTCTTGGCATTTTGAGCTAAGTAGTGGAGGGGGTTGGGAGAAAAAAAAAAAGGGGGGAACTAATTCAGGGCTAAGCTACCAGAAATTCTCAGACTGCTTAATTTCTGACCTTGTTCCCTAGTTAAATGCAACCCAGGGTTTTCTGCCTCTTCTATGGTTTCACAGAAGTGTTTTCTCCATTAGAAGCTGAGTTTTTCTCTTACTATCCTTGTTAAAAACCAGGAAAACCCAATGCTTTGGTAAAAGAAATATCTTGATATCTTGGGGGAAGAGATTTTTTTAATCCTTGGTGGGTGGGTGTGCTTTCACTGAGAACGTTAGAAACTGTCTTTCTGATCCACGTTTTTTGCATATATCAACTGTGGCATCTGTAAAGCAATATCTTTATTACTGCAGTAAAATGAACAAAGTTGAAATGACTGCATCTGTGCCAAGAATTTTTGGTTTCTCCACAATGGCCAAAGTTTTGGAGCACTAAAAGTGCTGTCAGTGAGTCTCCAGCTCCTTGTCCCACTGCCTGTCTGTGATGTCTGTGTCCAGTGGCAGCAGAGCCCTCCCAGGACTGAGGACTCACAAGGTCAGAATTCATATTAGGTTTGTTTTAAGCAGCATTTTCCAGCATTTGGGCATCCTTCTATTTATTTTCCTGACACCATGTAATGCTGTTTTTCATATCTATACACACACACACACACATACACACATATATACATGTCTATATGCTGCTGCTGCTGTTCAATCCTCTGCATTTCCCCCTCTGCATTTGTGTAAATCATGTTTCAGCAGAGCTGTACTCTATATAGTTCCAATACTATTAGGGGTTTTTTGTAGTTTTTATGTCTGCGTGGGCTAAGCATTTCTTTAGATTTGAATCCAACATCAAAGTAACATTGGTTTAATACAATGTTTTTATATCACCTTTTTTCCTCCAAGTTGGATTTTATTTTCAGCTCTGACTCTCTTATTTTTGCTGCATAATTTGAGACTTTTTGCTTGCTCTTCACATTGTTTAAAAAAAAAACCAACCCACACACAAAACTCTGTTTTCCTTAGCTCATACAGTATTTCCACTTGGCTCAGAAGATGTGGATTTGTGAGCTGAGGGAATCCTCGTTTGGCTGGTCACCCAAGCTTTCTTCAAGAGCATTAGAAGGATCTACAGCTTAAGTTCATCAGAGGGCTGACCTGCTCTGGTTTTAATGAGATTTATTATACCTGTACCTGTTGGATTCTGTGGTTTTGATCTTCAAAATGATCTGAATAAACCTGTTAGTGAAAACAAAAGTGTTGACAGAAAACTGACTCTACTCAATCTGCCCTGTGTTAAGATTATTGATTTTTGGAATTAAAGTAATATCCCTTGTGGTATTGGCATGGAACTTCTGTGTAGTGTTTGGCAAAATGCTTGTATCCATGCTTCCCTTCTTAACTCCCCCAGTCCCCCCTCTCAGAAAACCACATGATCAAACCCTGATATCACAGTCCAGGCTTGGAGAGGGTGGAAGAAACAAATCTGGATGTAGGAGTTGATGGATGATTGTGTGTGAATGTTACGGATACAGCTGCATTCCTAACGCATGCAGGAGAGATTGGGAGGGGTCGGTCTTGGCCAAACGTAAATGTATATTTTCCCTGCAACTGCCTTTGTTTTTCATGAAAGCTCATCAGCATTTAGTGAGTTGAGTTTTGTTAGCTTAAAAAACCTGAGAGTTCTCGATTTGCTCCAAAATGAGTTCTGGTGAACTTTCAGCTTGTCAAATATCTGTGGTCCTCCAGGGCCTGGAATGGGATCCAGAGGCACTGGAGAGGTATAGATGTGCACTGGTTATGGTTGAGTGAAGGCAGCGCTGGGGAGCAACACGAGCAGGGAAAGTGGTGTCTGGAATGAGAGTATCTGGGTCAGCCTCCTCCGGAGCTGCAGGACACGTGAGATGCTGCTCTAGTCTGGTTTAACTTCTTTCAGTTTGGTGACTTCCACGGAGGCTTGACACAGCTCTAGAAAATGCAGGTTGACAGGCCTGCAGTGGAGGTGGCCAGTGAACACAGAGATTTGACTTGTTCCATGAAGATTTGGCAAGCCTGATGACTGGGTGATCTCTGGAGCCATGAAGAAGAATGTGGCCTGTCAATAACAACTCATCAGCTTTCCTGTGCTGGCACTGGGACTTTGGACATGCAGCACTCGAGTCTGAGACAAATGCATTGCTGGGTGTAACGCCTTTCCTTTTTTTTATTTGTACCTATTAATGGAAGCAGAGAGCATAATGTAATCTTAAAATAGCTCCTCCGTGAATGCAGAAACATTCCACTTCTGACTAATCGGCCATTCAGAATGAGCATTTAAATATGCACCAGAGACTGAGCGGCGGCTTTCCATATCCGCGTGAATGGAGCTGGAAACGTGCTGCTCTGCAGAGCTGTGCAGGCTCCTTGCTTTGTCCTCCTACCCCACACTCCTCACCTCAGTGGGACTGCTTTACCCTGGGAGGCAGAATGCATGTCCTGCTTGCTGCCTCTTTGGTTAGGCAGCAAGCTGAGGGGACTGTTCATTTTCTCTGCTCTCGACACTGAGGACCTTGGAAGTGCTAGGCTGATAAACAGCCCTCAAAACCAGATTTCTCTTTCTCTTGGTTGTGAATGACCAGGAACACAAAGAGCTTATGGTCCGAGTCCTGGCTCCGGTGCATGGCTTGGAGAGCTTGGCAAGCACCAAGGAGCCCATGTGCAGTGTTTTGACTCCGGCAGGCACTGCCTGCTGCCCCAGAGTGTCTGGCCCAGCTTCACAGTGAGAATAAGACACACAGATACACGTGGGGGCTGCAGGGACAGGATCCGTGTGGCCGGTTTAGGTCACTGACCTAAAATCTGTCCCAACTTAAGGATTTCTCTCGCACCCCCTCACAGCCTGCCCAGGGAATGGTGCCACCTTACGCAGGGCTCTCTCCCAGGGGACGTGTGCCACTGGAAGTGGGTAGGGTCTCACCTGTCAGAAAATGGCACACTTTCACTCACCCACTTGTCCTGGCTTTCACTGCACTATGGGAGTCAAATTCCTCTGTGCCTTCACTGGGTGTGTTTTGTTTTTCTGCTGAGCAAATACACCTCGCTGCTGGGTCAGACTGTTGATGTTTTGTGCGTAGTGAGACCGTCCTCGTGGTCTGCATGTGCTGGACTGTGTATGGCACTGGCCTCTCCTGGCAGGCTGAGGATGAGGGCTGGCTCCCTGTCCTAGTGCTGCTTTCACTCTCCTGCCCACGGGCTCAGTGCCAAGGGAGCTGCCTGGGCCAGACCAGCCAGGCAGAGTCTGCAGAGGTGATTTTCTTTTGCTGATCCGTGTTGCTTTTCCAAATCCCGTGTGGCCTGTATGGCTGTAATTGTAGCTCATTTAGAGCTGACCTCAAAGGCAAGTTCTCCTTTCCTCCCATAAAAGAGAGGTTTTCACATAAGGGGTTACTCTGGTTTACGGCTGCTTTATCTTAGTATAACATAAACCTGTTTCTAGTTATCTTAAGGCAGAAAGCAACTGGGGGATTTGAATTGGACTGGATGATTGATTCCTGCTGATTTAAGCAATCCATAAGGAGTGCCTTTTGCCCTTATCTAGCTAATCTTGATTTCCTTTTCTGGCATAGGCAGCAACAAGAACTTTATACTGTCTCTTGCAGTGGGACAAAGTTCTGGGAAGTGCCATACTCTGAGCATTGGCTTCTGCAGCTCTTCTCTTCAGGTGGTTATTTATGCAAGGCACTAGCCAAAGGGAAAGGAGAGTTTTAACTGGATTAACCTCAAGAAGAGAGTGTGGGGATTTAGGGATTAAGGAACCAAAAGCAGCCAGCAATCAGTGACTTAAAATCTGCAGTAAGAGAGCCAGTCTGTATAGATGGGGAATACAGTCCTTCCTTACCTGCACATCATTGAGATTGGCAGTGTTTTTACCTTTGAGATGTTGGAGAAGATAGCCTTAAGGCTGCAGGGTTTGTGTAGGGTGTTTTCTCTGACGACTTGTGTATTGATGGGAAATTGTTCACAACTGGCAACTCTTTAAGAAAAAAACTAGTGAAGGGCTGAGTGCTCAGATGAGATCTCAAACCTGGCACTGGGAAGGTGTGTTGGTGGCTTGCTCCAATATAATGAGAACATCTGGTTTCCATAGACTTGTAACTCTTGTAGCTTCATGCACTCCTATTTTACACCTTCTACCCTTGCCTTAAAGTGTTTCTGTCGTCCCATATATTTTTTTTTCCACTGATGCTGTTATGTATCCCCTGCAGGGAAAATCCTGCTAGATTACCGGATTGATAGAAAGATTTGGAGGCGCGGGGGAGATCAACAAAAACCTGTTACTAAGGAGACACGAGTTTTAGCATTGAGTCTCTAATGGCCAGTCTGCCGAAGGGGAAACAGATGGCACAAAGGAGGCTGGGATTATACAGACAAGTACCACAGGACTGCAAATCTGATACATCCATTGAACTTCCTGGGGTCAGGCAAATCCAGGCTTGTGCCAAGACTAATGTGGTTCCTTTGCCTTTGGCACTGTGTTTGTGTCCTTCTTGTAAAGGCTGTTCTGGACACTGGGCTTCTGCCTCAGCCTTCCTGCCCCAGGGAACAGCCAGGTTTGGCACAGAGGGAGGGCAGGTGCCTGTATGGAAGTGTGTCCCTTTGACAGGTCAAGCTGTACCCGCTGCCAGTGTTGCTCCCTTCCTGAGAGGGGGAAATAACCAAGCAGAACCCTGCATTCTGCTTGAGTACAGCTTTTCTCCTGTTACAGATGCACTTGTGTAGAAAAGTGACTTCTGTCCTGGGAGAATGGGAGGATGGATGGTGGCCACAGTCGCTCCCGGCTTTTGACACAGCCTGGCCTTTATTGCAATATAATGTTTCGCAGAGGCTTAAATTTCAGGAGTGATGCTCCCAGCTGTGTGCTGCTCGCTGGGTGCCTGCTTCTCCGGCTCCTGCCTGCTCCAGAGAGACGTGACACGGCACTGCTGGGCTGGACTGAGCAGTGGGTAAATAAGCAAAGGCAGAAGTCATCCTGGCTCAGGAGAAACAGTGCTGGAGTCTCTTTTGCAAGGAGCTAATTAACATCTGGTTTTGTATTTAACTTTCAGGCTGGCCCTAGAGAGTGTTGCAGTAAACAGGACACTGATTCGTTAGTAGTGGGAGAGTGCTAAATGACTGCAGTGCTAGAATTAATAGCTTGACAGCATATCCTCTTCTCCTTTTCTCTCCTCCCACAGCAATTTGGACTGATACCCAAATAAACAATAACAAATAGATTTTTGGAGGAGCTGGCTGGGAGAAATAACAAAAGTCAAGGGGCACTCGTTATGCAACATTTTTCTGCTAGTATTTGAGTCATCCAGAAAACCCTGTTCTACTCCCTAGCTTCATTTTCCTTTTTCTTTTTTTTCTTCAGCCTCTCTTGAGGAGGTGTTCTATTTGCTGCCTTGCTTTTGGTCCCTCAGAAACTCCCTATACCCTTGGATCTCCAGTTGCTGTAGGCATGGAGTGCTGGAAGAGTGTAGGCAGAACCCTGCTGTAGAGAAACAGCATGTGAGAGCCTCTAAACCAGCTCGTGTCAGGCAAGAAAATTGCTCTGGCTTTAATTCCAACCACATGAGGCTAATACCTGGGTGTATTTTGTGAAGAAGTGAGTGATTCTGAGTAGTTTGTAACTGTTATGTCCCAGTTCTAGCAGCAGTGGTCCCCTGCCAGAAGTGGGGCAGCTGGGAGGCTGTTGTGCACCCCAGGGACGGCGGATGTGAACAAGGAGAACGCTCTGTACCTTGTGATTCTCTCTGCAGTGTCTTGCCAGGGAATATCTTCAGGCGTTCCTTTCCCTCTGCTCTCCACAGACACTGCTTTGTGTCCTGCATGCAGAGAAAGCTGTCCCAGCAATTCCTTTTGAAGTTTTGCCTGAAACACTTGGGGGTTTTTCCTTACCCAAACGGAGGCTAGAGGTGAAGGGACTTTGCTGCCAATACCTCTTCTGATCTAGAGTCTAAACTCCTGCTGTTAAAGCTCTACCAGCCACTTCTGTTCTAGATATGTCACTGCAATAGAGCAGAGCCTCCCCGGCTGTGCTCCTGCTTGAATCCAGGGTTATGCAATAGCAGCCTGCGAGTGCCAACGCAGATGCTGCTGCATCCAGACATGCTGTACAGTGTAGTTGCTTGGATACTCCTTTTTTTTTGTTATTTTTCTCACAAATGCTAGGTAATAATTTGCAACTCGTAATTATACCGTTGAACACAGATTCAGGTTAAGCAATGTAAAGAATTTGAAATATTAATGATTTCCTCCCTGCTTCTTAAAGGTTGAGCATCGTGGAATTTGCAAAGACTGAGTGTTGCTCTGTTCTCTTTTCAGAGTCTTTATTTCATCTTCATAAGTGTTAAATAACTTCCCCCTTTGAGAATATCTTTCGTCCAGAAAATCATCTCTTAATTATTGATGCAATATGCCAAGATCCCTGAGTGGCCTGGCTGCTGGTGCTTTTATTTTGGGTAGGTCACGAAGATGTCTGCGCTGCTCCTAATTCTCTGTTTTGTGTGTTCCTTACGTCAAGAGGAGATTTGACAGGGACTTGCAGGGATTGGATGTCGGAGCAGCTGAGTGGGTGAGAGTCTCCTGTAGCATTCTGGCAGGGAGAAGGATGCTTTTGTGTTACAGGCAGCTCCTGGGCTCTACGAGCTGCTGTGGGGTGAAGGTGCAGCTGAAATGTGTCTCAGGGATGGCTGTGTGTGCTTCCATCTGTGGAATTTGAGGCAAGCTGTCAAAATGAAAAACCTGTGCCTGGTTATGCTGCTGCTGACCAGGAATTAGACTTTTAACAAGAGGGCTGTGCTGACACAGCTTCATTTTATGGACACAGTTATGACATAACTAGGAGTGGTATCCAAATAGCTCCATTCTTGTTCCATTATGGGAATAATATATTTCGTGTATGTTGCAGGTGGATCAGCATTGTTTTAGTGACCCTACTGTACATTCTGGAAAAGTCAAAGCTCTGGAGTTTCAACTTGATCAGAGCCCTAGAATCACTCCCTGATTTTTAATGGAGATAACTCCTGCAGGGATACAAATGAGTGTGCACCAAGGTAAACTAGATGCTGACAGGAAGATGGCTGATTGCAAGACAAAGACCCTTCCCTTTGCCGTGTACCTCCCTTCCTTCCACCCTCCTCCTCCTAAAATAGCCTTTCAGCATAAGTGAAAACCAAATATTTTCCTCTTTTAAAACGCTTTTAAATGTTTGTTCATGTCAGTGGGAAAGTAATTTAACCCAGAAGCTGGTGTGCATCTGCCGTGTCTGATCTACGTCCTTATTCCTTGTAATGCTTTCCTATTGCTCATAGATGGTAAAACATTATCAGCTGCAGTTCCAAGTCTCCAACTTCCCTGCATATGGCTCATTAGCCAGTTTGCTTTTCAGGCTCCTTCAATCTTCTTTAATTCTAGCTGCCACTTTTTTAATGCAGCAGTTGAGGAGAGTCTCTCTCTCTCTCTCCAGCTGGAAACAGGCCCAGCTTCTGAGGTGAAGATGTCAGCCCTGTAGGTGAGGAGGTGCATGGCCAGGGCTGCTCTGGAAGCTCTGGAGGGCATTGGGAGGTTGAGTAAGGTCTGTGTTTTAACAGGCAGTGACTGGAGAGGGTCTGAGGTGTGAACATCCGTCCTGCATAATTGCAGAAGGACAATTTCATGCATGTAAATGTGTCAGCCTGCATGAGTGGATCATGAACGGCTGCTCGTTGCGGTAACCTGTGGAGCTGGGATTTCATTTTAATCACAGACTGTTGGTTGTGTAGAAGCCCTGCCCTGAGATTCACCAGTGTACACATGCATATCTTTGACTTGGTCTTAGTCAAACTGTACCCTTGACGTCAGCAACAGTTCCCAATATGAAAACTGGAGTTCCGGTGCCTGTGTTTATACAGCCAGTGAGTCTTCTCACACTTGGCCCATCACCATAAGCATTTGTTATTGTTCTAGGGAAACAAATGCTCCTAGATTCTAAGATTTCCAGTGGACGGTGTCATTAACTTTGCCTAAAAGGAGATTAAGCAAGTACCTTTAGGCTTCTAGCAGGCATTAAATCTAGCAAAGCATCATAATTACATTAAATACCTGTCTTTTCTGTCATACTTGCACAATGCTGAAAGGCCTTCCGAAAGTCAGGGGGAAGGTCTACTCAGGGAGACAATAGTTTTGCTGGTGTTTTTTCCTTGACGTCTGTAAGTGGCTAGAGATGATGTGCTACTACACGGTTTTAGAGAGAGAGGTTAGATTAATACACGTTTGGTGTAGGGATATTTAATGTGAATATATATCTACAATGTATGGTTTTGGTTTTTTTTCCCCTTAGGTGGATCTCTGATTAAGGCAAAAGCTGTTGTACTCCCCATCAGACAGGCTGATTTCACTGCAGAAATTCAGTTGACAGTAATCTGCTTTTTAATCTGTTCTTGTGGTGTAGTGTAACAGGCTGTGTCACACTGTATTTCTCATCCTGACTCTTGTTGTACCAGTTGAAGGCTTGTAATTTTTCTCTTGAAGTGTCTTGAGTTTTAGTTCTGCAGTTTTTAGTGAGTGCTAATCTAAACAAGGTTTGCATAAATCTCTTTGCTCCAGCGGGAAGATGAAAGCTTTGATAAAGAACTTGTTTTTTTCTCTTTCCCGAGCAGGAGCACAATGTCTTTGACCTAAATATACCAATTACTGACATAGCAAAGTGATACAGAAAACAATCCGGAAGGAGTGCCAACCTCTGAATGAACGCTTGGCTGCAGAAAGCTACTGCTTATGTGGAACCTCAAATCCAGAAGAAATGTGAGGAGGAAAACAGCGTTCATTCAAAACATTTCATGCAAATAGTGAGGGGTGAGAGAGCAGCGGCTGGAGAAATGCTTGTTTATCCCTTATCCCTGTGGCTCTGGAGGAGTAAAAGCACTATGCAAAACACAGTGCAGTTCTCCCCTTTCTCGTTTGTGGCCTGGTTTGCTCAGCTTTTTGAAGAACTTTTTATGTCAAACTTAAAGGCTTCCTGGTAGCAGCTTCTACTTTAAAATGTGTTTGATGGCAGATATAAGTATTTCAAAAAGTAGCAGTGAGCTTCCTCTCTGGAGCATGCTAGGTGACTTTATTAATTAGTTTCATAATTTTTATTCACGGTTAAGGTTAACCATCTCCAGAGACCGAGGGACTCTGAAGTGAACTGGTTTTCAGTTCAGCTTTCAGACCCATCCTCTATTAGTGAGTACTTGCACATTGCTACCACATTGACGGTTTCCAAAATACACTGAGTAAATTGGTTCACACAAACTGCTGCAGATTTCTGGTTCTCCATGTTGCAGCTGCGGAGCTTGCATGCTCTGGATGCCCATTTTTTTGGTGGCCAGATGACCCTTTTTAGTACCAAACTGCTACCAGACATGGTCAGACTGGAAATGGTACCTGTTAGGGTTCTGCATCTCCCCTCAACCCCCAGTGAATTTGTGTGTAGTCTTGGGCTTCTTGCAAGAAGAAAGGGAACCTTTTATCAACCCAGGTTTTGGAGTCAGCCCTTGTTTCATTTTCCCAGGCAGTGTTGTTGCTGGCACTTCAGCCATACTGCAAATGCAGCATGTGTGGGCTTTTTGCTCACACAGTTTATTTAAGAGATTGATACAACTCAGACTACTGCAGGAAAGTCCCTCTGCTACAGAAATGTGTAATAGATATTTGGCAGTGCGACTCAAACATTTGTCTTGCTTTGTTCCAGCAAACGATTTGAGATTATCGATAGGACCAGCTTTGTGCAGGGTCTGCTGTTGAACAGGAATCTATCAAATATTTCATCTTGGAAGGCATTGAACTTCAGTTCTGTGTGATGTCCATGCACAGATCCTGATCCCTTGGACTCCATAAGCCTCTACAGAGTTGCTTCTTTGGGCATCTGGTGCCAGTTCCGTGCAGATGTTGGGTACCCCAGGGCATCTCCACTGTCACCACGTGTCTGTGTCAGGAGTTGAGTTGAGCCCTAAGGAATCTGATCATCCGGTGGATGCTCTTATCTCTGTGTGCCTTGTGTTGCATTAGAGAAGAGGCGGTGGCTGCAGCAGTGGCACCCTCTGCAAGACGACCAGACTGGGTTATCCATGCGTTGGGAAATAGTTGTGGGAGGGTGGCTTTTGTGCTGACTTGCTTAATATTTGCTGGCACGCGAGGAGAGCTCCCGTATGGAGAAGTGTGCAGTGCTCTGTGTGGCTGTAGCCCAAACAAAGGGACACTGGGACACTGGTGGATGCTGTGAAAGGAGCATTTGCATGGTTTAACAACTGGATCAGTGCCTGGATGCACAGCCTCTGATTTGACTGAAGCAGCTGCCTTCTTCCCAGCAAAGGTCATGTTCAGCTCAGAGGCACTTAGTGTGTGTCTGAACAACTGGACGGGATGTAGCCAGGGAGCTGGGAGACTGCTCATTTAATTAGAGTCCTTTCCTTTGTGGTTCCTCCTTTGAGACTGAGTCCAGAGCTGTCTACATGGTGAACGTTTGACCGTGTTAAGTGAAAAGCCCTTCTGATAGCGTGGATACATCTGAATGTGACTGTAGGTTTGGGGGGATCTATGTTAACTGATTTTCTGTAATGTCTGAAGTGTTCACCTCATACCTACAAACAAGATGTTGACTTAAGGGGTGAAAACTCTCTAAATTGTTAGTGCTGTTTTGATATTGCTGGCTGTGACCACTCACTCTTGATAAAAACACTTCCCAGGCGTTGTCTGTACAGTCAGGTATGTTGGCATAAAATCATACATAGCCAGCAGTTATTAAATGGGAATCCTTTTAAGGTTTGAAAGATGTATTTTTAGGGTGTAGTCTGTGTGAAATGTTCCTCGGTTAATAGAAATGTGGTGGTTATTAGGCGCATGACTTAGGCTAATAATCATATCTTACAGTACAAGAACTTGCTGTGATGTTCCTAATGTTAAATCCAGGCAGACAGCTCCAGTCCCTGTATGTAAGAGTGGAGATTGAATCTTGTTTATCATTACATCAGTCTGCAAAAAGGAGATTTATAAGAGCAGAATTGTTTGCGTGACATGGAGTGACTCCCATTGTATAGAACAGAACAGCACTCCAAAATTTCTCTCCTCTCCCTTGCCCTTTTGATGACAGATAGTTGGCACTGGATCAAAGCACAAACAGGATTAATGTTTTGCATATTCTGTCCTACATGGCCTGAAAGGAGCAGAGATGGAATTTTTCATCTTTCACTTTAAACTGCATTTAATATCGTGGCCTAGTTTAGAGCTATGCGACTCATTCCTTCCATTTCCCCTGAGGCCTCTGTTTCTGGTCAAGGAAAGCAGGGCATGACTCCCTCTGGAGCTCATCAGTGCTGCTCAGCTTCCTCCTCCGTGCAGGCTGGTGGAGGAGGAGGCTGGTTTGAGGCTGGAGCAACCCAGCATCAGGAATCTCCAAGGAGCGTTTGTGGAAGCTGCCATCTCTTGGGTCTGTCGCTGTGGTCACATCACGGGTGCTGCAGGGCACGGGGAACCCGGAGCTGGGGCAGCATCCAAGCTTTTTGCCACCACCTGTGCAAAGGCAGCTGTGAAAGCTGGAGTGGTGTCTCAGGTCACACCTCCAAATGGCTGCGTTCACTATCCAAGGATGCTGTCCGAGCATGTTCCTTGTCAAAGATGTCCTCGGAAAGGAATGTTTGATCCGCGTCTTGGCTCATGAATTGTCCTGGCAGCAGTACTTCTTCGCCTTTGGAAATACGCCGGGAATGGCGAGAAAGCGTGGAGGTGCTGGTTTTGGGGGTCGTGTCAGTGCTGGAGCCGTGTCCCCTTGGAGCCGGTTCCTCCCTGGAGCGGCACCTGAGCCGCCACATCCCTGTCCTGCCCTCCCCTCTAGCGGGAAGAAGCGTCACTGCAGCCGCTTGGGCTGCGGTCCCGGGCATTTGGGGGATGTTTTGTGGCTGCAGGATTTTACTGTGACCACAGCACAGCGCGAATGGCAGCAGGGACTGGGGGTGGGATATGTGAAATACGGGAGCATTGGCTCTATCTTCTTTCATGCCTTCTGTTCATGTTCTCACGGATGCACTTGCAGAGGGGCAGTGGATGGGGTGAAGATGGTTCAGATACCTAAATCTGACCACTCTGTAAATCAACAAAACACGAGGTCCAGGGAAGGAGTAGGCTGCAGGCTGGTCAGAGTTGCTGATGAGAAGAGGAGGAGGCTGCTGAAGGTTAGTTTTGTTCCAGACAGCATCCCAGGTACTGGCAATGGGTCTCTTGCTCAAATCCCACTTGTCTACAGTTCTGTTTTTGTAGTCAGTTATATTCTGAGTGAATGTGCTCCTCACACAAACCTGCTACATTTATGTCTGATATCAAAGAGATGTAAGAGCTTCAGCAGAGACAGATGGTGATTAATTGGGCCATGTCTGGCCTCCTCCACACTGAACTCTTGAGGGTTGAATTTTGAGGGGAGCTAAGATAATGATCTGCATATTTCAGGATCTTCTCCTGTCATTTGTGGGACTTTTGGCTGTGGCACACCAGGCTTGCCAATTGCTGTGGCAAGGATTTTTCTTGGCAGGTAGAAACGGCCGTTCATTATAATACTAAAAATGTTTGCATAATTTGAGTTCCTGAGCAGCACAAACGAGACTTCAAGGGCTCTTTCAGTTGTTTTGCCTTACTGTGGAATTTGAGGAACTTGTTCTCTAGCTAAATACATAGTTTTTATTCAAAAACCCCATCATGTCTTTAGCAATTCTACATGTAATGAAATGTCTTCCCCTCCCTTCTGACCTCTTCCTCTTGCTCCCGCAAGTCAACTTCTTGTAAACCCACAGGGAACTCAACTGGAGCTTATGTTCTGGCAGGATTGCTGGCACTTTCCAGCGCTGGGGTGAGAATTGAAAGTACACTATCCTGGGAAATGCTGGTAATTAGGATTACAAATCTTCAAGGACTGGGCTCCCTGGTCTTAGAAAGCTGCTGCTGCTGCTCCCATGGCTGCTCTTCATCTGCACTCTCTGAATGATGCAACAGCTCCTTTGTTGTTGACTGTGGAGTTCATTGGTGTTTTCATCTTGAAGGGGTCAGGAATGCTACCTCCGTTATCGAGTTGCTGAGCCAATTCTCAAGTATGATGACTAGAAAGTATTCCTGCCAGCTCTTGTTTGGTGTAGATGGTCCACAGGTTTTAGCTTGAATTTGTGGTTGCAGGTGGCTCCAAGTGAATGACTTGGTGGTGCAGTGGTGCTCTAATCCTGTTCTTAGAAATAGAAGACCAGTAGCAAGCAGCACTTTCCAGTTATTCTCATATATCACAGATTCAGATCACTGACATAAGAGAGAAAGAATATCCAGCAGGAGCACCTGCATTTTACTCTGATTAAAAAGTGAACTAAACTGGACCTTTGCATCCAGTAAGCACAAAGAGTGTAGTTCAAAAGAGTTCAGAAGAGCTGTACAGTCTCCCCTGGGGTTGTTCATGGGAGAGCATCATTGGAGCCTGTTGCAGAGGAGTCTGGGCCAGGGGCAGTGCTGGGGAGGAGAGCACTGTCGCTGTGTCACTGCAAATCCAGCTTCACCCTTGTGTGAAACATTCTCAGTGGCACAGGTCTCTTGCAACCACCTTGCTGGTTGTGGCTTGAAAAACTCACCACTCAAAAGGAGACCTGTGGGAGGGAAGCCCAGAGCAACCAGGAACAAAATTATCTTTTCTTTCCTCTGTCTGAACTTTGGTTTTCATGGGATGCCCCTGCCTTGACAAAACCTTTGGTATGTTTTAAAATGCTTTTTCTCTGCAGACCTGCACGAACATAGTAAGTTCTCACTAATAAAACAGATCCTGTACCCCATCTTCAGTGCCTGGCAGGGTGTATGTAAATGTACTGCGAAGCAGAATTAATTGCTGAGATCTCTCTGCTGAGGTATTGCTTTGGGCTGTAGTAGGTAGGCCTAGTAAAATTCCACAGCACATTAGAGATTGTGCATATTAATATCTCATCTAAAGCAGCGTAATATGTCAAATTTCTCCTTTTTGGTCATATCTGTGCTCACCCAGTCTGATTTGTCAGGTTTATTACGTGCTGGTTTTGTGGATTTTTACACTTGATTGCTGACACTGGACTATGAATTAATATGATCTCCATAAAGGTAATGAAAACCCAGAGATTTTTGCCCAGAAGTGAACTATGTGTTTGGCTCTTGGCCTGCTGTGTTTGGCAGGGGTCACTGGAAGTCCATGCCGAGAGCATGCAAAATCCTGCAGGGGCAAAAATTCCTGTAACGTTGAGTTTTTAAAAGGCTTGTGAGAGAACATGAAGTGACAGCTGAGCAGAAAGTGAGTTCCTCTCTAGTGACAGCTGCATGCAGGAGCAGGGAGAGTTCCCCTTGCCTTACACAATCAAACCCGTGAAATGCAAGCCTTAGCTTTCTGCATATATTAACAGATATTAATGTTTTTCTCCTTTCCTTATGTATGCAGGAGGCAGACAGTGGGGAAGAAGAATGCCGGTCCCAGCCCAGAAGGTAAGATTGTCACTCGAGGCTCACAAGAGTCCTCGAGGATGCCTTGCTGTGTGGAATGTTCCACAGAGCTTTTGCTGTTCCTCTGGCATGTCCTGCAAACACGCATCACGTTCTGCCTGTTGTTGATGTTGCACAACTGTCTTATGTGAGCCTTACTGAAAAATGGGTTCTAGTAAAGGGTTTGCTGCAGCAGGAAATGGGAAAAGTCAGATTGCACACTAAAAAATAAATATAGGGAACAGTTGGCAAAGATGTCAGTGAATATATTCTCCAAACTGCTGTTTCTGTAGCTCCCTCCAGTGTCCTGTGTTGCTTCTCAGGATTTAGTCCACCATCAGAGTATTCTGAGAGGTACAACCAGACGAATAAACTCTTGTTCTCTGGTTAAAAAATCCCTGTTGCCATCAAGGGTGATCCTGATCCATACAGGCACCTGCTGCTTAAATAGCATGTTCCGTGGATGTGTGGGTATTTGCTGCTGATGCAGGTAGTCAAACTTACACTCCAGAGTTAGGAGACACTGAAAATTTGCAAGGATTTTTTTGTTTAATTGTGATTGTTTTGCAGGGAGGTGTTCACCTCTTGTAAATGCTGATTTCAGTTATTTCAGGAAGAACTTCTTTTGGTAAATGTTACTTGCTAAAAATAAACATTGAAACTCAGCTGATTGAACACTGACAAGTATTAATGGTGATTTTTATAATGTAGGTAATAGTCTGAAGGGTAAGACTTCTTGGGGTCTTGTAGGCTTTGTCTCCTTTCCTCTAAGCCATCAAAACAATTATTTCAGCTGAACTTAATAAAAGCAGAAATTGTATACATCAGTTGACTTCTCCAGTGGCAGGAGCACTTTCCTGGCTTTAAATGTTGCAGTCAGATTTTGTGAAAGGTTTCAGATTCCCTCCAGAGGGAGTAAAGGGGAAGTGAAGGTGAAATGGTTCTCCCTTTATGAATTCTCTGACTGTCACAGTTCTTTGCTTAATGTTGTTTGTGTGAGTAGGTAGCAACAGAAGCTATAATATCTAGTATTTAAAATACTTGAACAAGATCTGGGCTTTGTGTTTTGGGGCCAGCTTGGATGAATCTGCAAAAGAAAAAGCTTTCTTGGTTGCACATTCCCATGATTTCACTGTAGTTCTGTGATTCTGTGGCTCAGGGAAGGTGACTGCCCTGTTTACTTCAGTCTTCTAGCCCTAAATGATGATTTAAGAATTGCTGTTTCTTCATTTTACAGCTTTCATGAGTGAGAGGAAAGCTGGAAAGCACAATTCCCGAAGGCTCAAATTGAACTCAGCTAAACTCCGATTTTTCATTTCACTCTTGGCCTTCCAGCAGTCACAAGATCAACTCATGACTTGATCTCAGTATACATAATGTATTGGAAGGGATGGGAGGTATTTAATTGTTGTGGGCACTTAGCAACCATTGTAGGTTAGGTCTGAAACGAGCATTTTTTTAATATATTTGAAATAACTTCCCTAGGGTAGGAAATGACAGCCTGCTGTTGATGTGGTGATCTGAGCTCCGTGACTCCTGTTACTGGGGTCACAAAGCTAACTAAAACCAAACTCCTTCTGGGGGAAAGCAAGGGGATGGGTGTTAAATGTGTTTGATTACAGTAGGATAAAAATAATAGAGTCAAATGGGGTAAGCAGTGAACCTGGAGTCCTGCTGTGGAGGAGCAGCAGATGTCCATAAACAGCTCCTGAGTATATCTAATCCCCAGTTTTCACGAGAACACAGCAAGTAGCAGCTATTAAAAATCCAGACAGTAAAAAGGCTACAGATTGAGTTTGGCTTAAAAGGAAAGGTGTGTTTCCAGTTCCAGTGTCCCTCTGCAGCAGCCTGACGTTCCTCACTGCCTGCCTGGGCAGGGCCCAGTTCTCCTGAGGCTTCATTCAGGTGACCTGGCTGCAGCTACAGTCAGTGGTCAGTGTTTGGGGTGGGATTTCTTTTGCTGTTTGTAAAATTCTTCTGGCGAGGAGACCTTTTGTCTCCTGTGGTCATGGAAGATGTGTTCACGTGCTACCTCAGCGTGTCAGGCATCAGGCATGTCCAAACTCATCCTGTTAACTGGACATTGAAGCCAGGAGTACTGCCGTGGTAGGACTAAATGTGTGTTTGCAAAAATAAAATAACTTTTCAAAGGTTATTAAATGGGACCTTAGTGCACAAAGGTGTTAATGCTTGCAAGGGAGTTAGTGAAGACCCAAGCATAAGCACGTGGACTTGTTTGGTGTCAGAAGATTTTTGCAGTGATCAGTCTTAACAATTATTGGGTAGAGCCTTCATTTCCATTCCTGTGTCCCCATGTCTCTGCACAGCCTGGGGATTGCTGTCTCAGAAGAAGTGTTACACTCAGATCCAGCTCAACAGCGCTGCTAATCGTGTGGTTAGCAAAATCTAGATAGCTTCTTGTGTTAGGTTTCTGCTGTTTACCTTTCCTCCCTGATGAGGTGTGGGATCTATATTGAGGTTAGGGGGAACATGCAGGAAAGTCTGGCAGCAGGACAGCAGGAGGGACAGCGTTTGTTGAGCAGAGACTACGAAGAGCAGCAGACTAAAATGTCCTCCAAAGAGGCAGAGAAGTAAGTTCCAAACAGAAGCTTGAACTTGTAGGTGATTACATCAAGATCATCATACTTAAACGAAATGATCTGTTTGCTGACCTGTGCTTTTTAAGATCTAACACCACAGAGGCCTGTGACTGCCGGGCTGGATCTCACAGACAAGGGAGAACTGTGTGAAAATGTTGTTTAAACTTAAACCTGCTCTACAGAGCATTCAAATGACCTGACAAGTCTGCACTCGCCAGCACCATCATGGACTGAGGAGCTTTCTGCTTTGGGACTTAGCAGAATCTGCTTAAAACCTTTGTCCAAAAGATGGAAAAAGATATCAGAGTGCAGAAAGAGAGTTCCTGTGTGCTGTGCAATCATCCTTAGAAGGTGCTTGAAATGGCATTTCCTGTCGCACTCTTTTGTGTTGATTCGAAGTGGAGTGGTTTGTTTTGCTACTGAGGAAAGTACTTGGGTATAGTGAACACAGACCGGATTTCTAAAAATATTTCTATGCATTATTAAAAACCTCAGCAAGTTAATGCTACAAATACCTGAAGCTGAACAAATAGGTGAAAACCAGCTTGGCTTCTGGAATATTTTTTCTCACACCCAAGCCTTGCTCTGGGGGAAGCCCAGGAGGAGTCTCTGTGTCCAGCTGTAGCTGTGACCATTCATGCAGTTTATGGGTGAGATCCCCAAAGCCCTGACACAGATCCAGGTTCTTGCTCTAGAGTCCCTGATCAAGCCAGTCCTTGTCACTCTTGGCTAATGGAACCAAGACAGTGTTGCATAAGCAGATGTCCTGAACAATCTATTTATTACATTTATTACCTTCATAGCTATGTTCTGACATTTTTATTAGGCTGTCTGGAGGCTGTGGAGCTAAACTGGCCTGCACATCTCTCCTGTCCCCAGACACGCTGCTGCCACACTGACTACACTCTTAATGGAGCATCTGTGTTAATGAGCTCTTTGCAGCATCCCGAGGTTGTTAAAATTTACCTAAAACACACATGTATTGAGCTGTGAGTTGTGTTTACACCCGCTGAGGTATTGACATTCAGGTTTTGTGTGCTCTGTGCCAAGGTTGCAAGGATTCAGCATCTTTGTTTTGCTGACAAATGACATCTCCGGGGCCCGGGGCAGCAGCGGTGCTGCAGCTGCGTTGGATTTGCTGTCAGGATCTGCTGCTTGCTTTTTGGGTTTTATGTTTTAAATGGTGCCTCTAATTCCACACCATCATGATTTTACCACTTCTGTGTGCCTTGAAACCACTCTGGTTGCTGAAATGCAGCATTTGAGGCTGCTCAGTAACTGCTGCATATAAAATTGGGTGAGCTGTATTGCCTAGCGAGGCTGCCAGGGACTTCAGAGGGATTCTTTGAACTTTTATGGCCTAGCAGTGGGTCAGACTAAAGTCCATTTGCTCAGGTGAAGTTGAGGAGCCTGTCGTTCCTTCAGGTGCCACAGAAAGTGATTACATCCTGCTTGAAATTTGGGGCTTGTTACCTGAAAATGTTCTCAGAAAGTGCTTGTGCTCCCCTCTCCAAGTGGAGGCAAGAGTGTGGTGTTAAATTATAATTTATAAAGAAAAAAACCGCACACCTTTTGCAGCACAAGTATGGTTACCTTCTGGTTTGTTTTTTTTTAGTCAAAATAGTTCCTTCCAGGAGTGAACTGGGAAGGAAAGCAAATCAGATTATTGCCATGATAACAGCTGGATGTGCCAAGATGCCTCAAGGTCTCAAGCTGTGAGTAAATACGTTTGTTTTAGGAGCGGAAGACCACAGTCTGATGCAGGAGCTGATGGTTTATAGCAGTACAAAAGTTGTTTTTCAAAGAGTAAGTGGAATAGGTGCATGTGCTTTCTTCTATAGGGCAGCAGCTCAATAAACTGTAAGCCAACCTGTTTGCTTTTTGAACTGAGACCCATTGTAAACTATGTGTTAGTCCCTGTGAGAAATGGGGGAGTGATTGTGTGATACTGAATTGACTGCACTTCCAAAGGCTCTTTCACGCTCCACACTGAGATGTGTGGATCTGCAGCACCCTGTGACTGCTGTGACTTTTGGAGATGTTTATCATCACCATTTGGTGCTCCTGTGGCAGGCTCCTGGCGCTCCTGGTTATGCCTAAAGCCTGTCTGGTGTTACAGGAGACACTTCCAAAAGCCGTGCGCTGAGAGTTCTGGCAACTAAACCTTCCTTGTGCTGCCTTTGCTTGCTGCTGCAGCTGCCAAACATTTACTCTGTTGGTACTTGAACAGTAGCTGGGTCTTTAATGGGTGTGTAAGACAGTTTGTTAACTCCAGATCTTGAGTAAGAAGGGACTGTGTGTGTGCTGTACAGGAAAACGTGTGTTTATCCGTGCTGGAGATTACTAAGCTCTTGTAGTATGAACCTTATCTTTAGAATGTGTTTCCTGAATTCATCTTTCTGTCTTTCCTTTCAGTGACAGCTCAGCCTCTCTCTGGCATTTACTACAGCTGCTTGGGGAGAGTGTAATACTGAGATAAAGAACAGTTCTGGTCATCTGCCAGCTCTGCTGACCACCAGAAAAAGTTCTGGGGGCCACGATTCATTACAGTGGCCTTCATTTTTCAATACCAGCTCTCTTATCACCAAACTGTGAGCAAAGGTATTGAACTGGCAGTAAAATTTGGGTTTATTAGATTAGTAACAGGTATCTGCAGGGCTGGTTCACTGCAAGGTCTGTGTTTGTGGGTGTTCAGTCCAGTCCGATGACATACCTGTGGATCACAATAATGTGTGAGATGATTTCAGGTGTGGTCTTCAGGCTGAAGGATCAAGCAGAGCAATATCATTGCGTTGCCAAATTATGAGGTAAACACAGGGAGCTCGCTCAAATCTGAATGCTTATGAAACGTGGTTTTGAATTTGTCATTCTAAGTGTGTGAACAGAGGAAAATGAGGAACAGGGCAAGGACAAACTGGGAAGCAAAAGGAATGAAGGTGGGTCAGATCCTTCAGCTACCCAAAAGGGTCTAGAGTCCAGAACAGCTGCTCCCATGCACTTGTGCTCCTTCAGAGGTTCACAGAGGAGGGACTGACTAGGAGGTGCCTTAAGGATTCCATACGTGCTTCTGTCTCCTGCTGAGCATGAACCAGGTGCTCTAAGCTAGAGGCATAGAAAGGGAAACTCTGAAATTCCCTTTTGTGGTGGGACACCTTCACAAGACTCCAAAGTTAAACATGAATCCTCAGAGTTTTTAGCATTTCATGGATTTCAGACTCTTAAATGTATTTTGATAATTTGAGCCAGGGTTTGTGAACTCATTGCCATTCAGCTCTTTGGTATCTTTGCATCAAAAACATTCCTTTATAAAATTGAGGGAATGGATGGTTTGACAGTTGGGAGGATTTAGATATTTCTTTTCCACAGGTCACTGAAATAATACATTGCCTACACTGGTCCTGCTTGTTGAGAGCAGACATTGCTGCTTGAGTCCCTTTTCCTGCTCGGGTCCCTTCAGGCTCTGTAAAAAAGGTGTAATTGAGCATTGACCTCTCTGTGTCAGACCCTCGAAGATTTAATGATAAGTAAACTATGCAGTGATTGGATGTGGGGATGGTGAGGGAAGGGTTTAATGAACTGATAATATTGCAAAATAGGTGTTGAATTCTCAGCTAGGCAGCCTAATAATTGATCATGATGGGCAGCTGACCAAAGAGCTTTAAAAGCAGGGGTTTGTTCTTTCAGTGATGCTTATCTCCCTACCCCTGTACTTGTCTGATTTCTTTGCTCAAGAACTGGAAACAGAAATACTCTTTGACAGCTTAAATAACCAAATTTAGACTGTGGCTTCCTGTTCTGACTGGTTCTTCAGGATTAAAGTACAGTTTTGCGTGCTTTCCCTGTTCCTGCCTCCCCCTGCCTTTTTTTTGTTTTGTTTTGTTTTGTTTTGTTTTGTTTTAACTAGATATGGGCTTCTTTATAATTACTTGGTTAAGTTTCCCTGGCTGTGTGTAATACAGCTGGTGTATGTAAGCCCTGTCTTGATGGGTGGTATGTCTGTTAATCACTGGGAAAGCTTTGTGTCTGTGCTCTACTCTATCTCGTTCTGCCTTGCGTGCATTGGCTTGTTTATGATCGCTGCTACTGAAATGGCTTCGTGTTTTCCTGATAAATTGGATTGCAGAACGCAGAAGGCTTCGTTGTCTCCCATGCTAAAAACATCCAGAAGGCTTCTGACAGATCAACTTCTCCTCCAAGGTGCAGAGGCAGCAGTAGGAGATGAGTGCAGGAGGTGCTGCTCTCAGCCAGTCGGTCTCTACCTATTTACAGGTTTGCTGCACTA
Source organism: Cnemophilus loriae (assembly GCA_013397755.1). Lineage (NCBI taxonomy): Eukaryota > Metazoa > Chordata > Aves > Passeriformes > Corvidae > Cnemophilus > Cnemophilus loriae. The sequence continues at coordinate 4,426 of VZTF01006878.1, read as the reverse complement.
ATTTAAGGCTCTTCCCAAATAAATCATCTATTTGGACCCTTAATCCACTCAGACTCATCTGCGGGCTATGTTCAATGCTTAAAGCCACATGTCCTCAACAGCAAAAGGATGACTTAACTGACTTCCCACCAAAAAAGCAGGGTCATCAGGTCCTTTGACCCTCAGAGAGCTCAGTGTGGCACCATATTTTTCAAGGCTACCCCTTAGGACCCTTTTCGCATCAGAGCTGGTGCGGAGACAGCTGCTTTTGTGGGCAAAGATTGAGTGTAGCTGCCGGTGAGAAAAACAAAGGACTTGGCCCCACCTCTGCACACGGAAATGAACTTGCTACCTCTGTTCCCCGGCAGTGCCTGTGCAAGACTCCTGTGCTCGGCTGTGGGCAGGGACGTGTTGTTTTCAAAATTCGGTGACTTTTCATAAATATCACCGGAAACAGCTGTTGAACAGTAAAGAACAAACTTTCCACATGTGCAATAAAGGTGGCTGAGCAGGCACGGCTGTGGTGCATCGCTTGGCAGGGAAAGGATGTGCTTGGGGTGAGGGGGAGGTTTGTTTGTCTAACACAGCAGCTTCACAAGTTTTTTTCATAATCCCCTGAAAACATGGGTCTGGGTTCTGCATTGCCTTATCTGTGACAGCGATGCTAATGATTGAGGGCAAAATTCCTGTGTGACAGCCTCCCACTGTCCCCTTTACCTTGAACATGACCAATGTTACAGCTCTAGTACTTTCCATATTTGTAGGAAGAGAACATTCCTTGCTTTTGCAGAAAGTACCTGGACTTCAGTCCAAACAGACTTAATACCCTTCACACCCACTGGAGTTAGAAAGACTATGACAGTATATTGTGTTCATTAGGGCTCTTCAGAAAGAGAGAACTGAGGGGACTAGAGAAAATCTCACTGGTAGGCGTACTCTAAAATGAAGAGAGGTCATCAGGTCCCCCTTAGTGTAGACTAAAAATTGAAGATGCCTAATAAGACAATCCTGCTCCAGATTTAATCATGTTAACACGTGAGCAGACACTCAGCAAGCCCCTGTGAGATAGGAGTGGGTGGAACATGATGACACCCACACCTTTTTATGGTCTGACAAGAAGCAGCAATTCAGCCTGAAGCTGTTGATCTTGGATGGAAACAGAAGCTTGATGAATGCCCTGTGTGCATGTGGACTATGTGCATTGACAGGAGCGGGTGTCCAGCTCTGAGCATGCCTCCTGCAAGTGCCAAAACTGGGCATGCCAGTGCCAAGCCTGACCGGAGCACTTCATGGTGACCTGTGTGCCGAGGCCTGGGCTGGACAAGGAGAAGCCCATTAGCAATTGCTAGCCCTGTGCAGGACACAGAATTACTCTGTTACATCACTGCAAGATCAAAAACTGCTAAAATGCAGAAGACAAGTGAGGCAGCTGAAGGTACTGGTGCAAGCTGCTGTGGTTGTGTAGTTTTGCAGTGCAGACACCGGGGGAAATGATGACTGTATGAATAAACAGTATGTTGTCAGCCTTGTCTGCCAGACCAAACACTACAAGTCAATATGGGAGATTTGTACATGTATGTTCTCCTTCCAGCCCCTTAAACTTCTCTCCAGAGGCAGCTCTGGTGGCATTCCCTCTGCTCCCCCCTCCTGAAGTGCCTGCTCAGACATCCCTCTTTACACTCTTTATCTTAGGTTTTGGTTTTTTCCCATTGCACTTCCACAACTGGTTCTAGCTGCTGCCTTAGTGTAGCAGAGGTTTGGGGATGGGTGTTTTTACGGTGTGTCTCACGTGCTGTATATAACTCCAGTTTATTTGTGTGTGTGGTGTTCAAAGGTTAAACGGGATCCTGCTGCCCCACAGGCTCGTGGTGTCGTTGTGCTTTGCGGGGTTTGCCGCTTGCTCCGCTCGGCCCCGCTGATCCCGTGACCTCCTGGGGAGTGCAAAATGCCGAGGAGAACTCGGACAAGCAGTGCCCTTTTCCCTGCAGCAAAGCGTCATTTCGTGCACTGGGCTGGGCAGCACTGGAGACCTCAGACAGGCGTATTTACATCTTGTCATGCAGTGATTAATGGCTCTGCTCACAGGCTCTGTTGCGGCACGGTGATGATTTAGGCTGCTACCTGTCATCACTGCAATTTTGTGCACTTTAAATTCTTCGTGTATTTGTCCCAGCAGAGTGCACCTGCTTCCAGCCAGGAGCAGCTTCTTGGCTGTCGTGTGACCTGCTGCCTAAACTCCATCTCGTGCATCCCCTTCTTTCCGCCTGCTCCTTGCTCCTGCATGCTGAGAGATCGAGTTACTGGGTCTAAACTTTTACTCATGTCTAAACATAGGAGCAACTTTGACAAAGAAATAGAGTTGTTGCCCAAGTCTGATGTTAAAAGCAAAATAAGAAAATAACACAGCACTTAGTGCTGTTGTCTAGTTGACAAGGTGGTGATGGGTCAAAAGTTTGATTTGATCTTGGAGGTCTTTTCCAACCTTAATGATTCTCTGAGTCTACACAAATGGACAGTGGGAACTGAAATGCTGATCTCACTAACATGTACCTGAAGGCAGTGCCACTCTCAGGTTGAGGTTTCAATCCTTATGGCAACAAACCCAGGTTCAAATAGCTTGTATTAGTGCAGATTTCAAGATATGAACTTATTTGAGGATTTCCTATTTCTGTTCTCGAAAGGTTTGAAAAGAAAACAAATGGGGTATTTCTGTCATCACTTGGTTCCCTGGCATATGGAGATGCAGTGCATGATTGTATTAATCCAGGACTAATTCATTTACAAATCTATTATCCATATGTTATGAGTAGTTGCTTGCAGTTAATCACTGCACTTGTTTTCAGCAGGTTTTAAGGGCTTGCCTTGTAATGGTGGTTGCGTGTAAGAAATCTGACGTGTCTGGACAGTATCTAAGTACATTTACTCTTCTACAATGCTTGAATAAAGCCCTTAAGTTATTAATTAGAATAGAACAGAAGTTCTGGGCTTGTTTTTCTGTCTGTGAATGTGTGGTATGTGTTACTACTGAATATGAGGTTCTTGCCAGTCTCTTGACCTCTGGAAGGATTGAGTTACCCTCCATTTCTTAATGTCCCGATTTTTCCATTGCATCTTGCAACCGACTTCATTTCTGCCTAACAAAATGATTTTTTTTGGCATTGCAGCAAGCTGGCACTGCATTTTCTTTACAGCTGTGAGGCACCATTACCAGAGCTGCGCTCTTGGCATTATAGGATGACATTGCTTAAATTATTGCAACCAAACAATACCCTAGCAAAACTTGCAGCATCACAAATTCCATTGCTTTTCTCTGCCCATCCCTGAAGTGGGGATGGTCAAGACCTTTCAGACAAGTGTCTTCTTGCTCCTGTCAAGTCTCCTATCAAGACCTGAAGCAGCTGCCATCACAGTGTGTTGGTTTTTTCAACCTCTCTCTGCTTCTCTGAAACTTTTAGTTAATAATTGGAAATAAAGCTGATGAAGCTTTTGGCTTCCAGCTCTGCTGCCAGATCACAGGGGCAGCTCTGCAGTTGATGGCTTGGTATTTTTTGCTCTGGAGTAGATGTCATTAACAAGTAGATGTGTTTAAACTCACATCTTCCCCTGCCAGCTCACTTGTGCCTCCTTGCTGGGCATGTGCCACCCACAGCAGATGACTTAAGGCTGGCATATCGTATTCCTCCGTGCTGGGATGTCCTGCATTCCTATGGGAAACACAAAACTGAGCTTGCTTCCAAGGCTCCTCGGTTGTTTGCCCGCACTGCTTGCTGGTGTAAGGGCTGGAGAATGCCGATCTGGGATGGGCAGTGCAGGGTGGGATCGAGCTGCCCCCGGCTGTCTCCAGTGGAAAACTGTATTAAGTTTCCCCCGCACTGTAACATCTGAATTCCCGGCAGCCAGAGGACAAGACTTTTGTTCTAAATAACTTCCTTTCTTCCTTTTCTCGAGGGGCGATGGAGCTAAAGATTAAACAGCACTGAAAGGCAGCTGCTTCTCTTCTCCTTTGGCAGAAAGCACGTTGTCGCGTCTCTGCATATGAAAGTTACTGCCAAGAACTCTTCCCCTCGTCTCCTGCAGGAGAGAAATTAAGGTCGTTTCCTAAGCACCCGAGTTGTCGCTGCCTGCCTTTTGCAAAACATCTTTTGATGTGCTGCATCGAACCCGGTTGCAGGGCGTGCAGCCTCGCTGGCCTAGATCTGGGGAGGGGGGCGAAGGAGGGGAAAAAAGGGAAGGGAAAAGGAAAAACTGGGCGCACCCGCGCGCGGCGCTGTGCCCCGTCCCTCGCTGCCGCCCGCCGGGGGAACCGGCAGCTGAACCCCGGCCCGTGAGAGGGGCGGACCGTCCGCCTGTTCCTGACCCGCTTGTCCCCGTCCCGGGCGTCCCCGTCGGGAGCGTCCCCTCCCTGTCCCCGGAGCCCCGCGCCGCCACGTGCGGTGTGGGCGGGGCA